>JAXQQM020092258.1:0-395251 GCA_034641835.2 Pinus albicaulis | reverse complement strand
CCTTCTTATTTAGTATTTTCATTACTACTAAATAAGTGGGGACCCTTGGTCAAAAAATTTAAAAAATCGATTAGTGCTTGTATTTCCTTTTTCAATAAAACTTACTATCATAAACTTAGGAGAATACTCCTTGAAAAATCTAAAAAGGCTTAAGTTTTATAATAAGGTAGGATAAAATCATTCCTTAAGAAATATCGCATCGCAAAAAGGTAATGGGTACCTCCTTACAAGCAGAATTCTAAGATTGCGAGATCGCGATGTGAAACTACGCACTAAAAACATTCATCGCATCGTACGCCTCAAATATCACTTACGTTGAAAAATCTCAAACCGCCGATATGCGATGGCACATATTGCAAATCGCATTTCGTAGAAAACACATTAACGGATGATTGTCATATGCTACGCTCCAGTGATTTTGCGATATTGCGATATTGTGGTATTGTGATTCCACGAGATTGCGATCTGCGATATTGCGAAGCAAATTGTAGATCGCCTTATCGCAGATCTTTAGGGCTTGTTGTACGAATTTTTTTTTTCCATAAACCGAGACCTAGTTATACGCTTTAATGTTAATAAATGAGTTATTTGCCAATCATTAATGAAATATGGTTTTGTTCCGATCAAAGAGCCATTTCATGTAAGGTGGTATATTTTATATGTCTTCGGAATTTAAAGCTTTAACGTCACCTTTTTCTTATCATTATTCTCGCCTCATTTGTAAACTGCAGGAATGAAGAACAAAAAACTATACAAATCAGTATTCAGGATATTATGGGAAAGAAAGGCAAAGCTCCGAGTTCTGAAGACAAAGAAATGACGCCCTTGTATAAAGACACCGCCTGTAATAAAGATGCTGGTATTACTACTTGGGAAGGCATGTACAGTCTACTTGAGGAAGAGAATCCCAAAATGATGGAGGTTACAGCTACTGCAGGCTCACATGGGTCTTCTGAGGCGTTTATTACAGAGCTAGCTTGCTCGTTCTTGCATCGGATAGCGGCGAGGCCCAAAATTCTTCCATACACGGACATGGTTAAATGGGTACTGGATAGCGCTGACATCACAAATAGACAATTTAAGACTCAGGGTCAAGAACTTACGGAATCGTTATTTTCACGAAATTTAAGCTTTATATCCGCTAACAAAAAGCGCACAAGAGGTGAAAATCGCACCAGGAAAGTCCGGATCAAGAAACGGAGGCAATTTCCAATGCGTGATTAGCGCTAATCGCGCATCTCTGGGAAAAATATCTTGAAGAGGAAAGCCTCTAATTGCTCAGTCACTTGTAAGCCCAGAAATTTGTAGGAAAAAATGCTAGAGGCAAAAAAGTAAAACTTGAATCCTAAAACCCATGGTATTTTTCAGAAATATCTTCAAAGTAGTATGTATATATGCATAGCAACTGCAGACAGGCTGGAGATAGAAGGCTCAAGAAAAGGCAGAATCAATCAAAAGATTAACTAAGTTGAATTGGGATTCTTACTGGGCGTATTTGGTAAAACCACACAGCCAGTGCATTACTCTCAAATGTATCATCAATTCTGCCGAGAAGATGGCGCTAGCTCTTGCCGATTCCATTTTCACAGGACATTTAAAGTCAGAAGTCGGCCAATCGACTCTTCTCAAACAAATGTTGAACGCTTGCGATTTCAAGGAACAGATACACAAATAGTTAGTTGTTAGTTTTAATTTTAGATTCAGTGTTAGTATTAATTTTGCTTTATTTTTGCCTGAAATGAGGACGGTCATTTAAACCGTATCCTACATTTTTGTAATAAATTATTTTTAGATTTAGTTAGTAGTATTTAAACCCTTCTCATGCATTTAGAGAAGGGTCCTGAAATTTGTCAAAAACTTGTCCTCAGAACATGCACTTTTGTACCCTCCGAGGAGGTTTTGATGAATGAATGGAACAAGATTTATTGATATCTGCATTTAATATCTACTACTGATGTTGCACTTTTGTACTCTTAGTGGATGTTGGATTAAGAAGAGATAAATCATTATTGCTTGAAGCTCATGAGCAGAACTAGTTATAAATGGTACTTTTATCTCTTAACTATTTCTGCCTTTGTGTTAAAGTGATATTCATGTTCAGTTGTTTATATATTGATGCGTGAATGCTTGAGTTATCATTTGGCACTTATGTACGATGATAGCTATTTATTTATGCTTAATATATGAGTAGCTTATTATGCGATATGTTTTTCACAACTGTTTCGTCTAACTTTTTATACGAAGTGGTTTATCTCCATTGAATTCTTTTCTCATAACAGTTGAATGATATTTATTACCAATTGTTATTTGAAATCATTTTAGATCGCATAACGGAAAGATTACATCCCGGGTTAGTGTAGAATTAGATATTTCTGTTTATTAGAATACAATTGCATGTTATTAGATTAGAGTTAGAATAAAAGCATTTCACTTAGGAACTTTTAGAAAGGAAATATCAATTCTCAACACACACACACACACATATTGGGAAACTGGTCCCATATCCCTAGTCAGACCCACTATACCAAACAGAAAAGGAGCTGCTAACCAAGGTCCGGACCGAGTGGGTATCCCCCTTGTTGTAGACCTGATTTTCGGGGCTTCAACATATTTGGCGCTATAAGGAGGGCCCAAAACTATGAATGGCAAGTAAGTCAAAATCTAAATACCATTATGAGAGTAAATCACCCTCACCATCTCCCTCGACTTCCCCATCGCACTTAAAATCTTTAAATTTAGAGCTAGAAGTCGAGAGAACAACAGTCGCTGCCACAAACCCTGACTTTTCAGAAGAATCTGCTATTGAACCTCCTGAAGTTGAATCTTTGATCCATAAACTTCAGCGATTTTCAATATCACCTCAAAGATCTGATAAATCTCAAGGCAGTGTGGCTTCGCAATATAACCCTACTCATCCTCTCACCATATTACAGAGTGAAAAGTTTGCTGTTCAGCCAACCGAGTTACCTCTACCTACAAGGAAGAGAGTAAGGAAATCACCTAAAGGGTCTGATAGCGAGACTCTTTCATCATCATCATCCATCTCAACCTCTTCACCGCGAAGTCAACCATCCACCCCTCCACTTCAGATTATTGTCCGTCAGTCCACTGGAACTTCCACATCTCATTCTTAAACATCTGGAATCGTAACATCCTCATCTTCCCTACCGCAGGGATCATCTTCTGTGCTTTCCTCTGTTGGTAGTTCAGCGATGCCCCAGTCTCCATGGAATAACCCAGGGGCAGTCTCAATGCCTGCGCCCTTGAGTCAAATACCGACCCATCCTGAAAAATGGCTGCCTAAGTTTAATCCTGAAGCAGGCATGCTAGCAGAAGAACATATTAATAACTTTATGTTGTCCATAAATCTCAATGGAGTTACCAATGAAGACGCTGTCATCCGAATTTTTCCCTATACTCTACAAGGAGCAGCCGGATCATGGTATTTCTCATTACCATCTAGATCTATCACTAGTTGGGATATCTTCCAAGATCAATTTTTGACTAAGTTCGGTGATGATAGGTCTACGGCGACACTGATCAATGACCTGTCTAACCTTAGGGTCGAGTCAAAAGAACCTATCAAAGATTTTAATTCACGTTCAATAAACTATTAAATAAAATTCCTACTGCTTCCAAGCCTAGTGAAGAAGTGCGAAGTGAATGGTACATTTCTGCTTTACCATCAAACATAGCAATCTTTGTTGATAGGGCTAACAAAACAACTTTAGCTGACAATATGAAGGAAGCAATACCAGTAGAGAAACATATCATAGCCCTAGAAAAGAAAAACGCGATAGAGGAACGAAAATCCAAGAAGGTTACTTTTAAGGAAGACCCCAAGAAAAAACAATCGAAAGATCCATTCGATTTAGAAGGATTGCAGAAAGTTTTGAAAACCATGTCCAACGAAATGGTTGACATTAAGAAACAAGTGGCAGAAAAATCTTCTATAAATTCGTTCAAGCCTTATAGAAGAAACCCTTCGACTGATTCAAAGCCGCCAAATGCTATCACAAGTGCTGAATCAGAAGAAGAAGAAGAGGAGATTGCTACTGAAGAAACTACCAATGAAGAAGAAGTTGTAGAGGTACAAGGTATGTGGGATTTCATCCTCCCAGATGAAGAAGATCAAGAGGCATCCCCGGTTAGCACTCGAAGTAGAAATCAACTTGATCCTCCTCAACCTACTCCTAAGCCAAAGAGCGCAAGCTCAATGACTAAGGATAAAGTTGCAGCCAAGAAAACGACATCCAAAGCAACTCAAACTAGCCCAGTCCAAACAGATTCATCAACTCCATCAAAAACACTAATCGTTTCGGATGAAATGGAGTATAATATCATAGAAGACATGAAGAAGACTAGGGCTAACATCACTTTTTATGAATTGAGCAAGTTAAAACACCAGCAAAAGGTACTTTTGAAAGAATTACATGCTGTACCAGAAAAACCTCTGCCCTCCGCTGTAATCTCTCAAGCTTCCCATGAAATGGGAAGACCTCCAACTAATGTGATTAATAAAGTTGATCCAAACGATATCGCTTTAATTGGAGGAAGGTCGAGATCTCATACTCCCCCATTTCTTCTTACTTATGAAGTTTTCAATAAAAAATTGCATAATTGTTTAGTGGATTCTGGAGCTTCATCTAATATTTTACCAAAATCAATATGTGCAAAGTTGAACATTCAACCGCAAAAATCTGTTGTGCGCATAGTTCAGCTAGATCGATCGCAAGTTGAAGTGATCGGCGAATTAAATCAGGTTACCATAAGGCTGTCATCTAATCCAAAGGTATGTCAAGTTATCGACATTTTAGTTGCAGATATTCCAGAATTTTATGGCTTAATTCTTAGTAGAGATTGGTTAGAAAAACTTCATGGATACTTTGCAACTGATTGGTCGCACATGTGGCTCCCTTACAATGGTAAACCAAATCAGATAAAGGTTGAGCGAGAAAGACATCAGAAATACATAGTAACAGAACTGGAAGGAGAAAATGAATCGGTAGCATACAGCAATAATATCATTGGAAACTACTCAGTTGATTCTTTCTTAGGAAATTTTAATGCTCATACTTCACCTTACTTAGAGCATTTTGTTTTATCTCAAGTAGAAAATTTTTCTCAAACAAATAGTTCTAAATGTATTGATTTTATAGATCCTCCTGTAAATAAATCTTTATTTTGGAAGTTATTTTTTGACGGTTCTAAGTCTAATGAAGGAGCAGGAGCAGGATGCGTGTTGATTAGTCCAGAGGGAAACAAAACTATGCTAACTTGCAGACTCGAGTTCGATTGCACCAATAATACTGCAGAATATGAAGCTTTAATCCAGGGATTATACAAAGCAATTGGATTAAACATCAAATATCTACAAGTTTTCGGAGATTCTAAAATTGTAATCAAACAGGTACGCAATACTATACAATGTTTATCAGGTCATTTAATGCATTACCAATCTTTAGTTCAAGATCTGACTAAACACTTTATAGCATTTAATATTTCATCAATTCCCAGACTCCAGAATGCTATTGCAGACCTCCTAGCTAACGTAGCTTCCAAGCTCATTCCTTCAGAAGACTATAGCCCTGATCGATTTTCAATCGAATTAATCTTTAGACCCTAGATTCTTGATAACATTACCAATTGGAGGATTTTCAATGATGATCCTGATATTGTAAGCTTCCTCACATCTGAAGGATCTTACACCAATCAGATAATTGATGAGGACCAACATGACAGACAATTGCAACAAGATAGCACTAATAATGTTATGCCAAAGTCAATAGTCAAGTTAGAAGACCTTTATGATTTGAAAGATCGATTCAAAAGATCTACCAATTCAAAACTGCAAAGTTCAACTTTGAACTATGAATTAGTAAATCTAGGAACTGATACCAAACCACAGAATATCAACCTAGGCCTTGGCCTAGCTCCTGAAGAAAAATTAGTGTATGTTCGTCTCTTGAAACAATACAAAAGTGTCTTTGCTTGGAACTACGATGAACTCAAAACTTATGACACTTCTATCATCCAACATACTATCCCAATGATAAATGATGAAAAACCTGTCCAACAAAAGCTGAGAAAGATCCATCCCAATCTAGAAAATCAGATCAAATCGGAACTCAATAAGTTATTGAAAGCCAAGATTATTTTTCCCGTTCGACATTCTAAATGGGTTTCCAATATGGTTCCCGTTAGAAAGAAGAACGGAGACATTAGAATTTGCATTGACTTTCGAAACCTTAACAAAGCTTGCCAAAAAGATAATTTTCCTTTGCCTCCTATGGAGCAAATATTGCAGGCAGTTGCAGGATCAGAATTAATGTCTTTCTTAGATGGTTTCTCTGGTTACAACCAAGTGTTGGTCCATCCTGATGGTCAATTGAAAACTAAATTCAGAACTAAATGGGGCACTTATGCATATCAAAAGATGCCTTTTGGTCTGATCAACGCTGGTGCCACATTTCAGAGAGCAATGGACATCGCTTTCAAGGGATTAGTTAACAAATAAGTGGTAATTTACTTGGATGATATAACTGTATATTCCAAGAAACAAAACAATCATCTTAAAGACTTAAAATAGATCTTCCAACGTTGTCAAAGGTATGGAATTTCACTTAACCAGAAGAAGTCCTTTTTTGCATTAAGCGAAGGAAAACTTCTTGGATTCATAGTGTCAAAATCTGGAATTCATATTGATCCTGATAGAATCAAGGAGATTTCTGAAATACCCTTACCTCACAACAAGAAAGCTATGCAATCTTTCCTTGGCCAGATTAATTTTGTAAAGAGATTTGTGCCAGATTTTTCAAGAATTGTATCTCCTTTACAAGCAATGATTAAAAAGAACTCAAACTTCAAATGGGGCCAAGACGAATATGAGGCATTCAATCTGATCAAACAAGCAATTGTTAATGCTCCATCTTTAGCAACTCCAAATTTTTCTGATCCTTTTATTTTATATACATTTGCCTCTAATAGATCATATGCTGCGATACTCACTCAAGAAAATCAAGACAAGGCAGAATCCCCAATTGCTTTTTTCAGTTCAAATTTACAGGGAGCTGAGTTAAATTATTCAGATGTAGAGAAACAAGCTTATGCTGTTTTCAAAGCAATTAAATATTTCAGACCCTTTCTACTTAAAACCCATACAAAAATCATAGTACCGTTTCCAGCGGTAAGAAATCTCTTAGTACAGAAAGATGTGGGTGAGAAAAGAGCCAATTGGGTTACTGCCTTACAAGAATATGACGTAGAAATCAAACCAGCAAGTATTGTAAAAGGTCAAGGCTTTTGCAAAATTCTAGCTGGAGCATTTCTTATTTCCGAAATACCATCTGCAGAGATAGAAATGTATGAGGTAAGCCTAAACGATGTTGAATCATTATACGCTGATATCATATTTTATCTAAAGAATGGATATGCTCCTCCAAATCTCGATTACACCAAGAAAAGAGCTCTAAGGTTGAAGGCTAAACAATATCAGCTCGTGAACGATGTTCTTTTTAAAATGAATTATGATTCTGTTCTCCTTAGATGTCTTGAGAAATATGAAGCTGAAAAAGTCTTGCAGGAACTCCACGATGGGCCAGCAGGCATACATTATGCTGGAGACTCTACTGCACATAAAATCCTCCGCACAGGCTATTACTGGCCCACACTATTCAAAGACTCACATAGCTACGTAAGGAAATGTCAAGTTTGTCAAACCGCTGCTGAGAGACAAAATAAACCATCATTACCGCTGCAACCAGTCAACATTGAGCAGCCTTTTTATCAATGGGGATTGGACATAATAGGTGAGATCATTCCTCACTCTTCTAAACAACATAGGTATATCCTTACAGCAACTGATTATTTTACTAAATGGGTAGAAGCAGTTCCTCTCAAGACGGCTAATGCCGAGCATATCATCGAGTTCATAGATCAGTTCATAATCACCAGGTTTGGTTTACCTTCTGCTTTAATGTTTGATAATGCATCGTATTTTTCTAGTAATGCTATGACTGAATTTGCACTCAAAAGGGGTTTCAAACTTAAATACTCTGCCAATTATTACCCACAGGGGAATGGGTTAGCTGAATCTACAAATAAAAACTTAATCAGAATCATTAAGCGAACCATTGATCAAAATCACAAAAATTGGCATAAGTCTTTAATATATGCTTTATGGGCAGATCGAATAATGCAGAAAGCCTCCATTGGCGCTTCTCCCTTTAATTTAGTTTATGGGAAAGAAGTGGTTCTTCCAACTCATCTAGCAATTCCCTCTTTGGCCTTAGTTCAATATATTGATGAAGCACCAACTTCTTCCTTACAACTAAGGCAGCTGGAAATAATTAAGCTAGAAGAGAAATGAGAACAGGCCAAAATAACTCATGCTCATCACCAAGCATTAGTAAAATCTTCTTTTGATTCAAACATGATATCCAGAAAGGACTTTCAGATGGGAGATCTAGTTTTAAAATGGGACAAGGCTCATGAGGAAAAAGGGAAACATAGGAAATTTCAACGAATGTGGCTTGGCCCTTTCCAAATCGCAGAAGTCATAGGTCCATCTACTTTTATGTTATAGGATTTAACAGGAAAAAGAGAGTCTTTACCTGTTAACGGACAGATCCTCAAAAAATATTTTCCATAGGAGATCATTCTTCTATTTTGTAGATTAGTTTTCTTTATTTTCATAATAAAACCAGTTGTAAATGGTTACATTTGGAATTTACGAAAAAGATACAAATTCTCTTTTAGATTTTGTTTTTTCACTTGTATAAATAGAATTCTTCTAGAAAATTGATCATTATTATTGAAAGATACAGTTAAAGGCTTTAGGCCTAGAAATGATACTAGTTTCAACCTTGTAAATTTTGATAAAAAGCGACCTTTAGTGGGAAATTGTTTTATATCAGTCCAATAAAAGGTATCAATAACAAAACAAAGATTCTTTGTAGAAAAACTCTTTCCAAAAAACTCTACCATTGTCGTCCAGAGCTATCTTAAGGAAACAATGACTTCCTCCCCACCTAGGAAATTACAACGTTCAGGGAATAATCCAATGATACACTTTAACTTAAAGAGTAAGAGGTCTCATCACGAGCCGACTTATCATGATCATAGATATTATAGCTTGCTGACTTTGCCAATACTGCATACCACAACAGGGCAATGACTCAAGATTGTTGCAATCAAAAGACAAGGGGTCTCATCACGAGCCAGCTTGTTCAACAAAGCTATAAATCAAGTGAATGGCACTGTCATAAATTGCCTACCAAACCAAGACATTGTTCTTTAAGGGTAAAAAGAAAAAAAAATGAAAGCGATAAGTGTGGATATGGATTTCTCTTTGAAAATTGTATATTTCTCTAAGTAGGATACAAGATCATTGCTGGGTAACAGGTAACCCTATCGAGGCTATAAACGCCTGCTGGCAGCAGAGGCTCTACCTACGACAAATGAGCATATTTAAAACTCATTTACAGAGAAGCCTTTGTTTTTATCTTTATAAACCAAGTAGTGACTGATGTAGATACAAGGACTAGCTTGAGGAAGTAAACAATCAAAGTTAAATATAGAAGAAACGAAATATCATTGACAGATAAAAGCATGATGTACTTTGTCTTTCTATAATAAAGTTTGATTTTCTGAAAAATTTTCTGTTTTGGAAGTTTAGAAAATTCAAAAGAAAAGCAGAGATAACTGGTTCTTCCAAGTGAATCGCCAATTTTTGTGGCTAGCAACAAACCCCCCTTCTTATTTAGTATTATCACTACTACTAAATAAGTGGGGGCCCTTAGTCAAAAAATTTAAAAAATCGATTAGTGCTTGTATTTCCTTTTTCAATAAAACTTACTATCATAAACTTAGGAGAATACCCCTTGAAAAATCTAAAAAGGCTTAAGTTTTATGATAAAGTAGGATAAAATCATTCCTTAAGAAATGTCACATCGCAAAAAAGGTAATGGATACCTCCTTACAAGCGGAATTCTAAGATTGCGAGATTGCGATGCGAAACTACGCACTAAAAACATTCATCGCATCGCATGCCTCGAATATCACTTACGCTAAAAAACCTCAAACCGCCAATATGCGATGACACATATCGCAAATCGCATTTTGCAAAAAAAACATTAACGGATGATTGTCATATGCTACGCTCCAGCGATTTTGCGATATTGCGATATTGCGGTATTGCGATTTTGCGATTCCACGAGATTGCGATCTGCAATACTGCAATCTGCGATATTGCGAAGGAAATCACAGATCTCCTTATCGCAGATATTTAGGGCTCGTTGTACGAAATTTTTTTTTCCATAAACCGAGACCTGGTTATGCGCTTTAATGTTAATCAATGAGTTAGTTGCCAATCATTAATGAAATATGGTTTTGTTATGATCGAAGAGCCATTTCACGTAAGGTGGTATATTTTATATGTCTTCGGAATTTAAAGCTTTCACGTCACCTTTTTCTTATCATTATTCTCACCTCATTTTTAAACTGCAGGAACGAAGAACATAAAACTATACAAAGCAGTATTCAGGATATTATGGGAAAGAAAGGCAAAGCTCCGAGTTCTGAAGACAAAGAAATGACGCCCTTGTATATAGACACTGCCTGTAATAAAGATGCTGGTATTACTACTTGGGAAGGCATGTACATTCTACTTGAGGAAGGCATGTATAGTCTACAAATGGAAACCTCCATTTTTAACTCAACCTCTCTAAGTTCTTCACAACTCAACATCTGTTCGAGATTCCTTAGCTCTTCTACCAACTGTATGTTTACCTGCTTTTCTCTCTTTGTGTGTAGCCTCTGCCACTTTACCTTCTTTCTCATGGTCCAACCATGTGTCCGCTCTTTCACATTTTCCTGCAACAACTCCATTAACAATTCAAGGTGAATTTTTTTCTCAGCCTTCTCTCGCTCATAATATTCATCTGTCAACTTCTCACATATGCCACCTGCCTTGGCATTGTCCTTCTTCTTCCCTCTGCTGTGGTCTTCATCAGATCTTCGGAAATGACTATCAACAATCATCTTCCTCTTTTTTTTGAACTTCATTTGTTCACGTGTGGATTTCATTTAATCCATTTCTCAGCAATCCTTCAAACTTTCCATTCATCAAAATGCAAGTTCTCCTCCTGTGCTTGGCTTCTCTTGGTTCTCTGTCTTGGAACCAATCTCTAGAAACCTTCTTGCTTCACTTTGCTACAAACAACACTTTAGTAACTCATGTGTTACAATGGCTAATTCTTTGGGTGTCGGGCTCCGCCGATCATGCACCCAATTACATTCAGACTTTTGACTTATCTTACGACTTTTTGACTTCAGATTTACACCAATTCTTCATTTTGGATGAAAATACTCAAACTTAACTCAAACTATCCAAACTTTCATTCGACTCTAACATATATTTTGACTTCAAGGTTCAACCCAATAATTATGGCAATGGATATTTCAAGTTATACAATCCTCTAGCGAACATACACCCCTAATACATTTTAGGGTGTAAAATCTTCACTCTCTTTCATACTTCATTCTTATGAAAAAGATCATGAGTTTCCCATTATCATTTCACATGATACTGAAGTCTTTAATCTAAATGCAATTCAGGTTTTTCAAGATTTATTTTAAGGTGAAAGTAAATAAACCATTCAATCTTCAATGTTCAAAAATACCTTCCTGAATTATCATACCTCATGCTCCTGTTAAGGTTATTTAATAAACCTTTCTCTCTGCAGTCTCAATTCCCTGATTTCCATTATTCTGTGCCATCTTTTTCACTGTCAATACTTGCATGCTCGCAAGCTCGTCATCTTAATGCAAACATTTCCCTACACTTATATGCACCATACAACATCAATTCACATCTCTTCACCTGTATACAGAGAACAAGCTATTCATATTTCAACCTCTTCTATGCACAACCCGTTCATTGTGTCCATCCTAAATATCACCTCTTAGATGCCGCCACATGATGGTAAAAACAAATATTTTACACATGAAGCAAATTTTTTTTGTTTGTGTTTTCAACCATAAACACAAATCGCACAAGCTTTGATCCAAAATGATGCAACTAAAATTTTGAAGACCCATACTATCCATAATAAATCATCACACTATGCATAATAAACCTCCTCATATAAACATGCATGTTTTCCTTCATATCAAGGTTTAATACCCTTTTGTTACTTGAGCCAAGTGAAAGTTTTTTTTTTAATAAACCTTACCATAAACCTTTGGCATACCTCGACATTATATCTATAAACTCAGACTTCAAAAGTTAAAACCCAAACATTCACCATAGTTTAGGTTAAACTCATATCTCAGCTTTATTTCTAGCCCATATCACATCACAATCCCTTATTGGATTTCATTTAACCCAAATTTAATGTTATAAAGTCAACGTAACACTTTATAACTTACCAATCCTTCAATCCAATGATTTCACGATCAATAGGCCACACATATCTCGAGGCTTTTCTTCCAATCTCCACCATCGATTTTTAATTTCACCTCATGCTGCATCAACTATATCCTCTCCAACTCATTTTCAGCAAAATGACATATTTCTCAAAATTGGTAGATCTAAACAAACACTCCTCTTTTGCATAAAAAAACAAAGAAAATTACCTTTCAAGGGACAGTAAAGGATCCCTCGCTTAAGATTTCCAATATATTAATCATTTTCATTGTATTTGGTGGTGACAATCACCTTCTCAACAACCAAATACGCAGAGTATAATCCACACAAAACACATAAATAACAAGTATACAACTAATACCATCGGTCTTTCAGCATTTGTGACCAAATTGCAATTTCACTCATATGGTATAGTTTTGTTGTGAGCGCTAGGGATCACAGACTCGTGTTTCTGTGGCCATATGTCGCGCTGCTTCAATATTTCCACACCACACTTCCACTGCATGCTGTGATTGCTCTCATGGACGTTTACCCTTGGGTCTGTGTGCGGCCAGGTATCACAACCTCTGCTCAAGAACGGTCCACACTATGTGTGTAGTGGTATCACAACCTACGCTCATGTCTGCTGAGATCTCATCCACTGCGTTCAGCATTGTATACACCTGTTCGCACCACGGCTCCGCTTGTGTGCCTCTTGCAATGCTACACCACACTTCCACAATGCCAGCGTTAGAGAATTAGTGCATCTTCACAGTTAGGCCTACACGTTGACTTGGTGTGCATCCTTTAGCACACTTTTTGCACTATGGCACTTCTCTATATTTCCATAGTGACAACGTCCAACTGTTCATGTTTTCTCGGAAAAAAGGCGTGCTCGTTGACGCAGAGAAAAAAACATTGAACACAAAACCTTCAGTCTGATCTATCTCTAGCGTCGTCCAGTTTCTCTCATCGTTCAACTTTCCAACCTGTTCAACTATCTCTTTCTGACAAAGTAAGGGTCAAATATACCATGTATTCCGAATTATACCAGGATTTCAATAGACAACGAAAATCATACCATTTATGGTGAATAACGCAGTGAAGAATTTAAGTTGTAGGTATGGAAACCATCTATCTCTTAGTCTAATTTCTGCACTCACACCGATCTCTGCACTCAGGAGATCTGTACTCCCAATGCTCTCGCCCCCTCCATATCAGAGACTCGGCCCACATTTTCCATCGAATCTCGGTTCTTCCTCATTCAGGCCACGGTCCACAAAGGAATGGGTACCATTCTGCAATTTTATTATATACTAGGAATGAGAAATTTCTACATTGGATACTTCCGCGTTGCTCCAATCGCAATTGCAAGCACTATCAACACAGTCTTGAAGGCAGAATGGACTTTGCACTTGCCGAATTGCTAACTTATCTTTTGCAGGGGTGGTTTACTATCATCTGCTCTCATCTTCCTTTATGCCTGCGTCCAACATCGCAGCTTCTCCACTCTGAATTTGCGCGAATTTATGTACCAGTTGTTTTCCAATTCGACCTCAACAGAACTCTGTCACATTTATGCTGTGGCATCACGTTACAATGACTTGAAAATGAAACCATATATCTGCGTCAATGCCGTGGTGTCAATGCCAAGACAAAATTCAACAATTTTCGTGTGATCTCTACGGTATTTCCCTTCAATCTTCTACATTCACCATCCACGAAAATTTTAATCTACAATAGTAGATTTCCAATCGACACTGGTCGACTCCAGCATTGTGTTCACATTCTTACCTTTGCACTCAGTCCACACAGTATTTCTCCCTAGGTCCACGTAATTGCAGAATTCAACAATGATTTTACCCAAACAGCAAAAGCTACCAACTTCTTCAATGCCGATGCATTTACCACATAGGCAGTATATTTCTAAAGAAGAAATTTTGAAACATAAATATCACACACATGATATTACCTCCAAGACCTCTGATTGCACCTCACCAGGCATGGATCTTCTATTCTGATACCAAATGATGCCAGGGTTCTGGTTAAACAAATCTGAGCATATAAAAAACACAAGTGCTTCCTTCTTGATTAAAAATCCCATCTAAATCTTCATTAAACAAAACAACTGATGCTGTACAATATATACATAAAGGGAAAGAGACCCACATAATAAAAATACTAATTTAAAACATAAAAAATCTTCGGCCAAATATTACAATGGGCGACCTCTTGGCTCTCAACCCTTCCAAACATTTCTCTGACTCTCTCTCTATTCCTCACTCTCCTCACCTCTCTCAGTTGTTTTTCATCCTCACAAAACCCTCCTATTTATACATAAATAATGAATTTATTTCACTCCATAAATTCCTCCACATAAATCTCAACTTAAAATCTAATTTAGATTTATCCTTTTTTGGTCTCAACTAAGTCCCGTTTATGGAATTTCTAATCCCTAGATTATCTATCTAATTCAAATCCACTCATATCCTTAATTATTTAAGGAATATTTACAATAATCCTCACATTTGTAATTTCTCTCCTAATTTATTAAAAATGAGCAAATTAATTAATAATTAATAATTATTAATAATTATTATTAAATAATTAATAATAATTATTTAATTATTTATTTTAATATTAAATTTAATAATTATTATTAAATAATAATAATTATTTAATTATTATTTTAAATAATTTCTTTTTTTTATTTTAATTATCTTATTTTATTAATTATTTTTAATATTAAATAATTATTTTAAATATTAAAAATTATTTAATATTTTAATTATTTTAATAAAATAATTAAAATATCCCCACCCCTTAATTACACAATTGAATAATGAGAATTTAGCTTCATGCCCCCGCATCATTATAATGTGATTTTAATTAAATAAATAATATAATGAGAGTGAATGGATTAAAGTTTTGAATGTCATATAATTTTAGATTTGGTTATTAGTTTTGCTTTATTTTTCTTAAAATGAGGACGGTGTTCAGCTTATTATCCTACATTTTTATAATATAATTGTTTTAGATTTAGTTAGTAGTATTTAAACCCTTCTCATGCATTTAGAGAAGGGTCCTGAGAGTATCCAAAAAACTTGTCCTCAAAACATGCACTTTTGCACCCTCCAAAGACTTTGATGAATGAATGGAGCAGTTATTGATATATGTTTAATATCTCTCTTGATGTTACACTTTTGTACTCTTAGTGGATGTTGGATTAAAAATTAGTGTTATTGTTGAAATATAGATAATTCAGTTATCAAATGAATACACTATCTATTATTATTTTATGCCTGTAGTATTTAAGTAGTATTATGTTAGTTATTTTATACATTAATGTGAATGCTTGGGTTATCATTGCTTTTGTACGGTGATAGCTATTTGTTTATGCTTAATATATGAGTAGCTTATTATGCGATATGTTTTCTATGTTGCTTCGTCTAACTTTTTATACGAAGTGGTTTATCTTTATTGAATTCTTTTCTTATAACGGAGTTGAATGATCTTTATTACCAATTTTTATTTGAAATCATTTTAGATCGCATAAGGAAAGGGTACATCTAGGGTTAGTTTAGAATTAGATATTTTTTGTTTAATTAGAATACAATTGCATGTTATTAGATTAGAAATAGAATAAAATATTTTCACTTAGGAAATTTTTAGAAAATATCAATTCTCAACACACACATATTGGGAAACTTGTCCCATTATCCCCGGTCGGACCCACTATACCAAACGGAAAAGGAGGCGCCAGCAAGGTCGGACAGGAGGTGGGTATCCCCCTTGTTGTAGACTCGATTTTGGGCTTCAACGATGTGAGACCTCAAAACCAGCTAATCTTGTTGAGGGCGTGCCTAGCCTAGAAGGTCATATCGGGCTTATCTAAGCAGTCGCGAGCACTAAGTGGTGTGGTAGCAGCTCGAGCCCCAGCGAAGTGAGTTGAGCATGTTATTATCGCGGCTCAAAGAATACCAAGAGCGAGATCTAATTTGGTTCACCTTTAGTTGATTATGTAGCACTTCAGGACATTATTCTTTCGATCACAGTTGCATCGGAGGCGATCATTTGACAATCTTCTGGATTCGGATGTAGGGCTTAATTGAGATCACTTGGTGATATTTCAAATATTTATTTTGGTATTATAGATATATTCGTACGTAGATCAAATATATTTGTTTCCCCCATATGTATCTTGATCCTCATTCTCGATCGTGTTCATCGATTCGCTACGGCCAGGTTTCACCGCATTTAGTTCTTAGATTCGGTTTCCTTCATGCAAAAGTATGGTATGGTTTTACTACGTGTATGTTATTTGTTTTTGTATCGTAAAGATATGTACCTATGGATCATTATACTCTTGTTGTTGAATCATTTGATGATGATCTAAGAAAAATAATTTCCAAGGGTTTTCCACGTAGTGGGTTTTCCCAGTCTCGGACCAATCCTGGTGTCTCTATGTGTCCATGCTTCTCTTCCTTTGTTCTTTTATTGTACGACTACTTAGATAATGATGATGGTATTGTTATTTCTGCATAGTTTCATATTCGATGGTTAATAATACGGTCTGTACAAAGGGTATAAATATTTCGGGTGAATGTAACATGTTAAAGATGAAATGTAACTATCAAAGTAAGAAAATGTTGCTTTATGAAAAATTATCTTTGAGACATGCAAAAAATGAGCCAGGATGATAAAATATATAAGCATCCTTTCAAAGTAAAATTACGGATAATAGTGTCGTTGAGAAAACATTATGAAAAATATGAAGTATGTAAA
The DNA here is from genome assembly GCA_034641835.2 of Pinus albicaulis. NCBI lineage: Eukaryota > Viridiplantae > Streptophyta > Pinopsida > Pinales > Pinaceae > Pinus > Pinus albicaulis. Next base: position 378,060 of record JAXQQM020092258.1, on the reverse strand, counting down.
TGCAAATAGACGAAAAAACACATCGGCCAAACTAACCGGTGGAGTTCTCTCTAGATAGGGGCATATCGAGATACCAACAGAGACGGGTGCAATATTGGTGAAATAGGTGATGAGGAGAATAGAGAAATGGCGGTGACAATGAAGAAACCTCATGAACTCGGAAACACAAGGGAATTGCCTATCTTATCTTGGGAAACCACAGGTGAGTAAATGCAATCACCACCAACCATAGCTCAATATAGATGTCAATAAATCCCAAATCCACCGGCCATTAAACATAATATACGATAGTAAATTTTTCCCATCACCACCAATGCACGGTGATTGGACATTTGCAAATCGCACCAACACCATTACACACCATATTTCTTAACACAATAATATTAACAAATATAATAATTACCACTAACACATACATCGGTGGGAGATGTGTCGTTGCATTAGCTTTGGAGCCCTAATGCAATGGCACATTGAGCTTTAATTTTGATGCAACGGCGTTGTTGGCATCATCAACTTTGAAATATGAGAAATCCAAAGTTAACTATGGAAACTTCACCAAATATTTACAAAAATCAAAGTATTGATGGAACTAATAGGAACCAACCGAATATATATTCCGGTATTATGCACTAACATAATAATTTAGCTACAACCTAATATAACATTGGTTTGAGTGAACATGTTGATATTTTTCCTTCTTTGAATTATATTTATTCACATGTTTTTTTCCACCATTAATTTTTAGTGAGCTCATGTTTTTCCTTCCTCGCTTGTGCTCACTCACTTGATTTTCTTCCATTATTACATTTATTTCCAAGGTGAATGTGAGTAATATGTATATTCTACAAACCATTAGATTGATGTAGGTGAGGTAAGCATGCCTTCGTAGCCATTAGATGTTGAACATTTAGAGATATTTCTTAGCCAATTGACATGTCCACCTCATAAAACATATGTGTGTGCCAATGCAATCGTCGATGTATTTTTCATATTTTTCTTACTAGCGGTGTTTGTTGAGATTCAACAAGATGATGATCTAGTGAAAATTAAGCACCTACACTAGGTGGGGACGCCGAGCTATTTTTAGGTGTATGTCTATTTTTAGAATGTTGAGCATATTCTATTTATAGCGGGATTCTATTTATAGATGGTTGAGAAAATTCTATTTATAAATGAGATTCTGTTTTTAAATGCATGGCGATGTCTATTTATAAATCGCATGTCTAAAAATAGAACACATGTCGATTATTATTAGCCTTAATAATAATTAGACAATAAATAATAATCTATTCTCTTGAAGCACTTGATTTCGGTTAAGCGATGTGGCAAACTAGTTAGTGAAGGAATTTCGAGTTCTAAGGTTGGTTGGTGGGACATGCGAGGTAGTGAGTTATAGCTTGAGTGATTCAAAGTTATATGAGGATTAGATGAGTAGTTATGTGAGTTTTTATTTAGTTTAACTCAGTTAAGTGAGTTAAACTCGATTCTAGTTGTAACTAGTTGTAACTAAAGATACACTAGTGAGAGATCAGTGAATTAATTATTTAATTAATTCAAAAGCGATGGTCTCACATACAGGCGAAAATTGTATTATTAACTACATGCATGTCGGTCCGATTGGAGACCGGTTGAGAGGTAGGTGAAAGGGTTAATTATGACTATTAGTTGTGACATTAGTGGGTGCTACGATTTGCAACCACACACACGTGGAGATGCCAATGAGGATTGCGCAATCAAGGCAAGGTAAGATCGAATTCATTCGGGGATTGTGATTAGCGAGGGGATTGCGCATTGAAGCAAGTTTTCGGGGAGCGATGGATGGCGCATGTTTATGCCAATTTTTGTATGACGATGTGAAACGATTGTATGTTATGCGAGAGCTCTTGGATTAGATTTTTGTATGAGATTGTTTCATGATCCATGATATATACGTAATATATGATAGTGGGGTTTCTAGCTTTTATGCTTTCCGATGAAATAAATAAATAAATAAAAACTTGTGTGTTATGTGTGATTCATCTTTCTTCATGTGTTTGCAATTGGCGATTAAATTTCCACAAAGATTTAAATGCAGAAGGATTATGTATTTAACGGTGGCATATAATTTTTAGATCGGGAGAATCCATACGATACATAATTCGAATCGGAGCAAAGAATATTTCAAAATTGAAACACTAATTTGAGTTTTTGGTGGAAATAATTCGAATTTGCACAAGAATTTCTTAGTGCGGCTTCGATTGAGTAAACATCGAAATGGATTTCAATGGTTTGCAGCTAGAGTATGCACTCAGGGTAGCTCGAACTACATTTCATGGAAGGACAAGATGGAGCGGTGCTTAAAGATAATGGCTTGAAGGAGTTCATTAGCCGGTGATGTTCCTAATCCCACTTCGACGAATGTTGCATTACTTGACGCATGGCAAAGAAAGTAAGCTAAGACAAGAAGAATTATGTTGGAAGGTGTGAGAGACCATGTTTTCTCCAAGCCTTCATGGGAAAGCACTCCATTCGACATGTGGAAGGCTTTGACGAGGATCTTTTCCAAACGACCATAGGAAATTAGCCTTTGAAGGATAAACTCGGAAAGATCAAAATGGAGAAGGGCGACAATATTCCTAAGTATCTCACAAATTTTGTCCAATGTCGGGATGAGCTGGGAGTGTGGGAATCATGGTTGATGATGATTTGGTGACTTGGCTCTCTTGGGACTTCCTAGAGTTGGCACGGTTATCAAGACTGCATTTGTCAACGGACGGGAAAAACTGCCAGTTGGGAACAATTGTGGTCGGATCTAGTGCGGGAGGTTCGGGCGGAGACACCGGAGATGGCTCTTCATCAAAGCATGATGATGAAGAGGATTGTGCTGGCTGCCAAGGCAAGGAAAGGGAAGGGGAAGAAATTCCACTCAAAATTCAAGGCTAAAGGCAAAGAGCTGGATTTGTCCAAGGGTGAAGTGTTTTCTTGTCACAAACATGGGCATCTGTATAACTACCCACGGAAAAATAAGAACAAGAAGGCCTACTTTGGAGCTACAGTGAGGCCCTTGCCTCACAATTTGAACAGTTTCTCTTTGATCGCATGCTTGGTTTCAAGCGCAATGCGATACGGTGTATCTTGACGGTGGTGCTTCCTTCCACATGACGAAAGATAAGGATATTTTCGGTGACTTGGAGGAGAAAGATCTCCAAATGCATATAGAGATGGGCGACAATGGACGATACGATGTGACGGCATTGGTACCATTACCTTTGAGAGGAGTCGGATAAACCATTTCTTTTTGAAGATGTTATGCATGTTCCGATTCGAAGAAAAACTTGGTCTCGATCACGATGTTGGAGAACGAGAGGCTAGCGTTGTTTTCGGCGATGGAAAATATTTCCTATGACATAAAAAAATGGGTCAAGCCAAGAGGATGAGATTCGAGTCAATAATATCTACAAGGCATTTGGGTAGATGGGTAAATAACGTGATGGAAAGGTAGAAAAAGTGGTGAGCCGGGATGAGGGCGAATTATGGCACAAGCGATTGGGCCATCTTCATCATGGAGCTTTGAAAGCTATGCGGCAAATATCTAATGGACTTCCAATGGAAAACTTTCTCGATTAGATCGGTGCAAGGGTTGCACCATGGGGAAGTATGCAAAATCCACCTTTCATGAAAAGGAGAAGCGTAGCCGATCTTGGAGAGAGTTCACACGGAACATGTGTGGACCATTATCGGTTACTTCAATAGCAAAACAAAGGTATTATGTTATTTTTATTGATGACTTTTCTCATAAATTTTGGATCTACTTCATGCGGAAGAAGGATCAGAACATTCTCAAATTTATGTGAGTTTAAAGCATTGGTGGAGAAATAGTCGGGAAGCAAATGAGAGCTGCGAAGCGACCAATGGTGGAGAATATATCTCGAACGAATTCAAAGACTTATGTAGCAAGAAGGAATTCGAAGAGAACTCATGACGCCTCATAACCCACGGCAAAATGGGGTCGCGGAGAGGAAGAACGGAATGATCGTGGGTGTTGTGCAGGCGGACAAATATGATCGGGGCTACGATACATTGTGGGTGGAAGTATGGCTCTTGTAGTTTATGCAAAATAGTTGTCCTCATAGGGTACTTGGCATAGTACATGAAGAGAAGATTTTACGGTAAGAATACGAATGTTTCTCATTTAAATATTTTTAGCTCATGTTTATGTGCATGTGATCAAGAACGCCAAGAAGAAGTTGGAGCCGATTGTTGAAGTTGGGATATTTGTGGGGTACAAAGAAACACCCCAACTATAGTGTGTATTTTCAAAGAGTTGAATATGTTGTGATGCAACGGGATATAAAATTCAATGAGTAGAAATCCATGAAGTTGCTCGCACGAGAGGAGTTAGACTTGCATGTGAAGGCTGCTTGTTCCCAAAGATGAGTCTCTAGATGTGGATCGACAATAGGAGGTTCCGCAGGTGGAGGGGTCCCGCACGCGAGCAAGCCGGAAGAGGCGTACCACGGAAAATTTGGAAAGTGCCGAAGATTGATGCGGCACGAGAATGTGGGAGTCCCTGCTTCACGAGCGCGGACGGGGAGCAGGTCTCTTGACCGATTATTGATAGCTCGCAGAAAATGTATTGTGGTGAGCCATATTCCTTTCGGGGAAACGGTGCAAGCCATGGGTAGATGAAATGGTGGAGGAGTAAGACTCCATTTTCGAGAAGCTTGATGCTTGGAAATTATTCCAAGGTCGGTTGATAAATCGATGGTAGGTTCAAGATGGATCTACAAGGTAAAGCAAGCTATCGATGGGAGTGTTGAGAAGTATAGGCAAGATTTTTTGACGGGGGCTTCTCACGGATCAAGGGGATTTATTATGAAGAAACCTTTTCACCTTTCGCATGGTATTCTTCCACCAGGACCATCCTTGCTCTTTCGACGTGGTGGTTTGGCACAACTCTATCCAGTTGGATGTGAAGACGCATTCATATGGGATCATTGAGGAAGAAATGTGCAGTGAGCAACATGAAGGTTGAGATCTTCGGCGGCAGGCGCATGTGTGGAGACTCAAAAGAGCGATGTATGTCTTGGCTCAGCACCTTGTTCTTGGTACACTGAATGGAAATAGCTGTTCACTGAACTTGGCTTCACAAGAGTGAGAGTGGATGAAAAACTATACTAGATTGTGGTGGAGGGTAAACTTTTTTTAATCATTATTCTTTATGTTGATGATTTAATGTTTGGGCTGGTGGCAGTTAAAGTACACTCATGCGAGAGGACCTTGTGAGAGTTTGAGATGAAGGATATGGGCCTCCTTCACTATTTCCTTGGATTGGAAATATGGCGAGAAGAGTGTTGTTTGTGTCTCAGGCAATGTATAGAATACTCATTAAGTTTCACATGGAGGGTTGCAAAACCAACGGATACTACTCTCTTCTAGGAAGCGGAGGAGAAAGGGACATTACATTTGGAGAGGTAGTGGATGCTCTTGTCTGTCGATAGTTGGTGGGTTCGCTCATGTATTTAATTAATACCTGAACCTGAACATATATATGGGTGAACGACAATCGGCGATGGTTAAGCCTACCCAACTGCGGAAGGTGAGGAAGCATCCTAAGATCACTCTCGAGGCACATCTAAGTATGGTTTATGGTACGGACAGAGACGGATGAGGTAAAGTTGCTGGCTTCATGGATGCAGTTGAGCGGGAAGCCCCAACGGACGGAAAAGAGCACATCGGAGGGGGGGGGTCTTTAATATCGAATCTTGATTTGTTTCTTAATGTGACAAGGAAACGATTAAATGTGCCATTATTGAAGTGGAATACATATGGCAGTAGTCCAAACATGAGGCTATCTTGGATGAGAAAGATCCTGGTTGATTTGTTTGGTTCTCATTTAGATCCTACGGTGATTCATTGTGATAATCACGGTTGCATTAAACTCTCGATTAATCATGTGTTTCATGAAGTAGATCTAAGTATAGATATACCATTCATCATCATATCGGGGGGTGTGTGTGCGACAAGATCATGTTGTGATACATTCCTACGGAAGATCGGGGATGCGGATATTCGACGAAGGCGCTCACAGGAGCCAAATTTGAATACCATAGAGGCAAGGATCGAGAATTAAGAGGATAATCCCTTTCTTGTTAGAGGGAGTGTTGAGATTCAATAAGATGATGATCCTAGTGAAAATTAAGCACCTACACTAGGTGGGGCCGCGAGGCTATTTTTGGAGTGTATGTATATTTTTAGAATGTTGAACATGTTCTATTTATAGGCAGAGTCTATTTATAGATGGTTGAGAAAATTCTATTTATAGATGAGATTCTATTTTTAGATGCATGGGGCGAATTCTATTTATAGATCGCATGTCTAAAAAATAGAACACGTATCGATTATTATTAGCCCTTATAATAATTAGACAATAAATAATAAATATTCTCTTGAAGCACTTGATTTCGGTTAAGCGATGTTGAAAATGAGTTGGTGAGAAATTCGAGTTCTAAGGGTTGGTTCAGTGGACCTGCGAGTGACTAAGTTATAAGCGAGTGATTGAAAGTTATATGTGAAGTTTCAGGATAGTGATTATATGAGGTTATTATTTAGTTTAACTCGATTCGTGGGTGTAAACTCGGTTATGTAGTTGTAACTAGTGTAACTAAAGATACACTGGTAGTAATTCAGAATTAATTCACAATTACAGTAAATCTCACATGCAGGCGGAAAAGTACTACTATTAACTACATGCATGTCGGTCCGGTGGAGACCCGGAGTTGAGGAGTTGGGTGAAAGGGTCCAAGTTTAGACTATGGTTGTAACCTTCTGGTGGTACTGGGTTTAAACCACACACACATTGGAGATGCCAATGAGGATTGCGTAGTCAAAAGACAAACAAGATTGAATTCATTCGAGGATTTTGATCAGCAGTTATTTTGTGATGGAAGCGTTGTCGAAGCTGATGCGTGGGCGCATGTTTATGCCAATTTTTGTATGACGGTGTCAAGCGATTGTATATTATGCGAGAACTCTTGTATTAGAGTTTTGTATGAAATTGTTTCATGATCCATGATATATACATAATATATGATAGTGGGGTTTTTAGCTTTATGCTTTCCGGTAAAAATAAAAAAATAAAAATAAAAATTTGTGTTGTGTGATGATCTTTCTTCATGTGTTTGCAATTGGCAATTAAATTTCCGCAAAGATTTAAGTGATTATATGTTTAACGATGGCATATAATTCTTAGATCGAAGTCAGGCAATACATAATTGTATTAAATTTTCTACATGTTATTGGCTCTTGTTCTTCTTGAGCGTAGTGTTGTCGCTACTACAACGCCCTTCAGAATTTAGCATGTATTCAAATTTTGGATCATCTTTTAACCATGTGAGTTGTTGCTTTTAGTAATAAAAGACATTCCATGTTTGTTCTCTAAGTTTCCAAGTCCCTTTTGTGAAGAAAACTCCAGTGTCATCTTTTGGTAAGAAAAGTGTAAGCACTTTATTGAAAAGAGAGTTATAACTCATCTTTGCAACTTTGGTACTAATGGGTCTTATCTACTAGACTCATTCCAAAAATTTTGTGCACTATTTTGTTGTCGCTATCACTTGTGTCGCAAAGTGTATTTTAAGTGTCGCACTCAGAGGTACGATGTCGTTTTGTTGTTGTTTCAATGAGTACATGTTGATTTTGGGTATAGTGTATCGTAATTCTCTAATTGATAATTTATGAGTATGTGATCATATTCAAGCTATATTATGTTTTCATCTCTACCTCAGGGATTCAGACTTAGTCAATTTTTAAAGTGTTTATGTGTTTACACCTTGTGCGACCAACCACCTTCAACTTGCCTCCCTGAACTACACGCATTGTGCAGTCTCAAGCTCTTGTCATCATCCATTTCCTCCCGAAACTACGCAATCTTCCCTCTCCAATGACTTTCCTGCACACTATGCAGTCTTAGTCAGCAATCAGGCCTCACTATCTCCTTTGCGACTGCGCAATCTTGTGGCTCACTATTCCTTGAACTACACTACGCAGCTATGATGTGTCACTGTCTCCCTCAACTCCGCAAGCTCAGTCAAAGGCGGGCAAAAGAAAAATATCAAAATGCGAACTGATGCAATCATTCAGGAACATCGTCAATAAAAACAGCTGGAAAATTTCAAGCGCAAGTTCGAAGCTAACGAAATTCAACAACACAAAGATTATTCTCAGTATTTTCAATCAGAAAACCACAATAATGTTACCTCTACTGACAATATCACGACCATAAAAATACTGAACGGAAACCGCGAACAGTCAGAAAACTTCTGCAGGCACTGGAATTTATTCATAAAAATAAAGAGAATTTTTGGAAGTGAATAAATAGAGTTGGTGCTACTTATTACATATATATTTGATTTTACAAATAGACATGGGTTTATTTTTGCAGCCAACCAGTTCTAAATGACAGAGCTCTGGTAAGTAGAACGTTTAATACCATTAACTCATTGCAATCTATTGACTATTAATTCTATGTAACGAATGAGTGCAAGTCCTGGAATAGATTGCCAGTGCCATGAAAAGATTGTGCACCGGCAATTCACAACTTTTAATAAAGTCTACCTCATAGGTAATCACATACAACAAACTTTGGAGAACCAATGTAATAATTTCAGACTTCATGCAGGAAACAAAGTTTTTGAGACCAAGATCAAACTGTAGTAGATATTGCAAAATTAAGGTTATTGTGTTGCAAATGTGATTGCACTTTACGCCATGTTATGTGGACAGAATACAGACACTGAATTGTTTATCGTTGCCCATACTTCCTGTAGATGTAAATGCTAGAGCCATAGATGTGGAGCTATAAAGGTACCATAGCAGTTGGAGGTTGTTTATGATTGATTTTAAGATATTTAAAGTAAGTAGTATAAGAACCCTCCTCTCAAGTGTCTTTCAGAAACCTCCCGCGTGGCCAAGTATTCATATCCTAAAGTGCTCCTATCAATGTCAAAAATGAGTCAAAGCAAAGCATAAATAGCAACAACAAAACGTTGAGTATAACAATTTTTATTTGAAAAAGAAAAAACAACAAAACGTTGAGTTTCTGGACGTGCTCAATCCCAAAAAAGCTGCAATTGGCAAAACATTAATAACAACAAAGCATTCAGGTATAACCATTTTTTTTTATCTGAAAAAAACAACGGAAGGTTGAGGTTCTTAAAGGACGTGATCAATCTGAGAGAAACTATGATAGGAATGATCAAGCACGCAAGGAAAATACAACTGCTACACAGATTACACTTTGGTATGGTGGTTTTTAAATAGTAAATTTCCAAATTATTATTGTTATTTTTTTTAGTGGATTTTAGAGTGTGAGTTGATCATATATGATCGATTCCCAAAAACACCATGAAAAGGTTTGTTGTTAAATGCAGGGACTAAGATTCTTTATTTTATTTGTTGAGAGTTTTCTATTATACCAAAACCCTTAGACATTAGTAAATTTCCAAACTATTATTATTATCTTTTTTAGTGGATCAGGTAGTGGGTTAGTCCATGTGATCGATTCCCAAAAACACATAAAGAGGTTTGTTCTTACATGTGATGGTTCCCAAAAAAATACCATGAAAGTTTTTGTTACACCAAAACCCACAGTGTTAGTAAATGTAACAAGCTCGTAACTAGGATCTCCGGGGGGGTAAAAGTGGGGGTTCCATAGAGTTAGGTGATTCTTCCAACATCTTCATCATATGTAGCTCGGGGAATGGGACCTAAACACTGAAGAGGTTGTTATTACATGTGATCAATTCCCAAAAAAATACCATGAAGAAGTTTGTTATTACACCAAAACCCACGAGGTGTTAGTAAACATGCTGTTGTTAACTAGGATATCCGGGGTAGAAATTAGGGGTTCCATAGAGGTGCGGTGATTATTCCAACACTCCTCATCATATGTAGCTTGGGGGAATCGAACAGTCCGGCTACGATACCATGTAAAATTATTAAAGCACACATACAATCTAGTGAAGAATAGTACAAACACGAATTGAAAGAAATATTGTAATGAAAGACTAATTTGATTACTCAATATTGGTTTGAGAATCAATACATAAAACAACTAAGTTAAGCTTAGTTGTACATACCAATAACTAAGGATAATTAAAGCTAGCTAAAGACAAGTGTTTTATGTTTTGTTAATATGTACATGCACCACATGCGAGCACTAGAGTTAACTAACTAAATTCAAGTGCACACCACATGTAAGCACTCAAGTTAACTAACTAAATAGCGCACATCACATTAAAAAATTAGGGTTGAATTGAAGCAAATTAAGGCTAACTAAGTGCATGTACACAAATACATCTTCCACCTCGAAGAAGAAATTGCAAAGTAGAATCAATAGGCATAGTTGAAGTACATATTCCTCAACTCAAAAAATAGATTTTAAAAAGCAGTGAGACCTATCTTGTTCAACCTCTTGATATTAGAGTCATGCAACCTGTGTTATTGGATTTAGTTTCCTATTTCTTTTAATGTCTTTAGAAGTTCTTATTATTAAAGTTTCTCCCTTAGCTTAGTGGAAGAAAAATCAAACGGTAGGGACCAATTAGAGAATGAGTGATTAGTGTTGTGTTGGAGGTGTAGATATCTCTTCCATATTTCCCAATTTTAAATAAATATAATTAATTTAATCAAAATGTATATGAAAAGGTCGTTAGAGTGTTGTGTTGAAGTGTAGATATCTCTTCTATATATAATTTTTAAATAAATATAATTATTTTAATCAAAATGTATACATGAAAAGTAAGATCTCTGATCAAAATTAATTTTTTGGTGATTTGTTATTTAATGATTAAAATTAGGTTTAATAAATATATATCTTAATTGTCAAAATTGTTATTTGAATTAGAAAAATTTAGATGATTATCTATAAATATTGATAATTACAAGGTAATTTAATTGAATGGTTTAATTTTAATTTTGTAATAGACATGTCGACCATTATTAATAATGAATTCTCAAACACTACATTGGAAACCTTTTAATTCAAGAGTGTGATAGTTTTTTGTATTGTAAATTTTATACATATGGTATTTACATTACTTATAAAGTTGGGCAAAAGAGTTTTTGTTAATATGATCACTAGGGATAAGATGGAAAAGAATGGGAGGCTTTGGAAGGATATTGGATAGAAAACAAAAGACTAAGAGGAGCACACTTTAGTTGGACGGTCACAAATCACTCAATAAAAAGTTAAATGTTAGCCATGCTCCTTGCAATTCAATTCACAATCCTACGTTCACGCAATGTTGTTGAATAGTTAAAGTGGTTAGGTGGAATGTTAATTCATGGATGGGATGGAAGGAAGGACAACTACAACAATAGATACTAAGTGATCTTACATGGATATTGCGGTGATATTTTGTTGATAGCATCGATATGTATGAGACATTAACTATATAGGGTTGGATATTAGTGGCAAGAGGTAGCGAAATGGGGCTTCGAGGATGGACCATGAGCTCGTTAGGATGGCCATCGGGATGCATGAGGTGCATGATCATGGATGTGGGATTGTGGTGGCAGATGAATAATGGATGCATGGTCATGTTGGTTGTAGAGTCTTAAAGACTCTGCAACAACGTGGATGTTGTTTTTCCATGCTCAAAACCCTATGGCCACTCCAAAATAAAAGATTAATCAAATTATTAGTATAACTACAGCATGGATATGGACAAACACACACATCGCACATGTGGCTTGTTGTAAATATGGACATAAAAAGGACACATAATTGGTTGTTAATAGATCTCAACGAACGATGAAGGTCTAAGGGGAACCATCACACCAAAACACCTTCAACGTAGCTAGCACAACCACATTAATTGTGGTTGGTATATGCCAATAGATTATATTTTTTATACATAACCACTCATATATAAGCTGAAATAGAAATACCCTTGAAAAACACCTTCTGGCAATAATTACTTTCCTTTCACATTATTTTGTGGTTGATATATGTCGATAGGTTATTTTTATAGAGAAATACTCATATAAATTGAAATAGAAAGAATATTTTCTCTCTTCTCACTCACCAGGATTAGATCTCTTCTCAATGCAATAGTTCCCTTACCATCTAGGAGCAAATGCATTTGATAACAAAGATACATCGTACCTTATAAAAAAGATGCATCTCACCCTATCCAACTGCCATTAAAATTTCTGACAATACATATTATGTATATTGGATTTGACTAATTAATACCAGTCACAATAATATCAATATGCATGATGAAAGTAATGCTATACATAAAAATAAAATTAAAAATCTTGAATACTTACCATTAATATTTGTGCTGGAATCTACGTTCCAGGACATAAGTATCTTCCCTAGACCTAGTGGCCTTGTCAGTTCTTGAAGGACAAGAACATGATGTTTCCCTTAAAGTAATTGAACAATGAGTAGGTTTATGGAATGTATGTGAACTTCTTTCTATTTTGGCTTGTGCACTCAATCCTAGCTTTAATCACTATAATTAGAACTTTGTACATAAAAACACAACAAGCCAAAGATCTGTGATATATATGTAGCATTATCAATCACTTCACTCAATGGATCAACAAAACATTGAAACATATAAACATCAACATCATATATGGAAAACAATGTACTCATGTATTAATAGAAATGGAGAGAGTTACAACCAAATATAGGAGCTAATCATGTAAATAACTCCCCAAGTTGACTTGTCCTTCCTTGCCACAAAAGTACACCTCTATTTCACCTCAATGCATGGAACGATGACTCTATTTGGGTCCCAAGCAACAACATGAGAGTAATAGATCTCCATAATCCAACTTAGCTTATGGATGGCAGTAAATATATAAGAGAGGATGGTAGGTTAGGGATAGGGGTGATCTCTAATGCAGATGAGATAGGATTTGAAGATCTTATCGAGAGTAAATGGTTAGAACAACTCTGGAGAGCTTTGGGATGCCTTTTTATTTTTCCCAAATTTCTAGAATAATGCACCCCCAACAAGGGAAAAAAATTGTTTGATTGGAGCGGTGCATAGCGAGAAACTTTGTTGTTGAACGAGGTCCTAAAGGAGCCGAGTGCGGTGGGACTTAAAGGCACACAGAATAAAGCAATCAAGGTAAAATTAGGGGATTTGGGAGTCGTGTTTAGGGATTTGTGTAGGGATGATATTGAGGGTGTTGATGGATGTTTATTGATCAGTTAATAGGCCTATTGACCAAATACGTGTTCTGGCCTATAATGATTTCCACTAAAGATCAAGTCGAGAGGCGGTGGCTCATGATATGCTAACACTTTGTGACAAGTCTAGACAAAGAAAAAAACGGTCGTGTGTCATCTTGTTACAATATGTTTATGTCTTGATATATTTTTTGAGGAGAGCATACCCATGCTCGGCACATAAGCTAATATACATATAAAATGATCAAAATACACGTCCATTGATGACAAAAGATTGGACCCTTGTTGGATAATTGTTTGTATGATCATGGTCGTCATACTTTGTAATCTCGTACTAATCACGAAGTAGCTTGGGATGGATGGAACTAGATTGAGGAATTCTTGTATTTCAATCAAATCGTCTAATATACAAGTCTAACCATGTGAATAAATGAGTTGAGGTCGAACATGGTGAGCCTGTATCGATTACCAACCAATGATGTAGGTCATTAACGGATGCGAAGAAACCATCGATGATGTTAATGGCTCTCAAAGAATTTTCACAGTGTCATATCGTTATTGAAGGAATGAGTTGAAGTCGAAGACACCACACGAATCTATCGGTCGAAGGCCATTGATGAAAACATGTCGAAGAGAGAGAAGAAACTTGCATGGAAATTAATGTGTACGAAGCACAGTGCAGAAGGTGTTTGCTAAGTCATCTTCCTAGATAATGAGTTGATGTCGACAAGAAGCATATTGTCATAAGGGCCTTGATGTATCTCCCATCAATTACACGAAACGGGTATCATGATTTGAGACATAATGAAGTCACACCCGGATACACTTGAGGATCAATAACATAAGACACAGATTGAAGGCTTAAGAGTATTATAGCATATACCAATCGAATGAATTCATGAACACATCAACAACCTTTGAATGGAGTTTGCAGCATTGACCCAAAACAGAAATGGAAGTTTGAAATGGTGTGATTAACGAAAGAAAGGAAAAATTCCCAACCCAACAGCCACGTAGATGAAGTGGTGATGCTAAGAGAAACTCACTACAATTAACAAGTGGAGTGCCTTGTTTTCCCAATTTCCCCAAACGTTAGATTATTTATCTTTATTTTTTAACAAGCTTAAGGAGTATAACATGTGCTTGATCTTGTAAGTTCATCTTTGGATGAATCCCTCTATGTTTAACAAACTGAGAAGGAGTGGTTCGGTCCCTTCATGATCAACGAGTCTATCATTGTTCGATTTTTTTACGGAATTGTGAAGGTGAAAACCCGACATCTTTTTTCACGTTAAGAGACTTTGAAAAGAGGTGAAAAATAAAACTCCAAATATTCATTTTCATGGTGGTCCCTTGAGATGCAGCTGACGATACCCAAGAAGACCTCTTCACTTCCATGACCCAACACAAGGTATTCCTTTTCGTAAATATTCTATCTCATTGGAAGAGTTAAACTTATCTTTGGTCTCAAATATTTTCATTTACTTTAACGAGTTCGAAAAGAAGTGCTAGAAAATATTTCTGCAGGGTACGAAAAAGAGATGAAGGAGGACTTCTCATGGAGGAATGAGTGGTATAAAGGATAGAGTAGTTTTGGAAGGTCTGATCTAATTTGCTCCAAAGCACACAAAGGTCAAGAGGCTCGCTAATAAGACCACTCATCATAGTGTTTGTAGGAAATGGTAAAAATAGGCTAATAAAAATGGACATCGCGAGAATAGGATGAGAATGGTTTCATTTTTACATAAACTTGAAACATGGGAAACTATGCTTTAGAATCTTTGGAAGATGGTTTCATTTTTCCTGACTTGAAACATGATAAAAATATGCTTGAGAGTGGTTTCATTTTTACAGAGACTTGACAGGAGAAAAACTGTAAGCAGAAATAAGTTTTCATTCCCCCGACGCATAACGACTCAATTCTAGGCACACCCCTAAGATTCATTTCATTCACCTAATGATATTATTGGTTACTAACGAGTGGATGGAATGAAGGTTTATCTGAGATCCAGAAGTGAAAGATTATTTGGTAATTTACGAGATCTAATCAAAGACTCGAATTGGAAGAGGATGGGTTCATTTTTTAATGAGCTTGACACGGGAAAATAACTTATGTGAGGACCTTGTCTCATTTTAACAAAATGACACAAGAAAGACTACGCTCCCGGGAACCTTTTTCATTTTTAATGACCTTGACATAAAAAATAACTTTTCTCTGACCTTGATCATGACTTGTAGAGAGGAGCTGACTTCAGTGGTTCCTCATTAGATGGAGAAAAACATTGTGTAAAGTCTCGAAGGATCAGGTAGAAAGATCGGACTCCAATGCCCCCGGTAAATAGTAGACTACATTAACTACAGATATGGGTAGATGTGGGCATGGAACAAGCTGCCACATAATTAACACCTTATCCGGGTCCTTCCCTTGCACATTCAAGACACTTGGGGAAGTAGGATTATTGGCCGGTCGAATCGAGACAAGAAATGAAAGTTTATCGATATTCTTAATCCTTCCATCATGTGGGAAGCACATCCTCGAAAGAGTGTGGACACAAGCGTGTTCATAGTATAAACATAGTCTCGCACAGGAGAAAAATTAAATTCTGAGGCCCATGACAACCATAACATCAATACATATAGTTTTCCTCCCAAGGTAACGATGTTAAACTAAGGAAGGGTCTTTAAAGGTTAGTGATTCTTCTATTAAAAGCTAACATGTGGTGTATTTGAGCATAAGTTGTGAGGTTAAAGCTTGCCAGCGGTGGAAGATATAATACTAATAATATCTCCCCTCATCTATAACATTGTGATAGATATTGCTGTCTATAATCCTTTACCATGATAGTAAAAGGAATTTAAGAAGGGAGACAAGGTTTTGTCAATCAACTTAATCAAAATAGCTTACCATGTGGGAGGTTTCATGGGAATGGGAGAGAAATCCCCCCTTGTCCTTGTAGAATCAAAAGAAACGAAGAACACGAGCGGTATGATCCTCACTCTCTACGGGAAAAATATGATCAATTGAAGGTGGAATCGAGTCAATTATTTTCTCAACCAATGGTTGGTTGGGAACAAACTCATGGATTATGTTCGAAGTGGTAATGAGTGGATTGAATTACGATCCAATCACGTCATCAACTAGTGGATGATTGGGAGAAAATTTCGGATAACTTGATAGGAAATCGAGGTTGAGAAGATGTAAGGTTTTCCCAACACTTGCAAGTTCATCCATACAAGGACAAAAAGGTGAATAGGATGATTCCCTTCGCATTACCTACAAAGAAACTCTACTTTATTATTTTTCCATGGACATACTGACATAGGACTCTATTATGTACCTTTTTTACCATACATTTTGTTATCATTCCACTCTTTTCCAGTCCATATTTAAAGCCTATACTATCTTTCATCCATTCTTCCAGGTATATAACATTCTTTTCTTTACTATATGTTTAACTTGTTTTACATGTAATTTTACATTACTTTCATATTTAATCATTAATCGAAAATATATAGTTGTTAAACGATTTGAATACACGAGTTAATTCATCATGATTGGCTTTTAACAGCATTTGTTGAAGCCGTTTGAAGACTAAAGTTAATCCATCGTGGTACATCTGGTAACGTTGCTAAAACGATCGAGGATAGTCGCAAATCCCGTTGCTGAAATAGCCGTGATTTGCAATTTTGAAAGCAGTATTTCAACACGGCAATAACAGAAAGATAAGTAAGGAAGTTTGTTACCCAGCGTAACAGCTGCACCTTAAACCAATACTATTGTAACCATTATGTGACGTTTTGCATGGAAGAATAGAAAGGTCCTATTTCGATATAGAAGATCAAATTGGGTTAAAAATAGGATTTCTATAATGCCATCAGTTATATGAGATGTCTCCTCTTTAAAGAGAGACATCGACGATAGAGGTGGAGACTATGAGAGGTTTATTTTTTGAAACGGAGAAGGAACATGAATCCTTTGTAATATGTACTTTCGACGGATGAATAAAAGTTTGTTCGAGCATTTCATTTTAATTCCTTTATTGCGGGAATCTTGTGAGAAGGAAGGACGCCTTCTTCACAAGATTCACCCATTATTTCGTAGTTTGTTAGGCAGTCTTTTTCATTTTATGCCTTGTTTATTTGAAATCATTTATGCGGTATTGGAACTACATTGTCTCTTCTTTGAAACTACTGTTTTCGTTAACTTGTTGCATTGTTTTCATACAATTCATTCCTAGGTAATTGTGGATTATTTTAATTGGTAATCTTGTTTACATAATGAGTTTGTGAAAGCTTGGTAATAAACTTCAGTTTGAAGATTCCTACTTGGGGAATAGGGTCTCACATTTCTCTGTAATAACATAATTGGTCTTTCCTTCTACGGATTGGTTTCCTTTCCTAGATTATTGTATTTTTAATGTAATCTGACATTCTTGATAAATTGTCTACAATAGAAATATTGCCTTTGTTGTAACTCAAGTAGACTTGGAGTTTGTTGAAGCAAGGGTGTGATTAGTGATAATTTTTTACTACAACATTTCATTTCTTTTGAGATTGAGCATATACGGTGCGTGATTTCCTTTGAAATAAACGAGACTTTCTAGTTGACAATTTTATGTATGATTGTTTTAAATCAATAAGCAATTAAAGTGACCAACATTTTGGCGTCGTTGTCGGGAAGAGAGCAATTATATATTTAAAGCATTGATGTTTTTATTTCGGATGTGCGGTGCCATGAGAGGAGCGCGGAGCCCCGAAAAACTAATACACCAAACGCTTGAAGTGAAAAGGAGAGGAGAAGAAAGACCTTTATTGATGAGATCGTATCAAAATTGAATCTTCTGGAAGGCCAACTCTCGAAGGCCCAAGCCTCAACGTGCAATCATTCTAAACGAAGGGTGAGCCTGAAAACGTTGAAAGGCAGGTGAAAACGTTGAAGAACCGAAAACGTTGAGAAAGAGTAGAAAGTGTTGAAGAACGTGACGTTGAGGAACCGATAGAAAACATTGAGGAGCCGGTAGAAAACATTGAGGATCGAGCAAGCACGGTAGGAGATCAAGCAATGGAAGGGAACAATGACGAATTCTTCGGAGGAGGACGATGGATACGAAGGAGAAAAGATGAGGTACTCTCTCTACCTTGGGTTTCCTATTGATCTCCCTAGAGGAGCAACCCCCATGAAGAATATCCCTCTTCAGAAGCTTTTACAACTACGTTTATATCTAGAATCTGATGAGTTTCTTTTCAAGTTTGATATATTATGCGAAGTTATGATTACATTACTAATGTAAAAATAAAGCTATTCAATAACATTAAAAGAAGTATTAAGGTGGTTCATGAGTCTTGGAGGCCATGTAATCACAACATGGGAGCAGTTAAATAGAAGTTTAAGCAAATATCAAGACTACGCCGGACAAGAGAGAAAAGAGAGGAACTATTTAAGATGGTACAAAAGGAGGACGAGAATGCGGGACTTTGTGGAAAGACTACAATACAACTGGAGATCTAATCATCTAGATGTAAGTAAGGATATTCTTAAAACAATGTGCACGAAAGGGTGAGGGATGATTGTTGAATATGCTAAATATGCTTGGTAAAGGGACATATCTAAAGAATCATATGGTGAAATTTTAACCTGCGCAAAGATGTTCAAGAGGAGGTACATGAGAATAGATCAAACAACGGGGATACCACATATTCAAGAGTTCAAAAATCAACGGGTGGGGGAAAACAAAGGCAGAAATAGTACGATTTACTTGAGAATTTAAAAGCTGAAATGTTAAGTTCTTTTGCTTCACAGTTGTACCTTTCCTGGATTGAAGAAAAAACTCGACGAAACTTGGTGTCTTTTTGCCCCAAATGCGGAGATAAACACCCACTAAGGAATGCCCATTGGACAAGGTGCCAATTTGCCCCTTTGTGAGAAAGATCATGAAACACCATGACGCCCTTCTTTACTAGGAATAAAAGCGACATTGCAACCAACGAAAGAAGATGTTGGAAATATGATGAAAAGTGTTGTCCTTGATGGCAGCCTTTGAATGAAGATGAAGACATCTGTTGTTGACATATGTTGTCCTTGATGGCGAACCACTTTGATGAAGTTATTCTTGACTTGATGGACTTGGTAAATGATGTGGAAATCTGATTTGATATGATGTTTGTTGACAATATGATCTTTGAGTGTTGTCTAGTGAAAGGCAACCCTCTTGATGAAGATGATGACAACTTACTCGGTGAAGTTGTGTGATGAAATATAGTTTGATGATCTAAATCTGATGTATCTACGGTGTATGGGAAAGCGATGAAGAAAGAAATTCAGCATGTGCTAATTCTATGATGAAAAAAGTATGTCTCTAGGCATACGCGGATTGGCCTAGGGGAAGTCGCGTATGCACGCGGAAAGAACGTTCCAACGAGTCGCGTATGGGCAAGCGCTCCAAAAAAGTGCAAAACCGAAAGGGGTAACCACCATGGTATTGACCCATTGTATTGGGTAATGTTCCGCCTAATTGACCCCGTCCAGAATACTGTGACTAATGTTGTTTTGGCTCATGGTATTGAAAAAGGGGCTCATGGTGATGAAAAAGGATAAACCTATATAAAGAGATGAAATTCATTATGCAAATGAGGAGTGTGGGTGCAAGATGTACGAGCTTGAATGAATACTTCTCTACGAAGTAGATACGAATGGAAAGGGTTACACTTGAATGATAAATACGAATGTATGATGCTGATGATGAAGAAGGATCTAGATACGAAATGCACTTATATCTACTAGATGCGATTATGGAAGACTTAGATGCGAATTGAGGCGAACATACGTACGAAGTGAAAGGAAAATACGGGGCGAACGTACGATCTAAGAAGTATCTTGCTCTATAATGATTGAAGATCTATACGCTACTTCGCCACAAAGGAAGCGCGTATATGCGCGACCGCGGAAAGATAAAGCGCGTATGCGCAATGAAATATACACGGTCTTATCGCCTAACGTTTGTGTGGACGGACGCGTATATACGCGACATCGATAAAGGGAAAGTGCGCATTGTTATGTGCAAACTAGGGTTTGCTGAAGCAAAGCGATGTAAATATATGATATATTCTGCTATCCATTACACTATCCCGATGCTGTGTTGATAAGTATCTGTTGGTGATGTATGTTTGTGCTTAAAAGTATGGAAAGAGTCCGGTTTGAAAATATGATGAAATGTGGCACACTTAAGTGGTATTCTATTGAAGTTGTTGGATCCGGTGTGAAAATTGATGAAACGTCGTGCATAAGTCTTGAGGGTTGTAGCCTTCGGTCGGGGGGTTGTCGCTCATCGGTTGAGGCTGGTAAACGAGATCGGGGGGTCGTGGCTCCCTTCCGGGGAGAGGGCGAGTAGCGAGTCGGGGGGTTGGAGCTCCCTTCCGGAAAGTGGTAAACGAGCGCGGTGGGTGCTGCGTGCTAATCCCAGTACGTGCCGACACATATGTTGTAAGATGTTTTCTCTATAATAAATATTGAAGGCCGAGCAAGCTATGGTAATTGGTTTCTCGACTTGGGTTTCCACCTAAAATCACGAGTGTTCATGTGTGATGCTTTGTGTGATGGTTTATTATGTTCTTGTTGCACATGTTTTACTGTTTATTGAATATACGATGAATAAATGAGGGAATGATTTAAGTGAAGAATTAATAAAGCATAGTAGTCATCGTTCTCTGAGTATGCGCGATTTTAATAAAGGGTATCTGGCATTATATATCTTGGTATGTTTCGAGAAAGTAGCGTATGGGTTTTGAAGTAAAGAAAAGTAAAAAGTTTTGAATATCTTGTAATATTGATTCACCCCCCCCTCTCGGTATTTTTTCCCAACAATTGGTATGAGGCAGATTGTGTGCGGAGAAGCTTGATCGCTTAAGGGAGATCCGTCGCAATGGGAAGTCAGAAGGAGTGATGTCTATCAGCCACCTTCATTCAATGGAAGCAATGCGATATCTTCTGGAAGAAATTTTCCAACAAAATCTTATTTGCAAAAATCTTGGTACAAAATATGGGCAATCTTGAAAGGATGTGAACAAGAATTTAGAGAAGAAAAGGGTATTTTTGTGGATTCTCTGAAAACCAATAATCTTCTTGAAGAAAACACTCCAACTCAAGGTAAACCCGAAGAAAAGAACATAATCATAGAGACTCTTAAAAATCAGCTTGAAGCGAGAAAGAAAACGCATTGAGGAATTGGAGTGTGAAGTAGTGAGTCTAAGGAAAGATAATGAGAAAGTGAAATATCTCAATCTTAGATTTGCTAAAGGTTCGGAAAACCTTGGATGGAATTACATCAGGTACAACGGTCTCCTCTTATAAAAAACGAGTCTTGGAATCGCAGGGAATCTTTCGACATCGGCCTGGAAATTTCCTAAAAGCGGCCCATGACTAGTTCTCTACATTCGGCCACTCGGCGGGGGAACGGATCACTACCGGTGAAGCATGATCATCTCAATTCAAGAAACACTAACAAGGAGATCGTTCAAAGAAGCTACAACCAACGGGTAAATTCTAATGAAGATTTCATGATCAAGGAAACTTCTACTTCAATGGACAATGTTTCTCATGTCACAATTTTGGTCATAAAGTTGTTCAATGTGTTGCATATAAAACCATCATGACAAGAGAAGCAAGAAATAAAAAGGATGAATATCGAACCAAGAAAAATACCTACAATAACTTTTACCTCTTAAGCAGTTGAATGTACTTATTGCAATAACTTTGGTCATGAAAAATAAGATAGAAGCAAGGTCCGGCCAAAAGAACATGTTCCTACGAAGCTCTAAAGTATGGAAAGAAAGAAATACCGGTTGAAAATTGTGGATAGCGTTCATGCAGAGTGAAGAAAATCAATGGTACATTGATAGTGAGTCACTCAGACACATGACGGTGACAAAAGCAAACTTCATACTTATAATGCTCTAGAAAAGGAAAAAGAAAGTTACATTTGGAAATGATACTCTACTTTGTAATTAAAGGAGAAAGGTCGGTATTTCTAAAAGAAAAAGTGAGAGCTAAAGATGTCATGTATGTGGATGGATTAAGGCATAACTTTGTTAAGTGTTAGTCAAATGTGTGATCAAGGGCCCAGTGGTCCTTGGAGTTCCAAAGAATGTGTGGTTCGTGATCTTGATACATTAAAATCATTATAAAAGGAAAAAGAAATCCAAACAGCTTTGTATGTACTAAACGGCATAGATCAATGTTACTTGAGCAAGTCTTCGAAGAAAATTGGCTATGGCATGAAGGTGGGGCATACGAGTTTCTCTCAAATCAACAAAGCAAGCGAGACTTCAAGCTGTTCGTGATCTTCCAAAAGATTAAATCTTCAGGAAATTACCATATGCAAATCTTGTCGATTTGGTGTAGCCAGGACGATGCGATTTAATGCCAAAGAAGGATCTTCAAGTAAGCCTCTTGAACTCATTCATCACGATATACGTGGACCTATGAGAAAAAATTCATTACGTGGGGATGAATACTATATCTTGTTATTGATGACTACTCTAGAATGTGTTGGATCGGGTTCGATAAGCACAAAGATCAAGCACTTGAAAAAATTTCGAGCTTCAAAGCTTTGGCGAGAAAATGAATTAGATCTAAAAATCAAGTGTCTTAGATACGATCGAGGAGGAGAATATTCATCAAATGAATTCTTTGAATTTTGTGAACAACATGGCATTAAAGAACGGAGTTCTGCGCGCGAGGCACTCCACAACAAAATGGTGTAGCGAAAAGAATGAATAGAACAATTGTTCAATCAGCTAAACTATGCTTGCTGATTCTAATGTTCACGACATGTTACCGGGTGAAGCGGCCATACAACGGTCAACATTCTCAACAAGGCCCATGTTCGAGTAAATAGTGACAAAACTCACTTATGAACTCGGGCAGCAAGCGATTCTCCTTTGTGAAGCATTTTAAAGTTTTGGAAGTAAATGCTTTATCAAAAATAATGATGAAAAGCTTGGGAAGTTTGAACCTAGATGGGATGGGGATATTTCTTGGTTACTCATCTTCAAGCAAAGCATTCACATGTTACAATAAAAGGCTTGGTATTTGTTGAATGTATTTATGTTGTTATTGATGAGTCTCCTGTGACTCCTAAAGAAGAAAAACAAACAAAGAAGATGATAGCGACATATGGCCTTCTACCTTGGATGGAAATGATATAGACAATGGATCCAATGAAGAACACAGAAAATGATATATACGAAAAACTCCATCGAGATATGTTCAAAAGAATCATCCTGAATCTCCGTCTTGGGAGACAAGGAATCAAGTGTACGAACAAGGAGAACTCTTGTGGATATTCTAGTAATCGCACTTCTATCACAGTTGAACGCACAATGTACGTGATGAAGCTAGCCAAGATGAATCTTTGGAACCAAGCCATGAATGAAGAGATTGATCAAATTGAAAAGAATGGCACTTGGGATTTGGTACACCCAGAGACCACATGATAAAAATGTCATTGGAACTAAGTGGATCTTCAAGAACAAGTTAAATGAGAATGGGGATATTGTATGAAAACAGCTAGAGTATTTGGTTTTGCAAAGGGTATACTCAACAAGAAGGTATAGACTTTGAAGAAACTTTTATCTGTGTGGACTTGAAATATAAGAATGTTCTTTTTCAAATCATCAACAAATCAAAGTTTATCAAATGGATGCTTAAATTTGCTTTTCTTAATGGTGATCTAGAAGAAGAAGTATATATAGAACAACGGAAGGATTCATTTGGGAAATGATGCAAATCTGTTTGTAGACTTAAAAGGCTCTATATGGTCTCAAACAAGCTCCAAAGGAGAAGCATTGTTATCGTCTGACAAATATCTTTGTCAACAAGGATTTTCAAAGGGAGTCTGTAGTGACAACTTATGCTAAAGAAAATTGAAAATGACAAACTATTGATTGTGGTTGTATATGTTGATGATATCATTTTAGAATGTGAAGAATCTATGAGTCAAAAATTTGCCTCTGTCATGCGACAGAATTTGAAATGTCTTTACTTGGGGAACTAACATTCTTTCTCGGCTTGCAAGTGCATCAGTATGAGATGGTATATTCCTATCACAAGCAAAATATCTTAAGCAAATTACGAAGAAGTATGGCATGGAAGAATGCAAACACAGCAAAATACCAATGATAATCGGATGTGATCCTAGGTTCTAATGATGATTTACTCCAGGTAGATAAGCAGATGCAGATGATGATTGGAAGTCTGCACATCTCATGGGACCCGGACCGAGACATTATGCATGCGGTTGGGATTGTTGGACGATTCCAAAGCTAATCCAAAGTCTCACCTTGTTTGTCAAGGATATTCATCCTCTTCTGAGAACTCTCAAGATTTTTGTTCTATGGTATCCAAAATATGTTGATCTTACTCTTCATGCTTACCAGAGTACGATTGAAATTTGAAGTGTTGATGATCGGAAAAGCACTAGTGGTGGTGCATTCTATGTATTCCCTAGGTTAGTATCTTAGTTTGTAAAGAAGCAAAAAAATTCTATTGCCTTATCTCGTGACGAATATGTGGGCGCACAATGTTTGTGCACTCAACTTCTTTGGATGATGCAAACCTTAGATTTTCAAATCAAATATTATATCTATCCCCATTAAGTGTGACAATACAAGTGCCATCAATATTTCAAAGAATCTGTTATGCACTCAAAAGACCAAGCACATTCCCATCAAAGTATCACTTCTTACGTGAACAAGTGCTTGAGCAAGCGGTGAAGTTGGAGTATGTTCCTCCAAAGAACAAATTGTTGATATCTTCACCAAACCTGCGAGGAAGCGTTCGGTATCTAAGACGAGGGAAAATTTTAGGAGTGTTCTTGTGATCGAAGAACAAATGTTTGCATAAATTTAGAAGATGGCATGGGATACGCGGGTTTCTTGAAACACCGATCGCGTATATCGCAGTTCCTGTTGCGGCTATGATTGGTTTCTGGCCATTTTGTTCGTTCGACTCTCTTAAATACCAGTGTGATCTTTGTTAGTATCTCTTGGAAATCTTGTTTGATATCTACGGTGGTGTTCCTTCTCTCATAATTACTGTTTCTAATGTTTTGATGAAGATGCCTTGATGATTTGTTGGTGGAAGTTTCGGGATGCACAAACTAAGGGGAGCCTTAGTCTTTTGGAAAGGTTGCTTGGTTGCACGGATTCGGGGGGAGCATCGCTTTCTTGGTATAATGCATTGTTGGCATTATGGTGGTTACGATATATGATCTCTCTTGAGGTCTTTTTGTATTGGTTATGAAAAGTCATATTTGTTGATGAAAAGGTCATGTAGAGACCCATGATGTAAAGTTGTAATTTTCGATCATGTAAGAACATCAGAGATTTGTATACCCACTTGGTTGGGTAGGCAGGTCAAATTTTGTAAACCCACTTGGTTGGGTAGGTTGAGTCAAATTTGTAAACCCACTTGGTTGGGTAATTCAGGTCTATATCTCATAAATCCACTTGGACCTGGATAATTGATGTAAACGCAGGTCTTTGGTAATAGGAAGTTCATAGAGTCATGTGTAATTGAAAAATTGTTTGAAGATTCGACATGAACTCGGGGGGGGGAGCTTGGTCCTTGATTATATATCGGATCTGGAGGCTTCTTCTACATGAGGAGAAAAGGGGGAGAGTATGTTGGCGGGTGTGCTTCCTTTGCCCTTAGTGTCAAAGGGGAGAGTGACATGGTGTTTGAATGAGTATTGATATCAAATATTTGGGGGAAATGACATGGTGTCCTTGTATTCTTTATGTATCTATCTGTTGTAGTAACCAAACACCATCGTGGTTTCCATCAAGTCCCGAAAGGGGGAGATTGTTGGAAATGTGATGAAGAGTGTTTGTCCTTGTTAGCAGCCTTTTGAATGAAGATGAAGACATCGTGACATATATTTGAAATATAACATTGGCGAACCACTTTGATGAAGTTATTCTTGACTTGATGGACTTGGTAAATGATGTAAATCTGATTTGATATGATGTTTGTTGACAATGTATGATCTTTTGAGTGTTGTCCTTGGTAACCTCCTTGATGAAGATGATGACAACCTGGTCGAGTTGTATGATAGAATATGGTTGTTGATGATCTAAATCTGATGTATCTACGGTGTGTACGAGAAGGCAATGAAGAAAGGGTCGGCATGTGCTAATTCTATGATGAAAAAGAGTATGTCTCTAGGCATACGCGGATTGGCCTAGGGGAAGTCTATGCTTAATACACGCGGAAAGAACGCTCCCAAATAACGTATGGGAAAAAGCGCTCAAAAAGTGCAAAACCGGGGGGTAACCACCATGGTATTGACCCATTGTATTTGGTAATATTCGCCTAATTGACCCCGTCCAGAATATAGAGTAATGTTGTTTTGGCTCATGGTAAGAAAAAAGGGAGAAATAAGTATTCAAAAAGGATAAACTACTATAAAGAGATGAAATTCATTATGCAAACATAAAGTGTGGGTGCAAGATGTACGAGAGCTTGAATGAATACTTCTCTGCGAAGTAGATACGAATGGAAAGGGTTACACTTGAATGATAAATGCGAATGTATGATGCCAATGATGAAGAAGTGGATCTAGATGAAATGCACTTATATCTACTAGATGCGATTATGGAAGACTTAGATACGAATGAGAGCGAACATCTATAAAGTAAAAGGGCAAATACGGGCCCCGAACGTACGATCCAAAATTATCTTGCTCTATGGCAAGTTGAAATCCTACGCTGCTTCGCCGCAAGGAAAGCATACTCCTGCGCGGCCCGCGGAAGATAAAGTGCGTATGCGCAATGAAATATACACGGATGTATACGGCGGTACGACGGACGGAAGCGAGCGTATATACGCGACATCGATGAGGAAAGCGTATGCAAACTAGGGTTACTTTGAACGAAAGGTGAAATATACGGTTTGTTCTGTGTGTTTGCTATACGATACGCGTTGATAAGTATATTTATTGGTGATGTATGTTTGTGCTTAAAAGTATGGAAAGGGTCCGGAGTTTGAAAATATGATGAAATGTATTTTAACGGTGGTATTATTGAAGTTGTTCAGATCCCGGTGTGAAAATTGATGAAACGTGGTCCATAGAGGTCTTGAGGGTTCGCAGCCTTCGGTCGGGGGGTTGTAGCTCCCTTCCGAGGTGAGGCTGGTAGCGAGATCGGGGGGGTCGTAGCTCCCTTCCGGGGAGAAGGTGGTAAACGAGTCGGGGGTTGGAGCTCCTTCCGGGGAGAGGCTGATAGCGAGCGCGAGGGTGGGTGCTGCAGTGTTTGAGGTCGAAATCTGCGCTTGACACAACATATGTTGTAAGATGTTTTCTCTATAATAAATATTGAAGGTGAGCTTAGCTATGACGGTGGTTTTCTCCCGACTTGGGTTTCCACCTAAGTACGGTGTTCATGTATTGCTTGTGTGATGGTTTATTTCTAGTCTTCTTTACTGTTTCTTGTTTATTGAATATACGATGAATAAATGAGAGAATGATTTAGTGAAGAATTAATGACATAATTAGTTCTACGAGTATACGATTTTAATACGACTGGTATCCGCATATATACGCTAGTATGTTTCGGGGAAAGTAGCGTATGGGTTTTTGAAGTAGAAAAATAAAGGACGTTGAATATCTTTTGTAAATGCGTTCACCCCCCCCCTCTCGGTATTTTCCCAACGAGAAGAAGCTAAAGCAATCTGCTCTGTGGCTGAGAAGCAATGGCAACCACGAGGACAAGGTATGAACTCTAATATGCCATTTACATCTTCTAATCATTGGAACAAGTATCCTTCTTTTAGTCGAAAATTACCCTCCCTTTAACTTAAAATGAAATACCCGCCCTTCAATCAAATGAATTACCCACCCATGCAACAAGCAAACCCTCCCTTTGTAGATCACCGCAGTGTGGACTCCTGGCCTCCTGACAACAATCTTACTTTAACCGGTGGAATTCGAATTGGAGAGGTCAACGACTCCCTTTTAGAATCAATTTCCTCAATTTTAAACCCAACCACTTTATCTACCATCAGGTGCTCCACCGAATAATCAAATGATTAGACCTAACCTTTGTGCAACCAAATCCTAACCCCAATAATAAAAGTTTGTGCAAGTTATTGATATTGAGAACCGGCTATGCTTGTGTGACTTACTGGCACGTGTAATGACATTCATTTACGATCTAGGAAAATAATTGAACCCATTATTGATGATGTTACCTCAACACTGGTCGTGAAAATTGAAAAACTTGGTTCACATAAGAAGGTACAACCGCCCTCCTATCAAGAATTGTTGAAGCAATGGAAACCACCATTCACTGAGCGTTTGGTTTAACTAGAACGCACAGGCCACTATTTTAATCTTCTGGGAATTACGGGGGCTAAGCATGGTAAGGTCCCTTTTCTCCTTTCAGAGAGATGTGTTCAATTTATGCCGAACGATGAGAGATATTTGTGTTAAGAAACCGATGGGAAAGCTAAAGATCCCCTTACGGTCATCATGGGTGATCTATACACGTGTCTCTAGTAGCTCTCAGTTAATGGTGACCCCGGCCATCCTACGCGCAGCCGGTCAAATCGGTAAAGCAATAATCCCTCAAGTTACGGTAGATTTAGGTGCTGCTATAGAGCATTATGACTCTTGAAACTTCACAATTAATATAGCTAAAGAAATGAAGATACCAATCATAGAGTTAGCTGACCGCTCTACAATCGAACGAAGGAGTTATTGAAGACCTAGTCATCTTAGTTGAGTCTGGACTTACCAGTCGCTTTGTGGTGTTACGGACTAAAAAAAGTTTTCAGGGGGACATCTTTAATTAAGGGGCTTCCTGATTGCTCTGATTGATAGCCTTTATCAGCTGAGATACGGTTCAATGATAATTTCCAATGGATATGAAACTAAGCGACTTACTCTTTACCCTCACGCTACACCCACGATTAATGATAATTACGTATGGATGGACTATGATGATCATGCTATTCAACCTACTTTGACCCTATCGGACAAGCTTTAAGCCTTAAGATACCCTTTGAGGATGAGTAAAATAATAATTTGTTGTGAACCCTCCTCGGTGATTCCATAAACATAATCGATTGGGTACACATACCCGAAATCATATACCCGGGGGAAAAATTCAAATGCAGAAGATCTATCAAAACATCCTTTTATCTCTTCTAAAAAAGTATAACGGTAAGAAATCGAACTTTGGTAAAACAACACGAACATAAATCTCGACACGACGATTCTTGAAAATGACAATTAATGAAGGTCTCGCTTGAAAAACAGGAAACGCTGTCGCATGGGACTATACATACCGCAGAGAATCTCTCCCTCGGTATGCACTCACCGTATCTATATCGAGGAAGTTTGTCGACCGATGCATCGACCCCAACATCGAATGAACCCTAACTTAAGAGAAATTTTCAAAGAGGAACTTCAAAAATTGCTTAATGCGGGGGTTTATATATCTTATCTACGACGGTGAATGGGTTTACCCATTGGTAATAATTCTAAAGAAAAATGGGAAATGAGTGTGTGCAATTATAGATCCTTAAGTAAATCCACTCAAAAGGATCACTTTCCTTCCCTACTAGTTCATTGATCGAGTGTTGGATATTTTGTCGGGGGAAGAAATTCTTCTCCTTTTTAGATGGGTTTAGTGGGTATAACCAAATCATAATTGCACCCCCAAGACCAAGATAAGACCACTTTTACTAGTCCTTGGGGAACTTTTGCCTATAGAGTTCTCCCATTTGGAATATGTAATGCTGTAACAACATAAAGATGGTTATGAATCTTTTATGATATAACCAGCGTAACTTTATGGAAATATTTATGGATGACTTTACCCCTTATGGTGTGCCTTTTGAAGATGCATTATAGAACCTTGAGAAAGTACTTAAACGATGTATACAAAGCTCTCACCTCTCCTTAAGCAACTTTGAAAAATGTCATATGATGATGAGTGAAGGAGTAGTTCTTGGACATTTTATTTCATCTCAAGGAATTAAAAGAATTGGACCCATCCAAAATAGAAGTCATCCCGAGCAACCCTATTCCTAAAACACAAACGGATGTGAAAGTTTCTTAGGACATAGGATATTACGGAGATTTATTAAAAATTCCAAAATAGCCTCTCCTTTGTTTGTGTTACTTATGAAAAATTCTGAATTCAAGTGGACTAATCTTTGTTAGGAGGCCTTTGTAGAACTCAAGCATTAGTTATCCACGGCTCCTATTTGAAAGGACACAGTTGGACACTTCCCTTTTATATATCTTATGATGCTTGATCTTAAGTTGGAGCTATCTTGGGACAAGAGGGAAAACCATATTCCTTATGCCATCTGCTACTTTATTAGTAAGAATATGACTCTCTTGAAACAACTATCGAGATGAAAAGATTTTAGCAGGTAATTTATGCTATTAATAAATTTTGACATTACATTACGGCTACTCTACTTTTATTATCTTGACCACTCGGCTATCGAGTATTTAATGAACAAATGTTGTCTGCAAATGTCGAGTCACCCGGATGGTTATTTTTATTACAGAGTTTGATATTACAATTAGATACGTAGGGTAAAGAAAATGTTGTTGTTGATTTCCTTTCTCGGTTAAAAGTGATGATAATACTCCGATGAATGATTCCTTTCTTGATGAATATTTATTTGCGAGTTTACGCTCACTCACCATGGTATGCGGAGACATTTCCAATTATACGGTTGCGAGAAGTTACCACATCACATCACATCGAGAGAAAAGAAAAATAATTCAACAAAGTGCTCGGTATAGGCAGATGAAAGTAGGTGTCTTTTCTCTCTAGGGACTTGATCATGAAATCCGGAGATGTATTAGAGAGGATGAGGTGTGTGATACTAAAAGCTTGTCATGATGGCCCTTGCGGAAGATTTTTCTGATAAGAGAATGACACATAGAAATTCTTTAGGATGGGTCATGTTGACCTCTTCAGGATGCAAAGAAATATGTTCGAACATGATAGTTGTCGGAGAATGGATAACCTAATCATAGAGATGAAATTCCATTAAACCCCGAGGTAATACTTGAACCATTTGAAAGATGGGCCTTAGACTTTATAGGACCCATTAATCCTCCATCCAACGAAAAAGAGTTTATATATTGATACACACAGATTATATGACTAAATGGGTGGAGGCTAAAGCACTCCTTGACTAATGATTATGTTCTAACTTTCCTATTTGAGAAAAGTATTTGTTAGATTTGGAAGTCCCTAGAGAGCTAGTTACATATGGAGGACCTATCCTTTCCTTCCTATGAACTTAAAGCACATAGGAAATATCACATTCATCATAGAATGACTACACCATACCACCCCCAAGCCAATGGCGGGAGTGGAGAGTACAAACAAGTAATAGAAGCCATTATAACAAAAACGGTGAAGGACAAGCATTTGGAAGGATTGGTCTCAAAAGGCTCCCCAGAAGCGGGCTTATAGAACTACTTGGAGAAATACTATGGGATTTTCTCCCTATGAATTGGTTTATGGTAAAAATGTTGTTTTCTCTTGTGGAATTTGAAATTAAAACCTTGGGCACTTTACTTTATTAACTTTAATTTAAGCAATGCCGTGACTAAAGGTGCAATGGCTATAATTGAATGAAAAAATATTAGATGCATTCATCGGACAACTATGATCCAATAAAAAAAGAACAAAGTGGCATGATAGGCTATTGAAATAAACCATTAAAAAAAAAGTATTGACTTATTGTGCAGTTCTCGGTTTAAGTGCCAGTGAAACTACGTACAAGATGGCTGGGACCTTACGAAATAGATATTGTTTTCCCAATGGAACGGTAAGGCTCTTAACAATTGATGACTCTAAAGAAACACCACTATTAGTAAATGGTCATAAACCGTGTATGCAGTAGCCCTATTTCCAAAGAAGATTTTATGCTTATATGGCAGAATCCACATCTCTATTTTAGGGAGTCTTATTTTTGCTCCTCCTTTTGAGTACAATTTTTTGCATT
The DNA here is from genome assembly GCA_034641835.2 of Pinus albicaulis. NCBI lineage: Eukaryota > Viridiplantae > Streptophyta > Pinopsida > Pinales > Pinaceae > Pinus > Pinus albicaulis. The sequence goes on along the minus strand of JAXQQM020092258.1, from coordinate 345,835 downwards.
GTATTTTTAGTATTAGATTAGATTTATTAAACTAATAATCCCTGTCAAAGAGGAGCCTGGCATGTTACAATTGATTATTTTGCGAGATTCTTGATTAAGGAAGAGCTTACCAGGGAAGGACAATTTCACCACAAACGAGATCAAGCTTCATTTTTGAGAACGGCTGCTCCTACTTCAACTCATTCATAGTTCACTTACCCATCTTCCGGTGACATTTCATCATTCATTCCCTTCATTCCTTTTTTCCCTTTTCATGTCATTTTCCCTATTTTTCCCGTTGTTGAAACACCATCCACCAGGTAAATACTTTCCCCACTTTCCTTCAGCAAAACACCATGTGACAACAGCCCTCCCCATTTTCCCATTGTTAACACCACTCCTCGGCAACATTTTCCTTGTTTTCCCATTGTTGAAATACCACTTTTCGTGACATTTCATCCATTTTCCATTATTTTGAAACACCATTTCTTTCTCCAAAGATATGACTATACAGCATTTTCTCTCATAGAAACCATCTTCCTCGATTCTTTCATTTTCACTTCTTCTATTCCTTATACTAATTTGTCCTTTCATTATCTTCTCTATGATAAAACGGATCTCTAATATAGTCTTCCTCATGTTTCAAAAACTTCCCAAGTTCTTCCATGACTATTGAGCCATTATAAGCAAGCACTATATTTTTTGAACTACAAATCAAAAATAGCTTCACAGGGTATATAAGCTTTATATTTTCGTCTCGTTCCAATATGGTTTAAAGAGAAGATTTCGTTTATTATGACCACAGTCACACTTAAAAGAGTTATCATTCCGGCTATAGTTGGGGGGAATATCGGGAGGTATATGACATCATTTCACAACATGCAATTCACAAATATATTTACCGAGTACCTCGCTCCATGCCATTATTCCATGTTCTCATTCTGAAATTTACTATTGCTCAAGTGCGTGCTTGGCTTTTAATTGTGCATTTTTACGAATATGGTTAACTATGGGAGGACACCTTTCTCGACATGAGCTCGGCTCATGACTCTTGCTTGAATTACCCGAGAGGTGTATAATATTTTGACGGCCGGACGAACGGATATTTTCGAGAGGCCCAAAAAGTTTGATCCACAACGGGTCTTTGAATTTGCACAAAATCTTCGGAAAAACATTCTCTTGTCCCAAGGTTTGAATTCCGGTCTACGGTACAGAAGCATAGCACAAGTTTCAGATGCGCAAGGTCGCGGCACTCGATGGTTTAGTCGAAATCATATCATTTCGATGCTGCACAACAAGATTTTCAACACGCCGGGAGAACAAGTCGAGGCAAAAGGCCGGGGTGTCCGACTTCATTCATTACACCCTCCTTGGCGAAGATTTGGTCCGTGGTGGCCTACTTGTCGAAGGGGTCTACCGAGTAGTCTACCGGCATGATTTTGTCTTGTTGAATCCTTTACGACATGGTCGGCTGCTAAATATTCCTTATTATTTACTTGGGTGTATTAGAAATATGTCACATTACGCGAGCAGGTAAATTCCCCCACTCCTTTCTCTCCCCACCCATCTGCCACCTTGTTCGACTCTACCATTCGGAGAGGGTTTTGCTCAACAAAAACCACTCCTCTAAACAACCCCCACCACTAGACCTTGAACAGGCTGGAAATTCCTCAGAAGGCTGTGAAAATCCTCCGAAAGTTACGAAAGTTCCCACGGGCGGCCTTGAGAGAATATCACGACCCTCCATAATTCATCACAAAAACAATAATCTGGGCTAATCTTATTCAAGTCCATCCCACCACTTGGCGAGAATCATCGTCCTACTATCCATATTGTGTCCAGCTCTGGAATGACACACAATATTCCTCTGTTAATGAAAGGAAAAAGGCGCATCCCCGCCTTTTCTACCAAAAATACAAGCAAGGAAATTTGCAACTAAGCAGCATTCACTTTTACTCATTATTACTTCTCCTCGGAAAAACACTCTTATAAAGGAAAAATCAAACTCTTGCTTTTTACTGCCTTCTTACCTAGGAGGTGAATAGGGACGTCTACGAGGTAGCAACCATTTCCTACTACCCACAGTCCATAACCATTTTTGTTAAACTCCACATCACCACCCTTAGGCCAGGAATTATTACTGTCTCACCTTGTGGCAACACGAAACACAAGAACTTGATGTTCGGGGGTAATGTGACATCATTTTCTACGAGAACAAGTAGTTGTCACACAAGAACCGACTACTCGGTCGGTAGCTGTCCACAAAGAACAACCACTCGGTTAGTAGCTGAAACACAAGAACCATCTTTGAAATTACAGAACTGAGCTTTAAGATCTTTCCTTATTCGGTAAGCACGCCACAAGGAACTGGCTCTAGGCAGCACCACCAAAGAACCATATGCCGATGTACAAAAAAACTAGACACCCGAGGATCTTGCAACCGATGGCATGCTGAAAGAATACTCTCTGGTATGCACAAGAACATTACGAACAGAAACATAACGTCAATTCACGAAATGCAAGGCGATGCTACAAAGCCTAGTCACTTTGGCTTCCTTTTACGGAAAATGAGTTTCTAAGATCGAAGGTGGAAACCTATAAGCAAGCATTAGTGACAGCAAAGAAGCCTATGATAGGGAGCTCAGGGTACATGCCTAGCCCATACGGCATCCATGGCAGATAAACATACGGAGAAAATGATCCTGGGAATACATGTGCAGCCAATGTGGAAACATTATAGTAACGAGGATATAAGATAGTTCAAGTCCCAATTCCGGGAGCATCTACATCTTAGGTGAAAGAAGGAACACCCTCTTTGTACACAAGAACCGGTGGGGCCTTTAAAATTTCAGAAAAAGTTGTCCTACAAGCCCCGACCCTCTTTTATGCTTGTTAAATATGAAGTTCTGTTGTTATTTCTACTTGTATACCTCGGCTTACCACTTGCAATGCGGAACACAAATTGAACCATGGAATGAGCGACAAATAATGAATAAATGGAAGAAAAGAATATGCCATTTCACGAGATAAAATCATGCGGCAGCACAAACTAGTATAGCGGGAATAATATGTATTCAAGGCGGGAGATCTTGGAGCAAACACTCCGGGAATCTGGGGCTCATAAGCCAGAATAAAGAACTAAAGGCAAAGCTTGCTCCTAATGTTTGAGCTGGTACAAAAATTGCGGCTACTAGAAAACCATCTCTAAATTACTCTCTATTCCTCTCGGAACGCCTTGTTTACTTTCGGTTGAAAGCAATCAAAAATGGAAGACCCCATGAGGTGCTTACATGAACGGTTGGCAGCATTTGCGAGAAGCCTCCACCGATGATCGGTACTATGTGGGTTGTACCTTCACAATGAAGCCATCACAGAAAACATAAGGTTTAATCTTAACCCTCTTTTTGGCGACATTCGGATCGGGGCCCCTCTTTCCTTGCTAACTGACCAGGATTACATGTGGTGCCTTTTCTTACCAGCAGGCATAACGAAGACAACGGAAGTCTTCTCTAGATAAGGCCATAACGGAAAACCACATGCATCTTTGTGGAAGAATATTGTCAATTTTGAAGAAGCCAAGGATAATTGAACACATCACAGCGATTACAAGCTTCGGTACTCCAAGACTACCAACATTTTATTCGGACAAAGAATCTCTTGCTTTAAGAGAAAATAATATGTTTTGGCAACAATATTCTAAGGAAAAGCGAAATTACAATCCTTTAATCCTACTAATCTCGGGAAACCGCATTCTCTAGAGTGCCCAATTACATCGGATGTGTTCGGCAATGTCTTTGAAAAGTGGATAGGGACCACTTTCAATTTCCTATTTATGGATGCTGACAGAGGAATACCATGCTCATCATAGGTTGGCCAACAAGGATGAAGAAGCATCTTGGCAAAATTGCAAAATTCACGAGGATCGAGCCTTAACAGAGACAATACCTTCCATAACTCTTGCCTAAGTAACCGTAGCTTCGGTATCCAGGACCTCTTGATTCAAATTAAATTTTCTTGAGGATTGACCTTTTTAGTTTGGGGGGGGGGGTGTTAGGACTCTATAATGTACCTTTTTTACCATACATTTTTCTATCATTCCACTCTTTTCCGGTCCATATATAAATCCTATACTGCTGCTTTCATCCATTCTTCCAAAAGTGTCTTAACATTCTTCTCTTTACTATATGTTTAACTTGTTTTACATGCAATTTTACATTACTTTCATATTTAATCATTAATCGAAAATATATAGTTGTTGAAACGAGTTTGAAGGCTATGGGATTAATTCATCATGATTGTTTGAACCGCGTTGTTGAAACCGTTTTGAAGACTAAGTTATTCATCATGAGTTTGTTTGAAGACCGCATTGCTGAAATAGTCGGATAGTACACACAAATCTCGTTGCTGAAACGACCTGTGATTTGCGATTTCGAAGTATTTCGAGCCGACAACAACGGGGGAAAGATAAGTAAGGAAGTTGTTACTGGCAGCCGTAACTAGCGCACCTTGAAGCCAATACTATCGTAACCATTGTAACGAATTTTTCTATGGAAGAACGGAAAGGTCTATTTCAATATGAAAGTCGAATTGAATTTAAAATAGGATTTCTATAATGGTAATTGTAACATATGTCTCCTCTTTAAAAGAGGAGACATCGACGATGAAGGGGAATTGGAACTACGGAGGTTTATTTTTTCGTGAAGAAGGAAGCATTGAATCCTTTGTAATATGTACTTTCGACAGAGATGAATAAAAGTTTGTTACGAGCATTTCATTTTAATTCCTTCTTCTAGGAATCTTGTGAGAAGGAAAGGGCTTCGCCTTCTTCACAAGATTCACCCATTTATTTCCGTAGTTTGTTAAATGATCTTTTCATTTATGCCTTGTTTCGACATATTTTACTGAAAATCGCTTTCCCACAGTGTTGGAACTCTGTTATCTATTGTTGAAACTGTTGTTTCCGTTACTTGTTGCATTATTTTCATACATTCATTCCTAGGTAATTGTGGATTATTTTAATTAGTAATCCCTTTAGGAATGAGTTTGTGAAAGCTTGGTAATCAGAAATAGGTCATGAAGATTCCTACTTGGGGAATAGGGTCTTCATTCTCTTTGTTATAGCATAATTGGTCTTTCCTTCTCCAGTTGGTTTCCTTTCCTAGATTGTTATCTTTTTAATGTAATCCAGGATTATTCTGGTGATTGTCTACAATAGAAAGATTGCCTTTGCTATAACTCAAGTGAACTTCGGTTTTTTAATCAAGGTGTGATTAGTGTAATTTTTACTACAACATTTCATTTCTTTTGAGATTTAGCATATCTGATGTGTGATTGCCTTTGAAATAAACGAGACTTCCACAGGTTGACAATTTATGTAGCATAGGTTGTTTAAATCATTAAGCAATTAAAGTGACCAACACTATCATTCGTTGATGGTTTCCTCACCAACATGACCTCTATAGGTTGATGACAAAGTTTAAGTGTAGACATGGACCACACTTCATACCTTGAGAATACTAGGAAATATCTAAGAAGGTGGTCACCTTACTGCTTGCAGGTGCTTTGAGGCCCCAGTTGGAAGAAAGGTTTCCATACTGGCTTCACCCAGGTGGCAATGTGTTTGCTTAGTTCCCTTTGCTTGTTTTTCTTCTTCATCATGCTTCTTCTTCTTATCCAACAATTTACTAACTTTGAGGCTTTTACCGGAATAAGAGGAATAATATTGAACATGTGCGAGAAGGAAATTGGTCGATGTTAGGATAAACTTGTTTAGGTGGAGGACTACTTTATTGAAATTAATTTTGGACATTCGGAACTATAGGGTCGAAAACAACAAAGTTTGGAAAACCAATGGTAAATCGAGAAGGAAAACGTTGCCATATAAGGTACAACTTAAAAAAAGGAGAAAGGAGCGAGATTCCTGTCAGAGGGGTTTCCATGCATTTGGTGGAATAGGAATTGTTTTCCATTAGTCTCAAAATAATATCCATTAAGGATTTGTTCACAGGATGTTATTCCGCGATCAATTAATTTATTTTAGAAATAAGGGCCAAAAATAAAACAAAGGGGTAACTAGGCGAGATAAGGATTACCAAGCAAGCGCAAGCATAATGTGGCAGCCTTGGGCAGTTTACTTTAAAAGAAGGAAATATCCCCAAATAATCGATTACATTGTATCATAGTATACAAAAGTCGACTCGGTTACCTAAGGTGGGGATGAGCCTGAGGACTTCCAAAATATACTCGATGGTACGTGGAGAAGTGCGATTCGTAGTAGTGTTGTCTAATGTGTAAGTTTGTTTTTATAAAGTGTTCTCATATAACTATCATGCATGGAGCGCCATCCAATATACCCGGAGGAGTACGTGCAGAATGATTTGATACACTTACATACATGGAACGAGATATCACCCCTAGATTGTAATCTTGACAAAAAATGGCAATTCCTATGTTTAAAGACGCGAACACATCTACATTGAACCTCTATATGTTTTCGTTAATGCTATAAATGTTCTTGGGTTGATTCGATGTAAATTTTAAAGTTGATTTTGAATTATGTTTCAATTTTCAAGGCTCAAAACTCGATATCTTTGAACAAGCCTATGATGAAATATTATGAAAAAAATGACTATTTTCATTTTCCTTTTATGATGAAAGGCCTATCTAAATAGGGAAGAAGAAATAAATCAACAATGCAACAAACGATTTATACAACAATCGATCTCATCAACTTGATTTTTCAATTAAAATAAAGTCCCTATATGCAATGCATGATGCATAAGATTTTTATTTTGGATTCACTTAATATTAGGATGAAAACTAAGATATTTTCCTAATCATTGATAAAAGAAACTATTGACAGTGGTTGAATCAACTCCTTCAAGCAATAGTTTACTAATGACCTATTTGATAAGAAAAAGAAAATCCAAACAAATTCTTATCGAAGGCACACAAGAGCAAAATAAATCAAATGGAGGCACGAGACAAGACACACTCGGGTACACAAGGAGGACCAATGGAACAAAATTACTCAAAGAGAAAATCACAAAATGCATTTTTTACATCAAACAAGGGTTAGTTCATGTGTTGAAAGGGCTGAGTGCATTGCCCTGTCTCGGGGCCAGGGGTACATTAGTGAGAATGCAAGTTACGTGACTTCTAAAAAAATACAGCGAAGTTCAATGAAATGTCTTCTAGGGTCGATTCGGACGGGTGAGATGATGCAGGCAGAGAGTACAAGCAAGTGCCCAGGACAAAGGCCACTGAGGAGCGTTGGTCCCATTCGCATTTTCGCCAAGACTGACATGTGGAATCTCATTTGTGGACAAGTATATTCCCTAGACCAGTCGCTTTGGTCTAGAACAATAGAGAAGGACAAAGAATATAATGTTTCGCAAGTAATTGAACGGTGAGATTAGGTTTACTTAGAATACGTAGCAAGCTTCACTCTCTTCTTGGCTTGTATGCTCCAATCCTATCTTCGATCGCTATAATTAGAACCTACACATGCAAACACAACAAGACAGAATATAAGTATCTGTAAACATTATCGATCATTTCACATAATAGATCGGCAAAACATTGAAACATACGAACATCAACATCATATATAGGAGAAAAAAATTTACTCCTTGTATTAATAGAAATGGAGAGATATTACTGCAAATATAGGAGTTGATCATGTAGAGAACTTCCCAAAGTTGACTTGTCCTTCCTTGCCACAAAATGCCTCTATGTCACCTCAACACTTTGGAGTAGTGACTCTCTTAAGGCCTAAAGTAGCGACATAGAGGGTAATCAATCTCCAAAATTCAACCCCTAGCTTGTGGATGGCGGTAAATATCTAGGAGAGGATGGTAGGTTAGGAATTCTTATCCATTTACTAATCTAGGATTGAGATCCTCTTTATGGGAGGATGAGCTCAAGGGATAGGGGTGAAATATCCAGGTAGTATGAAGATAGGATTTGGAGGTCTTATCGAGGTAAATGGTTAGAGCAACTCTGGAAGCTTTAGGATTCCTTTTATTTTCCCCGAATTTCTAGAAGTCGATTTGCACCCCCAACAAGGGACAAATTGCTTTGATCATAGCGGGTGCATAACTAGAAGTGCCCACCCATTTGTGAACACGGGTCCCTAAAGGGCCAAGGTGCGGTGGGACTTAAAAGTACTAGAATGAAGCAATCAAGGTAAAAAATTCAAGGATTTGGGAGAGTTGTGCTTGGGGACATTGTAGAGATGATGACGAAGTGTTTATGGATGTTGATTGATCCGGTTAACATACCTATTGACTAGATGCGACAAAATTTCTTGTAGCAATGTTAGATGTGTAATTGTCATTAATTTCAAGGATTATAACAATGTAAATTTTAGAAATAAAATATGAATCTTAGATATTATATATAGTCCATTGATTTATCTTAAAAAACTAACAATTCTCTGTAGTTAACTTATTAACTAAAGTAGCATTCCTAACAAAAAAAAATTAGATATATAATTCTAAATCTAATCTAAACAAGTGTTACAAGGCAACTTAGTCCCTATCTCTCAAGTTGTAAATTATGTTTTCGGAGAAAAATTTCATTACCTACTAAAGGACAAGGAATCACATAAATTTTGGTGGGTAGTAAGCATTAGTATGTCTACATTTTACATTTTTACTCCTACTTATTATATACGCAAAGTTTATATTGTTTTTTATTTTTGTAAAAATCTTACTTTGGCTTTCAATTGTTTATTCAAAATTTTTAAAAGATTTATGAAGTTTATTAAAGTTTTGAAAAAAAAACATTAAACTAAATATTTAAAAAACTAAAATATAAATTTTATTTTTTTTAAATGTAAATTGTTTTTTCTAATTGGTTGATGACTAATTTTTATGTGGTTTTAAATTATTGTAAGACATAAAATTTATATTAAAAATAAAAATCGATAAAAAATAAATATTTGTGAAGTGTCATAACTGTGTGTTGCTATTGCAATGTTTGCACAACACAATCTCATGTGGATAGTTTCCCACCATAATTTAAGCAAGTAGTTTCATAAAAAATGGATAGGAACAAGATGTAAACAAGTGTAATATTATGAACCTTAAATTCTTTGTCAATTGGTTGAAGGTCCCATTGCTAATGCATCTTTCCATTGAGAGGTCACGAGTTCAATTCTCCTCAATGCCCTTACGGTTAGGATCTAATTAGTTTGGTTGGGGAGGTGTGGTCCCTTTAGGGTGGACCTACTGATTTATTAATATCTTATTATGTTAAATTTGTATATAAGTTTTTAATATTAGTTTCATTTTAAAGGTAGAGATGTCTAGTTCTTCCTTTGTAATTCCAAAAATGTGCTCCATGAACTTGAGCCTACACTTAGGCTTTATTAAAAAACATGACAAATTATTGCTCTAATCCCTAAATCTATGCTTCCATACTTGCTTAAGTGTTCTATATGTAATCGACAATACTTTCCTTGATTTGAATCCTTTGCATTCGTCATTAAAAGTCATCTTGACCACAAATACCAATTGTTCGGGAAAATCGAAGCCATAATGGAAAGAATTTTAATGAAGAACCAATATGTGAGCATAGATATCACACATGCAAATTGTATCTAGAATGTAGGAACAAAGAACCTCCCACATTCAAAGTTTCAATAACCATAACGTTTTCTTCTCCAATTGTCCTTAATTTGACACGGCGTGTTGGTTCAACAAGATGGTGACCTTAGTGAAGCAGTGTCCGCCTTCTAAGTGGACCCGCAAGCTATTTTAGAGCGCAAAGTCTATTTTTAGACTATGTCTATTTTTAGACATGTCAATCATATTCTATGAGTTGCGGGATGCTATTTGTGGATGGTTGGTCAAGTTGGAAAAATATATGAACTTGTTTTTAGACATATTGGGCGGAATCTGTTTTAGATTTCTAGTCTAAAATCGATGTCTAACAGAATCTTATTAACAATAATATTTGGACTCTAAACATTATCTTATTCTCTTGGAGCACTTTAGTTAAGTGCACGGATATGTTCTGATAGCTAACATGAGTCCTTTATTCTGAGGGTTTCTGTAGACACAATGCATGGGGACTTGATTACAACTCATGTGACGAGAGTTTGGTGGAGTTATAGAAGTAGTTGATGGAGTTGTGTTCGATTTAACTTAGTTAGACTCGGTTGAGCTAGTTGTATCTAGTTTAGCTGATTGATACACTAGTGAGAGTGGTGTGAATTAATTATTAATTGATTCACTAAATAATAACTCGTTAATCAAGCTTGAATAATACATGTTCTAACTACAATGTATGAATAGTTCAGTGGAGATGGTGGAGAATGGGTAGAAAGCGCAAGATAGACTATTAGTTGTGACTATGGTAGTGCATTGATTGCATCCAACACTCGATAGAGAGATGCCAATGAGGATTATGGAGTCAATATTGGAGAAAATTTGAGTTCATTGGAGCCCCATTCTTCGGTGAGTTGCGCGGTGGGGGGCGAGCTAGCGAGGAATTGGCAAAGATGGGTGCATGGATTTGCTAGATCGGTTTGATTAGTGTGTGGCGATTGTATATGCGAGAGGAGCGTGACATGTTCCAGATTTGTATGAGAGTTGTTACGTGATCTCTATGGCATATATTATATACGGATAGTTGGGGTTTTTAGCTTCGGGCTTTCACGAATTTAAAAAATTGTGTTAATGTGTGTGAATTTTTATGGTTTCATGTGTGCATTGCAATTGATTTAATTTCCCGCATGTGATGATCAATGGTGGAATAGATTATGTATTGTGCAAGTTAAAATAGTGTGTGATAAAGAGAATCTTGGATATATAACACATAATTTATATAATTTCTACATGGTATTAGGCGATATTGATCTGTTGATTTTAATTATTGAAGCGGTTGAGTTTTGTCTTTAGTGGAATTCGAATTTGTTGCGGTGTTTTCTTGGTGTCGAAGTTGAGCATTCATTGAAATGTCTTTCAACGGATTGCGATTGGAGTATGTCCTTGAGGCAGGAATTATATTGCATGGAAAGAGACAGGGATGGGCGGTCTTTGGATAATAATGGGTTGAAGGAGTTCATAGATACGGAGAAATTCCAAAACACCTTCCTAGCAAATCTGGTACTTGCTTGACGCATGGCAAGAATGACAAAATGTCGAAGGATTCTATTGGAAGATTGAAGGATAACATAGTGTCTAGACTTCATGGTAAAGCTATTCCATTCTTAATGTGGAAATATTTTATGAGACTTGTTCCACTTGTTCCAAAGCATAAGCGACCGAGAGGAAGTTGGTAGCTTAAAGACAAGCTCGGAAAAATAAAAATGGAGAAAGGCGACAGTATACCAAAATACCTCACGAAGTTTTTCCAATGCAAGGATGAAATTTGGGAAGTGTGGGTTACTATAGATGAAGAGGACTTGGTGAGCTTGGCTCTCCTTAGACTTCAAATAGTTGGCATAGCTACGGGACTACTGTCAATGGACGGGAGAAAGCGCTAGGATGGAGTGAATTTGGTTGGATCTTGTCTGCCGGAGGAGATAAGGTGGGGTGCAGGGATGGATCTTCATCGAAGAATGAAGATAGAAAAGTTGCGCTTTGGCTGCCAAAGCCATATGAGAAGGAAAGGGAAAGAAAAATCTTTCTCGGTCGGTGCGAAAGGCAAGAAGCGAGGACTTGTCCAAGGTGAAGTGCTTTCTTGTCACGGCGCAAAAAGTCCTCACACTAAATTTGTCTGCAGAAGAAGAAAAATAAGCGAGGATGTTGGATCTGTAGCTGGAGAGGCCTTAGCCTCGCGAGTTTGAGCTAGATTTTCACAGGCGCGTAGCAGCCCCAAGTGTGATAGGATCGGTGTGGTGCTACTTAGTGTGGTGTCTTTCCATATGACCGGAGACAAAGATTTGTTTGGTGATGCGGATGAAAAGGATCTTGGAGTGCACATCGAGATGAGGCGATGATGGTAGATACGGTGCGGCGGTATCGAGACCATTTCCTTTGAGAGGATGCAGTAAACCTTTCTATGAAGGATGTCACTGTGTTCCGAAGTTGAGGAAAAGGTCACTCTGCAGTGTTTCGGAAGACAAGGGTTATGATGTTGTTTTTTAGCGAGGGAAAAGCCTTCTGCGCGATGCGACAACGAGGTCAGAACGAGGAGGATAGGGATTGGGTTAAGAATCTTTATCAATTGCGAAAGGGTAGATGGATGCGCGACAATAGCGAGGCAAAGCGAAGGAGTGGTGAGTCGGGATGAGGGCGAATTGTGGCAGGAGAATTGGGCCATCTTCACCATGGCGCTTTGCAAATTTTAACATATTTCTCTCGGGCTTCCCAAGGGTACACTTGCGCGATCGAGGAGTAATGCAAGGGATATGCTTTGGGAAAATTTGTGAACCAATTTTCATGAAGGATAGTCGTGCCACGACGATCCTTGAGATAATTCCTGCAGGACATGTGTGGACCTTTCTCGGTAGCTTCAGAAAAGCACATGTATTATGTGATATTTGTTGATGACTTTTCTCGTAAGTGTTGGAAGAGCGAGACATACTCAAAGTTTTGTGAGTTCAGAACCTTTGGTTGAAAATTGAGGAAGCAATTGAAAGCTCTAAGGAGCGATAATGATGGTGAATTCATCTGCGTGATTCAAAACTTTCATGTTGAGAAAATTAAAAAGAGATCTCATGACGCCTCATAAATACAATGAGAATGGGGTCGCGGAGAAAAACAGAGTAAATCGTGGGTGTTTTGACGACGATGTTGCGCAATCCGACAACTTCATACACTTGTGGGTAGAAGCATGTAACACTCTGGTTTATGTGCAAAACGAATTTGTCCTCATAGAGTACTTGGCAAGAGTACACCGAAGAGCGTTTCGGTAAGGCTTTGATATTTCTCATTTGAAGTTTTTTGGCTCACCTATTACATTCATGTGACGAAAGGATGCCGGAAGAAGTTGGGGCCAACATGAGAGGTTGGGATATTTTTGGGGTACACGAAACACCCACAACTATCGTGTGTGTATTTTTTCGAATAGTCGGGCTTGTTGTACGACGGGATATCAAATTTCATGAGGAGAAATCACTTGAAGGTTGTAGCCAGGGCTCGCCATCTTGGGTGGGGAGCTGCTTGTTCCTAAAGATGAGCCTCAAGATGTGGATCAGCCACAAGAGGAGGTTCATGGAGTGGAAGAAACCCACTCATGCGGCGCCAAACATCGAGGAGAAGCGGGGAAGCGCACTCACAAAAGCTAAGCGACTTAATCTTGATGCGGCGCAAAATGTAGGAGCACCTACATCACGGCGCGAACGGAGGCAGGGTCACACGACCGATTTCTTGGATACATGGCTGCGATGAGGAAGTGTATCGTGACGAACCATCCTCTTTCGAGGAAGTTGTGGAGGATCATGATGTGGGTAGATGAGATACCATGGTGGAAGGTATGATTCGATTGTCGAAGCTTGAGTGCATGGGAGATTGTCCCAAGGCCGGAAGGGAAATCGGTGGTAGGTTTGAGATGGATCTAAAAGTGAAGCAAGCGTTGCGCGGGAGCATCGAGAAGTACAAGGCAAGATTTTTGCCGGGTCTTTTCACGGATACGAGGGGATCAAGCTTGTAGAGAAACCTTTTTTGTTTGAAAAGATGTTTCATCCATCTAGACCATCCTTGCTCTCTTAGCACGGATGGGTTGGCACATTCATCGGATGGTTGTGAGCGTGTTCCTCACGAGTCATTGAGGAGGAGGTGTACAGAAGCACAGAAGAATTCAAAATATTCGACAACGAGTCGCATGTGTGCGGGGCTCGAAGCGATGTGGGCAAACGGCGCTGGTGGCACGTGCACATGGATGAACGGTTATTTCACCGGACTTGGATTCACCCAAGTGGGCGGATCTGAGAACCTGCTGATTGTGGAGGTAATTTCTTTGATCATTGTACTTTGTGGTCAGATTGACCTTATAGGTGATGTTGTTGCTGATACACTCATCCCAATGAAGATCTTGAGGATTTTGAGATGAAGGACTTGGGCCTCCTTCATTGTTCTGGATTGGTCGCGGCGAAGGTGGACTGTTCGCCTTTGAGCAAGTATGCCGGGAGATCTTTGGATAAGTTCAACATGCAAGGGCTGAGGCCTATCGACACTCTTCTGGTGGTTGGAGAAGGATGCTTCATTAGCGAGAGAGTAGTGGATACCCTTTTGTTTATCGACAGTTAGGTTGGATTTCACTCATGTATTTGGTCAATACACGACCGGACATATGATATGCTATTAACCGGCGTTCACAAGCCATGGTTAAGCCTACCAGCTCTTGGAAGCAGCAAGCGCATATGTCACGAGGTATCTCGGGGGCACATACGAATGGATTGTGGCACAGCAGTCCTGCAAGTTGAAGTTGCATGTCTTCCCGCGAATGCGGATTAGGCGAGAAGCCCAACGGAAAGAAAGAGCTGTCTGGAGGATTTTTTAGTATCGGATCTACAACGAGTTTCTTGGGCCATGGGGAAACGGGATCTAGTAACCTTTGGTCGGCGCCGAGCCGAGTACATGGCAGCAAGTTTGTGCAACGGGCCTCTCTGGATGAGAGAATCTCGATTGGTTGTTCGGTTCTCACTTAGATCCTCTTTGTGATATATTGTGATAATCGGTTGCATTAAACTCTCGGTTAATCCGATATTTAATCATATATCTAAACATATTGACATCAATTTTATATGAATTGTGTGGCGGAAGATCATGTTACTTTCTTACATTCCTACGGAAGATTGAGGTCAGATATTACGACGAGCGCACACCCAGGAGAAAATTCGAATACCATAGAGAATGGGATCGGGGTGTGGATAATCCTATCTTGTTGAAGGTATGAAGATTCAACAAGATGATGAGCTTAGTGAAAAGGGTAGCCTTCACTAAGTGGGCCGCGGTATTTTTGGCGCAAATTCTATTTTTAGACTATATTTTTTTTGAACATATCGATCATGTTATGAGTTGTAGGATGCTATTTGTGGATGGTTGATTAAGTTGGAAAAATAGATGGACTTCTATTTTTAGACATGATAGGCGGAATCAATTTTTAGATTGCTAGTCTAAAAATAAGTGTATAAATATTATTAGCTCTTAATAATATTTGGACTCTACTTGTTATCTTATTCTCTTGGAGCACTTCGTTCAAATGCCTGGATGTATACAAATAATTTGTGAGGAAAAATTACGCTATTCTTGAGGACTGTAGGCTATTCACATGGAGACTTCTGAACAAGAACTCAACGATGAGGATTTGGTGGAGTTATAAAGAAGTGAACTGGTAGGATGTATTTAGTTTAACTCGGTTAGACTCGATTGAGCTAGTTGTATCTAGTCTAATCGATTGATACACTAGTGAGAGTGGTGTGAATTAATTATTATTTAATTCACTAAACAATAACTCATTAATCGGGCGAATAATACATCGATTAAATACGATTGCATGGAGCCAGGTTCAGGTGGAGACGAGTGGAGAGATAGGTGAGGAAAGATAGACTATCGATTTAGCGACTATAGTTATGCATTGATTGCATCAACACTTAGTAGAGATGCCAATGAGGATTCACAACGATCAATCTTGGAGAAATTCGAGTTCATTCGGGGAGCCATTCTTCGGTTGCAGTGGGCGAGCTAACGGTGGAGAGAAGATGGGTGTGGTTTGCTAGATCGGACCTGATTAGTGTCTTAGTAATTGTATTGTAAAGAGCTTATTACCATGTATTCTCCCAAACTTTGTAAGATTATTACATGACTCTATGACATATATTATATACGGATAGTTGGGGTTTTTAGCTTCGGAAGCTTTCCCATTGCGCTTGATTGTGTTAATGTGTGAATTTTTATGGTTTCATGTGTGCATTGCCATTGATTTAATTTACTGCATGTGATGATCAATGGTGGAATAGATTATGTATTTGGCCATGAAGTTTAAAATAGTGTGTAGTGGGGGAATCTTGGATATATAACACATAAAGTTATATAATTTCTACAGTCGGCCAGCGATCCTTTGCCAAGGTGGTTGCCTGACCACGATCCTCCATATGAAATAAAGAAATTTGTACTGTACAGAAATTAACGTGATTTCAAAATAATGCATGTCTCTTTTATGTGATGAGACTCAAGACCTTATTCCAAATTTATTCTCCACGAAACATGAAAATCCCTTTCATCTATCTTTAACACGTGTATTCTAAAATGTTTAGGATATGGAAGTGACGAAAACCATCGATTTGGTGATGTCATTTAGGCCAATAAATTTAAGCCACTTACTCGAGCTAAGTATTCAACTTAGTTATTTGTATAAATCCTAATCTCCCTTTCTTCGTCTTTACTTTTACTTCAGGGTAAAACAGAAAATATTACATGTTAAAGTGTTGAAAGAAAGGCTATAAATAATGGTGGGCAATAACTCCTAGTAAGTATATTTATTTACATCTTGTTTCTATCCATTTTTTATGCAAAGTGTGTTTATAATTTATGTTTTTATCAAAAATACAAATTTATATATGAAATGGAAAATTTAATTACCTATTAAAGGACAAGGACTTGCATAAATTTTGGTGGGTAGTAATCATTAGCATCTGTGTGCATTTACATCTTTACTCCTACTTATTAAAGTGTTCAAGGGCACATAAATAGTGGTGGGTAATAACTCCTCATAACTATATTTATTTACATCTTATTTCTCTCATTTTTAACAAACACTTTGCTTAAATTACAGGCATATAATGATAGTAAATATGTAATTTATGTGAGTATGGATTATTCTAAGCTCAACTATATAAATAAATGTTTGGGAAATGCTAATAGTATCGATCCATGATAAGCATGAAAACCTCACCCAGACATCTGCATTTATATTTTAAAATCATAAAAATTTAATTGAGTTATAACTTTATTTTAAATTGTTAATGTTATCAATTATTAAAAAAAAATTAATTAAACAATATTTTCTTTCATGGATATTCACCCCCACTCTACATGAATTTATTAACTGTAAATAATTTTTGTTAGATACAATGGGCAATACCTTAGGTTGATATCCCATTTTTCATTAATTAATTATTAAAATCAATTAATTAAAAGAGCATAATTAACTTGGAGATAAATTTTAACCACCAGACCTAAAATATTCTTTTTGCGGTAAAAGATGAAATTAAAATTAAAAATGATTTTTCAAAAGAGATTTTTAGGAAACATGAGTTATTGTTTAATATGCAATTTTGATTGACTTAGCGGTTTTGTAGAATTGCTTAATCCATTTATGCATTCAAAAGTGCATTTTAAACAATAATAAATCATGATTGTATTAAGGGGCAAAGAGCCATTTGTCTATTAATTAGACTCCACCATAAATATTTGTTTTCATAGTTAAACATTATAACTTGAATTGGGGGAATAGTAAATTAGCAATTATCAAAAGAACAAATGAGTACACACAAATCGGTTCAATTACTAGAATCTTGCCTGGATAGGGATTAATAATTCGACTTTAGATATTTGTATTTAGATATTAACTTATGATAAATATAAGGAAATTTAGAATAACATAGTAGTTGATAAATGTAATATAAGAAATAGTATATTTATTTTTAAGTTTTTTGTTTTTCCATTAAAATTTTGTCAACAAATTTTGACTAAATTGTAACCTTTTCTGATTTAAATTGATAAAATAAGAGGGCACAACACAAAAAACAAAAAAGATTTCGATTAGTGTTAGCCAACTTGGAAATGAAAGAAAATCATCTAAAGATCGAGATATAAGAGGCTAAATCATGGTCATAAGTTGTAAGTGGACCTTCAAACAAAAAAAGGAAACCATTGAGAAGTAAATTAAAATACAAACAAGGAAAATTTTATGAGATTATCGAGTGGGCTAATTTTACCAGTTTTAAAAAAAAATATTCGCCATTTCAAAATGAAAGAAAATCATCTAAAAAGGTAAGATATAGAAGAGTAAATCATGGTCACCAAATTGTAAGTGGGTGTTAAAAAAAAATCATTGAAAGGAGAAGTAAATCCGAATACAAACAAGGAAAATTTTATGGGATAATATTCTCAAGTGGGCTAATTTTGCACAGTTTTTCAAAGAATGTGTTCGCCAATTTCCATTTTTTTCTAGAAAGTTCACCCAAATATTATACTATAAAATTATTTTATCTTAAAATCACAAAATATTTATAGAGACTAATATAAAATCATTATAATTTGAATATTTCAACATAAATATCCCTAAACATTTCCTCAGTTCTCATATGAGGAACTAGTAAGATTTGCCAAAGTTTCTAAACTTTATGATAAATTTTCATCCTTAAAATTTTCCCTCAATTATACCAATAAAAGGAGAACAAGATAGGCAAGGCAAGGTTGTAAGTATCATTATGAAATTCTAGAGGGACTTTGGTGAAAATGAGAGGATCGAGATTCTAGCAAGGGACTTCCTTGAAGATAAAGTTGAAGTGGACGAGGTGTATTCACTAGGTAGCGAATTAGAAAGAATATGGGGGAGGAAGAGATATACATGTAAGAGTTATCTTGAGGAATATGGGGCAAAAATATGATCTTAATGGCCACGTGGATTTCTTAGAGAAACACACACATCTACTGGTAGGGACTTCCTTTGTCAGCAAAGAGAACAACAAAGAAATAGGTGGGAAAAAAAGTGAAACAACGAGATATGAGAGAAAGTGGGCATGGTTGAAGAATGGTAAAGCTCAATCCAATGATCCTTTCTCAAATAAGAAATAGGAAATATGGGCCCCACGAGATTGTTTACATGTAGTAAGTTGAGATTACAAAGGTTATCCATGGAAAGTTGAGGGTTGGGGCCCATAACGGTGAGAAATATATTATCATTCTTACTGACTTTTGGTATGATAGTTGGCTCCAGATTTTGAGGGTTACAAGAAAGATTTTAGTTTGAATAAAGAAAGGAAACATGCAAAGATAAGTGCTACTAAATGAAAAATGGTGTGGAATTGTAAAAGTGGAAAAGGCAGTCAAAGCAGCAGTAATTTGGATGGATACAGAAATAACTAAGAATGAGGTTACTTTGAGTTTGTTTGCTTGTTATTTTTCCCCAAAACACTCAAATATTTATAAAAGTAATTTAAACAATGAAAGCTGTATGCAGCAGAGTCCCATAATTGTTTTGTTTTGACACTCCTTTTGCATCCATGTTTTCCTTTTCTCATCACTATCAACCTAATAAAGGCAACAATCATATATGATTTTGACAAGAATTAAAATACTTATGTGTCCTATTTTATATTTTCTAATATGTACCCTATTGTTTTGTTAAATATTACATTCAGCTATATAATTAACATAATTAACGACTATTCACGGATACGCAAAATATCTCCATTGATAACAAGGTTACGGTGTGCCATCTTGGCAAAGGATTATAGGTAATTGATTATTAACTATGGATATCATACGATTGTCTAAGCCAATTCATCGAGGAAATCACACATTTACGTTGTTAATGAGGTAGTGATCAACACGTAGTAACAAGAAGCAAGGCAATCTTAAGATATGTACGACTTTGTCGATTTGATTTCTAATAGAAAAGTCAACAAGATAACAATAGTTGTTTAAGCTTATAATTTGTATAAGGATTCTAAAGAGACACAGAGCATAGGCATAGCGTATTGTTTAAATGCACTCTATAAAACTATGGAAAATATGTATATGACAGAATTGCATACATCTTTATATTTTGAGTATGTTGTTTAAACTTTTCTCTAATTAGAAGCTCCTTTTCGTGCATTGATGCGTTGTTAGTTTTAAGAAACCTCTTTGCGTTAGTTTCTGTATTTATATCAGGTTATTATTTTCAGTCTTTAGAATTGTTTATTGTGTCATTTCATAATTGGGGCTCTGGTTAATGCTTTGTTTTGTATTTCATTTTCAAGCTTAGTTTAAATATTTCAATACTTTGTTTTTTGTTTGTTACTTTGCTATTCATTCTTAATTTCTTATTTCCATATATATAGCTCCAATTCATTTTTTTATTTCATTTGAACAGTTAAATTGAAATGGCATCTAATATTATAACATTTTCAGTTTAATCCCTAGTTAATTTTATATCTCATGTTTTCATAAAACTAGGTTGTACAATATTTCATGCTTTCATAATTAATTTAGATTTAGTTCTCTATTTCACTAGGCATAAAATCTCAAAACAATTGATAAAAAAAAAAAAAACAAGTAGAAGTTAATCTAACATCTCTTTCAAAAGAGTTATTTCACAAACCATTTAGACGAATAGTTCAATTGAAACTAAGTATAGGAATAACATTTAATGTAGATGATAGATTTATCTAACGACAACTTTAATTCAAAATCATTGATCCATAGGAACTCAACGCTAATCCAAAAATTTAAAAATTAACAAAACTAAAAATTCAATCATCACTCTAACGACAAGAACTTCTAGAACATATAGTGCACTTGCACTTCTGTCGATTTCTCTTGACTGCGGTCGATAATTTATGCTTGCAATTTAAGAACATTAAATTTACTAAAAATTTTGGCGTCGTTTCGAAGTGTAAATAGAAGTCTTAGAAATAAAAACATGATATGCATAGGGAGAGATTCTAAAGCTATTTTATAGGATGAGGAAGAAGTATAACTCATACATCATCACTCACTCACGAAACCTCGAAGTTCACACCACCCATAAACTCGAATTCCATACGTGGTGGGCTGGCTCAGAACTTCTGAAATCTAGAATCCAGAATCCAACCCCGAGAGTTCACCTACTTCATCTCTTTGATGTTTACTTTAAGAATAAAATCCTCCATCCCCAACCATAGGAGTAATCTTCTTATCTTCAACGGGAGAACAAATTCTGGGAAGAAATAGAAGTTCCCGGTGAAGAAGGAAGACAAGAAACTCATTCAAATTCTCCATTGATAGAGGAGGCAGGAAAAATAGAAAATCCTTTGTATTTGGATACTTACATTAGTTACGAGGAATCCATCATGGTTGAAGAGGAGAAGGAGAAGTACACAATGTGATGGTGAACAACCTAGAATTGGAGGAGAAAGGGGAGGGGAAATGGAGGGGGGGGGGAGGTGGAAGAGGAAGAGGAGTAAAGGTAGAGGTAGGGGTGAGGAGATCCAAAACCCTTTGTATTCTATTCTCAATGAGGATACAATGTACACGGTGAAAAATATCTCACTTCTATCACTCCTAATTTTCATGGAATAAGAAGTGAATATTGTAGAAATTATATAACTTATTTGTTATGTGTCTGAGGTCTCTCCAGATCTCACATATTTCTTCATGCAAATACGATCTATTTCCCATACTTCAGTCATTGCGGAAGTAAATCAAGATTGCAATGCACACATGAAACAATAAAAATTCACACACATTAACGGATATTTTAACGAAGCTAAGGCAAAGAAACCCAACTCTCTGTGCTAAATATATATGTGGAAGTCATGTAAAAATCCTCATATACAAGCTGATCATGTCAAGCTCTGGGTACAATACAATCGCTACACACTAATCAAGCCCGATCTTGCAAATCCATGCACCGATCTTTGCCACCTACTGCTTTGCCTCTCATAATCCTGAAGAATGGCTGTTTGAATGAACCAATTCACCAATATTTCTTTGCACAATCCTCATTGGCATCTCCTTCGAGTGTTGGATGCAATCAATGCATCACCTAGTCTGTTGATAGTCACATTGCTCTTTCACCTATCTCTCCATTGGTCTCCTTCATTGCGATGCATTGTAGTTAACTAATGTATTCTTTGAGTTAATGATTAATGAGTTAATATTTAGTGAATTAATTAACTAATTAATTCACACCCTCTCACTAGTGTATCAATCAGTTAGACTAGATATTCTATTAAGCTCATTTGGTCTAAGCAGGTTAAACTAAATACAACTCCACCAACTACTTCTACAACTCCACCAAACTCTATCACATGAGGTTCTAATTGAAGTCCCCTCCATGCATTAGCTCTGATAAACCTCAAGAATAGCGTAATTCCTTAAATAGAGGTATGTATATTTGCATACCTTGCATGGCCCAGAAGTGCTCGAGAGAATAAGATAATGTTTGAAGTCCAAATATTATTAAGAGCTAATAATATTCAACATATCTATTTTATTAACAATCTAAAAATTGATTATTAATAATAAAAATAGAAGTCCATCTATTTTTCCAACTTAACCAACCATCCACAAATAGCATCCTACAACTCATAGATATGATGTTATTAAAAATAGACATAGTCTAAAAATAAATTGCGCCAAAAATAGCCTGTGCGGGCCCACTTAGTGAAGGCGACATGCTGCTAAGCTCATCATCTTGTTGAATCCTCCTTTACTCCCTCTCAACAGACAGGATTATCGCCACCCGATCCTATCTCTATGGTATTCGAATTTTCTCATGGTGTGCGCCTTCGTCGGAATATACGCATCACGATCCTCATGAGAATGTAAGAAAGCAACATGATCTTAAGCACACAATCTACCGTGCCAGTGGTACGGATGTCAATATGTTTAGATATGATTAAATGTTTGGATTAATGAGAGTTTAATACCTTTCTGATTATCACAATATAAGGTAGGATCTAAGTGAAGTGGAAAGAACAAACCAACTAGGATCTTCCTCATCCATATAGCCTCCCACTGCAGCCAAACTTGCTTTGCCATGTACTGGAAGCCTACGGCCCGAACTCGGTGCCACGGATCTTTGTTTCTGTTGCCAAGCTGTTTTATGAATCCGATACTAAAAATCCCCTCCGGATGTGCTCTTTCTTTCCGTTGGAGAAGCTACACTAATCTGCATTCGTGAAGACATGCAACTTCAACTCATATATTTGTACCACAATCCATATCCGAGATGTGCCCCTAAGATACCTCGGGACATGCTTGCATGCCAACTTCCAAGGACTTGGTAGGCTTAACCATGGCCAGCGAAAGCTCGTTCACGAGCATAGCATATGTCCAGGTCGTGTATTGACTAAATACATGAGCGAACCAACCAATGTCGTGCGCCGGTGGCATGAACTACTCTGTGAGTGTAGCATCTCTTATCCCAACCACACGAGAGGAGTGTCGATAGGCTTGCGACCTTGCATGTGGAAACTTCTCCGGTATCTCCAGGCATACTTTCCTGGAGACACAAACGGTCACCCTTGACAACAGATTTCCAATCCCGGGGAAATAATGAAGGTGACCCAGTTCCTTCATCTCAAACTCCTTTGCAAGATTTGCCTTGCCGCAGGTGTATCAGCAGGTTCATCACCTATTAGTATTAAATCATCCACATAAAGTACAATGATCAAAAGCTTACCCTCCACCACAATCGGCGCATGGGTTTGGGATCCACCTCATGTTTGACGAAACCAGGTACGGTGGGGGAATAGCGTAAGCAAGGATGCCACGGGGTGCTTGCTAACCACTCGCGCTGCATTTGCACATGTGACTGTTCTTTGAGGTGCAGAGCAACTGAGCTTTCTCCATGCCACCTCCTCCTCAATGACCTATTAATGAGGAACGGGTGTCACATCCATCAAAATGGATACTGGCTTCTCTGTGAAGGCAAGGATAGTGTTTGTGTGGAAGAATACCTTGTTCGGTGGGTTTCTTCATAGTCGATCCCCTCGATCTGTGAGCTTGAGAACTTGTCATCTTGCCTTACCTTCTCGCTTGCTCCCAGTGACATTGCTTCTTTGTGAATCCATATACGAACCTGCCCAGTTTCCCTTTCGGCCTTGGGACAAATCTCCATGCCATGGCCCCAAACAATGAATCCATGCCTCTTCCTGCCAGCATCACCCATGCGAGAATCCTCCAAGCTTCCTCAAGGATGGTTCTTTCACGATACTTGCTCATCAAAGCTATGTCGATGATAGTCGGTGTGGCTTGTCTCTTGTACGCGTTGTGATGTAGGTGCTCCCTGAATTTTTCTTGTTTTTTTGCATCAAGATTCGGTCGCTCGGCTTGTGGTGCGCTTAACCTCTGGTGTTTGGCCCCGACGCAGGTGGTTTCTTCCTGTGAACTCCTCTTGTGGCTGATCCACGTCACGAGGCTCTTGTCTTGAGACAAACAACTCCTCATGTGCATGCCCGGTGTGGCTCCCTCTCGGCAGCAACTTCATGACTTTCTCCTCACAATTACAGTATCCGGTAACTGGGTCCCGTGGCTTCTTGGAAAATACACACGATAATTGTGGTGTTACCTTACAAAATATCGTAACCTGCGTAGTCGTCTCCAGCTTCTTCTTGGCATCTAATCACATGAATGTAAGCAATTGAGAAAAAAATCTTCAAATGAGAAATATCAAGCTTCTTACCCGAAACGCCTCCTTGGTTACTCACAATACTCTTCGAGACAACAATTTCTTCTAAACCCATGATCAACAGCCTCAACCACAAGTGTATGGGTGAGCCAGGATCATGCAACATCACCATTCAACACCCACGATCGTTAACTCACTATCTCATGACCCAATCCTGCTGGGTTATGAGGCGGCCTCGGGTTCTCTTCGTTCTTCTTTGGTGCGAAGTCTTTGAATTCACCGGAGATATATTCACCACCATTATCGCTCCCCGCCAGGCTTTCACCACCGCCTACTGACTCATTTCTTAACCGATGCCTTGAACTCACAGAACTTTGTAGGTATGTCTGTCTTCTTCTGCATGAAGAAGGGTCCAGAACTTACGAGAAAATTCATCAACAAATATCACATAATACATGTGCTTTCTTGTTAAACAACAAGAAAGATCACACACATGTATGTATGAATTCTTTCAAGGATTGTCGTGGCGCGACTATCCTTCTCATGAAAAATGGTCTTCACAAATTTTCCCCAAAGTACATCCCTTCCATTGATGCAGTAGCAAGTGTGCCATGGGAAGCCGGTGAAAATGCTACAGGGTACTAGCTTAGTGGTGAAGATGGCCCAATATTCGTACACAATTTGCCCTCATCCCGGCTCACCACTCATACTGCTTTGCCATTAACACGCATTCATCTTCACAATTGATAAAGATTCTTAACTCGAATCCCTATCCTCTTGGTTTGACCCATTGTTTTCTGCTAAGTAGGAAGGATTTTCCTAGCAGCTTATCCTGCTTGCCTCTTCCAACATCGCCACGGAGATCAGATTCTTCTTCAATCCTGGAACATGCATGACATCCTTCAAGATGAAAGGTTTTCTAGACTCCCTCTCAAAGGAAATGGTCCCGATACCGGTCGCAGCCATCTCTGTCATCGCCCATCTTGATGTGCACTCCAAGATCGCCTACATCCAGATCACCCCTGACCTGATGTTTGTCTCTGAGTCTGTGGAAGGAAGAACGCACCCTTTGTCGAGAAACCACACCGATCCCATCACACTTGAAACCAAGCATGCGATCAAAGAAAAATCCAACTCAATGCAAGGCTAAGGCCTCTCCGTTGCGGATCCAACGACCTACTTATTCTTCTTTTTTTGTGGATAGTCAGGCGGCATAATGTCCATCTTTGGTGTCGGTGAAAGCACTTCCTGGACAATCTTGCTTCTTGCCTTCGCACCGGATTGAGAAAGATTTTTTTCCTTCCCTTTCCTTGCTTTGGAGAGCAAAGCACAATTTTCTTCATCTTCATTCTCTTGATGACGGAGTCCATCCCCAAAGTTCCCTAAATTATCTCCTCCTGCCCCAATATCGACCAAATTCACTCCCATCTGGCTGGTTTCTCCGTCGGTTGACGGAGTCCTCGTAGCTATGCCAACTCTTCGGAAGCCCAAGGAGAGCCAAGCTCACCGAGGTCTTCTTCATCAAGAATAACCCCCACACTTTCGAGCTCATCCTTCTACCGGTGGACAAATTTCGTGAGGTATTTTGGTATGCGTAGCCTTTCTGCTTTACCTTTCCCCAAGAGCTTGTCTTTAAGCGCCAACTTCCTACGGTCGCCACCTTTGGAACAAGTATGTAAAGCCTTCCACATTAAGAATGAGTGGATTTCGCGAGTTGGAAACAATGCTGATCCTTCACCTTCCAACAAAATTCTTTGACACTTTTCTACCTTCTTTTGCCATGCGTCAGAGTCTTACCATTTGCATCGCTAGAACCGAGGCTTTTGGAATATCGGCATCTATGAACTCTGTCTGACTGTTATCATCTGACTGCTATCACAATACGCCATGCAATATAATTGAGATGCCATCAAGGCATACTCAATGTAACCAAATTGAAAGACATTTCAATGAATGCTCAACTTTGACACCGAAAACCTTTGGAGCAAATTCGAATTCACAGCACAAAACTCAAGCTGGCTTCAATAATTGCAATACGCTCCAGTCCGTGCTGCGATACCATGTGAGGGTATATAACTTATGTGTTATATGTCAAAATTCTCTAATCTCACACTATTTTAACTTCATGCAAAATACATAATCTATTCCACCATTGATCATTTGCGGAAATTAAATCAAGATTGCAATGCACACATGGTATAATAAAAATTCACGCACATTAACACAGGTTTTTAACGAGAAAGCCTACCGCTAGAAAACCCCCAACTATACGCCCATATAATATATGTCATAGATATCATGTAACAATCCTCATCTGAAGCTGATCATATCAAGCTCTCCAATACGATACAATCGCTACACACTAATCGAGCACGATCTTGCAAATCCATGCCATAGATCTTTGCCACCTACTAGCCTTCCTCTCTTTAACATGATCACCACTGCTAAAGAATGGCTCTAAATGAACTTGAATTCACCAAGATTTCACTACGCAATCCTGATTGGCATCTCCTTAGTGTTGGATGCAATCGATGCATCACTATAGTCACAGGCGATAGTCACACTTGCTCTTTCACCTATCTCTCCTTTGGTCTCCTTCAAGTGCCATGCTGCCTTAGTTAACTGATGTATTCTTCGGTTGATTAATGAGTTATTATTTAGTGAATTAATTAAATAATTAATTCACACCACTCTCACTAGTGTATCAATCGGTTAGACTAGATACAACTAACTCAAGGCGGGTCTAAGCTAAGGTTAAACTAAATACAACTCCACCAACTACTTCTCCCCAACTCCACCAAACTACTGTCACATGAGTTCTAACTAAAGTCCTCCATGCATTAGCTCCAGTAAACCCTCGGGAATAGCGTAATTCCTTCTGTCGACTTCTATGCCACATACATGCACTTAAGCACGAGTGCTCGAGAATAAGATAATGTTTTGGAGGTCCAAATATTGTTAAGAGCCTTCGTGTCATAGAGCATATACATTTTTAGTGGCAATCTAAAAATGGAGTTACTTCCCAAATGTCTATAAATAGAAGTCCATCTATTTTTCCAACTTGACCAGCCATCCACAAATAGCATCACGCAACTCATAGAATATGATCGACATGTCTAAAAATAGACAAAGTCTAAAAATAGAATTTGCGGCAAAAATAGGCCGCGGGCCCACTTAGTGAAGGCGAATATTTTTCACTAAGCTCATCATATTTTTGAATCTCAACAAGGTCGAAACATTTCTCTTAAAATTTGAAGTATTATGTAGATCATATGATTATCTACATGATGCTCAAAAATTAAAATTGTTCCTTGCTACCTTAAAGGATTCGACATTAAAATGGTTTATGTTGATCGGCGGTTGTCATTGATGTCAACAAGAAGCACCGAGGGCTAACCCAATATTGAATGGGAATTTTGACCTACCAAATTAATATATTATGGGTCAATAATTCTTTTGATGGTTCTACTTGTCGAGATGTTTCCGTTGATATATATTACGCCATGTAATTCCTTACGGTTGAGAGATATTCATGTACGAAATTTGTACCCCGAGTTAGTGGGCTAAAACCCCATGGGGTTGGGGCATGGCTCATTGAAAAGTCATAATTAATATTTTTTAAGCTCTCACATCCTCCACGTTCATGGTAAAACCCCTCTCAACTTAAGCATTCATATGTATTGTGATCTTCATTTCCTCTCCTTACGCAATTCGTGCTCTGAAATAGGTCATTGTGGAATTTTCGCTCTAGGCAAGGCACTGAAAGGATCGAAGTTGGGGGTACATAAAACGCGAAGCTGAAATCTGAGGAAGCTTGGGTAAAAATTTCAGATCAATTTTCCCAATATTTTTGGAGATATGATACGGCAGAGTAAGGGTTTTTAGGCTCACGAAATTCATCTCAAAGAAGTGACCTTGGTAAAATCATCATAACTCTCTCTGAGTGTCGGTTGGAATTACACCTTAAAAATTGGCCAGATGACCATAGTATGTAGTTTTTTCCTCTATCGATTTCGGAGTAAAATGAAGAAACGGTGACACGTGGCGGAACAGCTTCTGAGTACATCTGCTGAAAGCAGGTCCATAATTAGGGCGGTGTGAGAAATTGGGCATAACTCTCTCTTGAAGAATCAGAATTGGGTGGAACTGTGGCATTGGAAAGATGACTCATATGACTACTACAGGACCAAAAATAAGATATTGACGATCTGAAATAACATAGATACACCGGATTCAATATCGAGCTCCTAGAAAACAAAAAAAAAAGCTAGATCATGTGTTGTCAAGGGTTGCAAGGACGGACTTTCTACGGCGAGGAAAAGCAAAGTAAGGTGCAGCGATAACATGACAAGCTGACATCTAAGGTGCATAATAACGACAAGAAGTTCATCATATGAAGTCACCAAGTGGGCGACACTACATACAATCATTATACCTAGTCATTGTAAATACATTATTGTACCAATTGTCTTGGTATCTATCTGCAAGGGTTGAAGAGCGTTGGGAGGTCTAGGATCATCATTAGGTGTTTGTGTCAAATTTTGGGTTATGGTCTAGTATATCTTCTTCTTCTACATCATTCTATATCATTGTAAAGTGGACATTTTCACAGTGCTAGGAGTCCATTCATTTTATTCTTCTATGAAGTGGTAGGGTGGTGCTAGGGTGAGTTGTAGCTCATTGGGTGTTGGGGCATCCATTCGGTTGACTGCGAAGAATCTCGGCATTGGAGCGTCCATCCGATCAGGGCCCAAGAAGAATGTAGATTCTAGGAAGTTGAACTTTATTTTCAATTGGAGTTGAAAAGGGTATTAGAAAAGAATTAATTGGTTTTTGTCCTGGGTAGGTTTCCACCTTAAAAATTGTGTGCATTTGTGTTCTCTTGTTTCACTATCATTGTACAAACACTAATAATAATTGAAGATTAGTAATTCTCTAATTGGAGAAAATATTTGATTCTTTGTCTGGTGTTCAACAGTTGGTATCAGAGCTTGGTTCCTTCGATAGCAGGTTTAACGGTGGAGAAGGAGGTCATGGAGCATACCAAGAATGGTGTACCTCTCTTTAAATGAAAATAATTATGGACTTTGAAAGGAATAATGGAGGTCTATCTCTTAGCGCAAGGTTCACAGTATGGGACCATATTCAAAATGGATTTACATCAACCACGGATGAAGCAGACAAGAAGAATTTAGTGACGAGTACAAAAGCAAAGAATATTATTATGAAGGAGACTTATGAATCATATCATAAGGTGTTGGGTTGTAAAACGCAAAAATGTGTAGAGCCAGCTTGAAATATATGTACGGTGACTCCAGCTGTCAAAGAAGCAAAAACTTCAAATCTATAGAAGAAAAATTTGAACGACAAATGAAGAAGATTTGACATTGCTATACTTTAAATACGTTAGGTAAAATAACCCAAATACTACGGAAGAGTTGGGAGAGCTGGTTAGCGAAGACTGTTATACGGAAGATTATTGGATGTGCCGGGGAGATTCAACCCCAGTGTAGGTCTTAGAATACGGTCTGAAATCTAGACAAACTCAGCAAGAGAATTGTGAGTTCTCATAACATATGAAATGAGACTTGATGAAGAGGGTACTTCGCATCTAGAGAAACTGCTGAATTGGGTGCATATAAGAAAACCAATAAGGATAAACATGCACAATTGAAAAGACATGCACATATGAAAAGATGTGAAAATGGAGATAATGAAAGAGAGGTCTTTCGGATAGAGGAATATCCTTTACTTCCACAGAGAAAACTACAGTTGGTAAGGGACAATTCAAAAGGAGGTAAACTTCCATTGATATGTTTCATTTTAGCAATGAGGTTGGGCATTTTGCGTAAAAATGTCAAACAAAACAATAACAGCTAAAAAAGAAAGAAAGAAGGCTTTAAGAAATTCAACAAGCAAGGATCAAAGGAACTTTCTCTCTAAAGAAGAGGCTCATCATCAGAGTAGAAGACAATGATATTGAAGAAGAAGCCGGTGAGAAGTGTTGTTTATGGCAAACTGCAATAAACCCAAGAACAATAAGCAGAAGTATCCAAAACAACGAAGAAGAGGATGGACCATAGACGAATTTTTATGAGGAAGCAATCAAGCATATAAAGAGAATCTAAAATAGGAGAAGATCCGTTCCAAAACAAGAGAACAGTTTAAGGTCTCAGAGCCAATTGAAGAACACAAATGCATTGAAGGTCATGAGAAATAAGTTGGAAGAAAGCAACCAAGAAAGGAAAATTGAGAGACGAAGTAGTCTCATTTTGCGTGAGAAGTGAAGAAAAGGAAAAAACTATCCAAGAAACTATGCCAACGGCTCAAAGGCATTGGAAGAACTCATCGGCAATCAACAATCTTCTGACAAAGCGCGCCGATTTACAAAGAAAAGAAAAACGGAAGGGACCTTCTACAACAAAATACAATGAACCTATGAGTTAGGCACTGTAAAATTCATTGGACAAGATTGAACGACCTTGGAAGACAATTCCTCGACGAAAATTTCATCTGGGTACCGACGTATTTTTTGTGGCTACTGACCCAAACTGTGTATGGAAAATTTGGTCATAAAATTGTCGAATGTGTATGACACTACAAGGACGATACAATTCCGGGAGATCATCAAATATATAGACCTCTGAGGCTAAATGAAACATCAATAGATTTGAACATTTTAAGAGAAATAATATTGAATAACCTGAATACTTGAAACTTTGGACACATAACAAAGGCTATGGGGCTGAAAGTTCTGGAAGAATCTTGAGAAGCCTGAGAATGAATGAACATGGAAGAAAGAAGAAGAATGATAATTGTGCTCTCGCCTCCAAGGCTCAAAAGAACAAAGATGTACCATGTTGATAGCGGTTTCTCAATGCATATGACTGGAGATAGAGCAGATTTATCTGAAAAGAAGAAGAAAGGATGGAACCGTGTCCTTTGGAAATGATGGCTCTTCAAATGTTGTAGAAGATTAGAATGCTGTCACTCTGGAAAGAAAATTTTCTGTCTAGCTAATGTTCTCTTTGGTTGAAAACATGAATCACAATGCGCTCGGTGTTGGACAAATGTGTGATCAAGGACACACAATACTATTCAACTCCACGAAATGTGAAATCGGGGAAAGGCGTGTATGGTGAAATTGCTGGCTAAGCCCAGTCGAGCTCCAAATAATATGTATATTGCGGATGAAGCAACTAAAGCATGTCTAATAGCTAAAGAGGGATGATACAATAATTGGTAGCAATGATGATCGACTAAGTAAGAATTTTGCTACAAAGGTGCAAAACAGATTTAGAGATGTCTTTACTTGGTTGCAAATTAGCATAGACGACTCATCTAAGGATGTGGATCAAAGGTTATTAAATCTATGATTAGTAGTCTTCTATATGTAAGCCTCCCGAACGGATGTTGTTGACGATTGGACAAGTAGCAAGATTCCAAGCAGCACCAAAAGAATCACATAATGAATATTATGACATTGGAATATCTTCGCGAGAAGCTTGGGATTCTCCCAAGTTCTCATTAGATTTTCCTTTTCGGAATATAAAGGGAGTGGAAGTGTACGAGGTTTTGCCGGGGGCGGGTTGTGTGTCGGTAGCGGTGGAAGTGTGTACGGATGCATAGGGATGGTTGTGTTTTTAGGGGGAGTTACCCCTTTTCCATTGATGTCGAAAAGGGGAGAAAATGTTGTAGGTGTTAGCCATCAATATTTATATTAGTGGTGACTATATCTTGATGAGTTTTCTGGCCAGTTTTCCTTTATGTCAATATGTCATCCAGAAAACCCTCCCAAAACTTTTTTCGCCTTTCTACCTATGCAGTCCACCCCTAGCAAAACCACAACCTCCTTGTCAACAATCCTATCTAAACTCAGTCTTATTAATCTTCCCATCAGCCTTAAAAGGCAAATCCACATCTGTTTCAAAGGTCTCCCCTATGTTAGGAAGTGGCGTTTAGGACATTTCACCTTTGGCAATCATCAAAAATCCAAAAAAGCCCTCATCTGCAGCAGACCTACCATGACTGATCCCTTACTTTGCAAATGAAGTTGACAAACAGCCTTAAGTCGCGCCACTCATATCCTCTAGGTCTCAGCACTGCATGAAGCCCATTCTCAAGCTGACTAATAGGTTTTTCACTATGTTCTATGGTTCTACAAAGACAGGAAATATATTTCATCTCATGGAGTAAATGTTGAGTTTACAGTTAGAGGAAACAGCTGCTTCTAAGTGTATTATGAGCCTGAGATGAAGCTGCAAAACAAAGGTCACTCCTTAGGACCTTACAGCGCTTTCCAGCATGAAAATCACAGTAAGAAAGGGTTTCCACTGTCTCAGCTAAATGGTAAATTGTCAAGGCCCAGAACCTCCTTCATTTACAAGCAGAGGGTTAGGGCGCCTCCTTCATACATAAGCAGAGGGCGCAGGCCAGTGTTGAGTCAGAAGGTTGCAGAAGTCCAGGTTTGCCTTTACTGAAACAATGAAACAATATCTTCAGGTTTCATGAATGTAATTGCTGACCATAACAGGAATATAGTGGAAATATGATAAGCTCAAAGGAAAGGAGAGTTTTGCCTGATAAAAGAGCTCATTTCAAACTTGCAAATCATATGGATTGTTGAAATCTAGAAGGACCTGTCATCAGTGAACATTCCAAAGCATAAGGACCCTGTCTATCCACAAGATCAAATAGAACAGATGATAACCAATGCCATTACACAGGCAGGAAAAAGTGCTTGGTTTTTTCAAGGAAACACTGACCTTCATAGTCACAAAGTTTGTTTGTTAAAATAATCAAACATGAGATGAAACAAGCCAAATGTTTAATTCACCCTTAGGACAATGCAGGGAGACAATATTACTCTGGCTAGGGTTTCTGCTGAAACACAATGATGCTTGCAAGTGAACATGCTTAGACTGATGTTTTCCAAGTGGTCTACTTAACATCACCTTCAGAGAAAGGCTGTCTCGAAAAAGAATTGTTAAAAAACCTTCAAACACCTTATCTAATGAAGAGCCTCCTCCATGCATGAGTAGAGGGCCAAAGCTACTACAGGTGCTGAAACTGATTGATACAAGAAAGAGTAGTAGAAGGATATCAAAGACTGAAACAAGGTCACTACACAGATGAATGATAGCTCTGATAATGTAAAGATGCTGATACTCCTGTTTCAAGGAACTCTCTGTCTGACTATACCTACAGTAGGAAAGAGGCAAATATTGAACATATTGTATGCTATTAATGCCAAAGGAGCAGTTGACTTAAAAAGGGGTCTAATATACTGATCAGAACAGAATAAAGACTGTGTGCCCAAAAACCTTGGTTTCATATTTTACAATGTTTGTCTTTTCAAATGAGGAGGCGAATGGGTATATGATCCTATGATTAGGCAGAAAGGAATTTGTTTTTGATGAACTATCACTGTTTATATTCCCTAAAACAGACACAATGGTCATCATCCTAAAAGACAGTTTCAGCACAAAGATAAAGTATAGCAAAAGCAGTGACAGGGATGTGGCACAGTGAGTTGTGAAGCAGAGAATCATGTTATAAAAAGAAATAGCTAGTAGAAGACACTTACAGACCAGAAGGAAACCTGTAAATCACCTAAGGACCAAGATTGTTAAACTGATTGCAAAGGCACGGGTGGTCTCCTGTAAGTAATAAGGCAGCTTTCAAAATACCTTTGACAGTTTTTGAATGACCTTTTCTTTCGTTGACATTGTCACCTAAATGCCAAAAAGAGGGACAAAGTCGAGGTTTGAAATATCTCTCTTATGAGAACAGGCATGTAACTCCACGAATAGGCAAGGCAAATGTGATGAACTATCACTGTTTAAAAAATAACTTGATGCAAACACTTTTTTTGTATCATGTAGTGAATTGCCACTGTTGAACGAAAAGCTTCACTATGTTCAAAATAGCCATAGGGTCTTTTGAATATAGCCGTTGAAGGAGTGTCAAAGAATGAAATAGAGGAATAGTAAGCCACTTGTGAAATCCAAAAAACAAATTGCCGCAGCTCCCAAGCATCACAACGTGTTTTCAAGCAAATTGAGGTTTTCTGCACTGTTTTAGGGCGGCGCGACGGGCCTGGAAAGTGGCGCGACATGCCTGGGCGTCGTTTTGCGAAGAGTTTTAACGTCGGCGTGACGTGCCTGTAGGCGGGCGCGACGTGCCTGTAGGTGGCCGCCCGACCACCCGACAGGTCGACCCGACAGGCCCGACAAGGGTTTCCTCTGCGCGACGGGTTTGTTATCAACATTGCCGCGCAAGTGTCAAGGGTTCCCCACAATGTTTTAAGCTTTCGAAAGCGGGCATCCATCAAGTTTAAGGTATTTTACGATTTCCCCATCAATTGCAAGAGGTTGTCTTGTGAAGGGCTGTGTTTAAAATTAAAAAGAGGATTTTCATTGCAGAAATACATACCTAGTGCTAACGAAGAACATTTCACACTATCATCCATACATTTCCACGCTACTAAAACAGTGAAGTATACTCAGTAAGGGGGTTTGACATTTTTATTGTTCTGAAGGAGAAAACTCTGATAATCCCTGTCTAAAAAGCTTTTTAGTCTTCCAGAAGCTCTGTTATTTTACCTCCGCCCTGTGTTCTTGTTGTCTAGACCTGTGTATGGTGTTTTGCTTGATGTACAAACAGTGAAAGGAGGACACACTCTTACACAGGACAGAATTGTTGGATGTTTGAAGGTTTCCTTGAACAGGGAGTTTTTTTTTTTGTGTT
Organism: Pinus albicaulis; assembly: GCA_034641835.2. Taxonomy (NCBI): domain Eukaryota; kingdom Viridiplantae; phylum Streptophyta; class Pinopsida; order Pinales; family Pinaceae; genus Pinus; species Pinus albicaulis. The sequence goes on along the minus strand of JAXQQM020092258.1, from coordinate 310,828 downwards.
AAGGTTGACATCAAAAACTTTAAAAGCAGAGTAGTCGGTGGCATCTTCTCACAGCACACTATTTAAAACAGATTGCTTTTCATTCACTATATTCTCCCACTGCAAGATTGTTAAAAAAGAGTTTCCCAAGGATAACAGTATACTAAGGAGAATAGTTAGTGGATGGGTTTCTAACTTTGGAGTCAGAGATACCAAAGTGGTATTGGATTCCTCAAAACTTTCCAAAGGTGCAGAGTCATTTTCTAAAAAGGCAGAGTTGTTGGTGGATAAATGTTAAACATTAGAGGTAGGGGTATATAGGTGTTGATGGACTATTTAAACTCACAAATTTGAAAATAGTTCCTGGCTGAAGCAGAGAGTGTGTTCTCTAAACCACTGTTGCACTTATTTTACACCTAAACTAAGCCTGCCTTTTCATTACACTACATTATATCATTCTGAAGATTGTTGGACAGAGTTTTCTGAAGGTGAAACAGGGCTATTTTCTAGAAGGCTGGGTTGTTGATGATTGGGCATTTGTTGATGATCAAGTTTACATTGAGGCCAGATGTATAAAGGTGGCGATTGACTTCTCAAAAGTCACAAGTGAAAGGTGTTTTCCTTAACATTGTGGGCTAATTTTTCACATAACCAAAGAGTATCCTTTTTTTTTTCACTGTATGGTCTCTACAGGAATCTACTAACAGAGGTGTTTTTCAAGATAAATGACCTAAAGAGCAGGGTTATAATTTTTGAAGTTTGGTGTTGAAGACCCAAATACAAGTGTAAGCAGGCCTCTAACAAAGTCACAAGAGGGGAGTTGTTCAAGACTGTGCACAAAGAATCTACAAAGCAGTTCTTATACATAGTGCCATTGTTAAGAAGGATACATAGCTGAAGTGTATCCAGATTTGAAGAACTATTGTTAATAAGTGTAGAGAGGGCTTATTCAAGGAAGCATTGTTACATTTCATCCAAACCACAGTATCCATATCTGTCCAAACAGTTTGGTGACCTGTCTCAATCCAGCAGAGCATTCCTCATATAGTGAAGGCAGTGTGCCTCTTCCAAGCCTGTTTCAAGTCAGAATGCCTCCAAAACGAGATCACAAAGGCGGACAACATAAGAGATATGAGCCTATCTCCATAGAAGAAATCAATGCTCATCCCTCAGTACTTTTCAATTTCCATGAGGTAGGCTGTCTTGATTTCTGTCAGAGGATAGAGGAAGTCAAGAGTTTTTCGCCACTTACACATTTGTGCGCTTTGAGGTTCAAGGACAAACACTTCCAGCTTGCAGGTCTTGACTTCAAAATCTCTCCAAGGTATGTATCCAAAGCTACCAAGATCCCGTATCATGGTGAAAAGTGGTTTAAACAAGCGCATCTTGATTTGGAGGACTATAAACCTTTCATCAAGCCGGAACATAGGGAGACCATCACTGTTATTTTTCCTTTCTCCTATCTTCTTGACAGTTATGCTCCACTGATGAAGGCCATAATGAGATATTTCACTTGTGAAGGGAGGTTTAGCCAAATATTTGCCTATCATGTTCGCTTGTTGATGCATTTTACCAGGAGCAGGCAATTAAACCTTCCATACTTTTTGTCCTAGAGCATAGAGAAAATGGCAGCTACTGTCCAAAAGAAAGCTCCACCTCAGCAAATCCCTTCTCTCTTTCATCATTCCTTGATCAAAATCATCTTCTTACACCAACTGGAGAAGAAAGGAGTTTCATGGGATTTATTCATTAGCCATGCCGATTTCGCCACTGTCCCTCCTGTTCATGTGTCTCCTACTCAGCCTGTCCATCGCCCAGTGCCTTTATCTAGTAGGCCTACCCCTAAAAAACTCAAGATGATCACTGGGCAGCCAAGTACACAAGGAGAAGGAGAGGGCAGTGAGCCACAGGGAGAAAAGGAGGATGATGAGCAGCAGCAGCCAGATTTAGAAGGACAGTAGCAGTTGGATATCATTGGACAGCAGCTAGAGGTTGATGAACAGCATCAATTTCAGGAAGAGGGACAGCAGCTAGAGGTTGATGAACAGTATCAAATTCAAGAAGAGGGGCAGCAGACAGAGGTTGAGGTACAGCAGCAAGTACAGGAAAAGGAACAGCAGCGGACAGAGTTTGAAGAGAAGCAGGTTGAGCAAGCAATTGAAACATCTTTTGAGCCACAAGCTGGACAGGATGTTGAGGAAGGACAGCAAGCTGAAGCTGCCTCCTTGATGGTGACCAAAATTGTCCCTAAGAAGAGGAAATTGCCCAAAAAGACAACTCCTAGCTTGCCAAGGAGAAAGAGCGCTAGATTGGCCTTCAAAGGCAAGAGTACAGTTGGAGAAAGCGCCAAGCACGGAGGTAAATCAGCTGTCATCCCTATCCCAAGCGATGACAGCGACAATGAGGCACGCATCCTTGAAAATCTCCTCATTCACAAAGAAGGGCAAATTGAGGTGTTACAAGAAGATCTCCAAAGGGCAAGGAACTTCAATCATTTCTTGGAGGTTGAGAACAAACAAATGAAATTTCATGTAGCCATTCATGAGGCAAGGGCCATCAAGTACAAAAAGGAGGCAGAAAGGGCGCAAGTAAGAATTGAAGAGCTTATTGGCGAATTTGATGATGAAGAAGAGGAGGACCAGCCTAGGCGAAAGAGGCCTAGAACCATCGGGCTTAGGAGAGCCTTGGAGAAACAGAAAGCTGAAGAACAAGCTCAATTCGAAGCTTTTCCTCTCACTACCCTCCTTGAGCGAGAAATTGAGGAAAACAAGGAAGCTTGGCTTGAGAGGGCTAACCAGCATTTGGAGACAAAGCTTGAGAAGGAAAACAGGGATCTTGAGCTACAGAGAAAAAGGACTCTTCACTTTCAGAAGCTAAATCAGTTTGCCAGGCGAAAATTGAAGGTGACACAAGAAAAATTGAAGAAATTGAAGGAAAGGCGCCTAGCACGGAAAGAAGCAAAAAGCACATCAGCCCTCGATATTTTGGCTTCAGCTTCGGAGCATGTCTCTATGGACCCTTGAGGGTCATGCATGCCAATTTTGGGCCTGTTTCGAAAAATTTTTGTTTTTTGGCATTTTTGGGGTTTTTCGCCAAAAAATCATAAATGCGCCATTTCAGTTCGATGAGTTGTCAAGGGAGGAGGAAGATCCCAATGGGTTCCATAATTCCATGAGCAGGTCTCCAACGATTTTCAGGGCATTTGAAGATAATTCGCCCCTCCAAATTGGCGAAAAACAGCCTCATTTTGCACATTCTGCCCGCCATATCAGCAGCCTGCTATTTTCTGGGTTTTTGCACACAGGTACAGTTTTGAGGGACTTTTAGAGATCAGATTGAGGTGATTCCACTTGCATTGGAAATCAGACACAGAGATCTTTCCAACGAGCCATCATGAGCCTCATTTCGACATCGGGAAGGCTTCCATTTGCATCCAGCAAGTCAGGGGACCTTTTTCAGGCATAAATATGAAGTATTTTTGCAATTTTTGAACTCCAAAAATCTGCTTTTCCCAAATGTGCGTTAAGCTATTTTTATCATGGGAAAATCATGTAAAGTCAATATAATTTCCGTTTTTAGTAGTTTTTTAGATATTTTATTAGATATTTTGTGCCTTGGGCTTTGCAAAGCCTCAAGGACAAGTTTAGATATTTTGACTTGGCCAATGGGATAGCTAGTTGCTCCATGAGGTTTTCCTCCTTCAAAGCCTATTTATTCCATGGGTTTCATTGTAAAACAGAGGCTGAACTTGAGAGAAGAATTAATACATTGGTCATATGAGCTTTGAAGAATACACTTGAGTTATGATTTTTGGACTGCCTCTTGGATGCTTTTGAGGAATGATGAAGGATTGTTGATGGATTCCTCGACATGGTAGAATGGTATAGTGCTTCTTAATGTGTTTTGTCTTCTAGTTTTCATTCATACTACATATTTCTTGCTGCTATAGATCAGTAAAGATTGATTTTGAGATATGCCCATGGAGGCACCTCAAAATCCCTGAATCTTCATAGCTTGATGTTTTCTTTCTCCCTTAGTTATGCTAAAGAATTCTTAGCTGCTCTTTAGTAACCTAAGGTATTGTTGCTAAGTTTTATTCATCAGTTCCATGTATGTTGAGTAGGATGTATGGTTTGCCCTACCTACCTATCAGCTGCCCATAGTTCTGTCCATAAAACTTTCTCTTTGACTGATTTGTTTATCATTTTGTTGAACCAAGGAGGCCTAGTTTCGATCTAGCCCTTTGCCTAAAACTATGAAAACTTATTTGTCCAAGTGCCCAATGACTTAGAGACTATGTTTAGGCGTTTCGGCATAGTTCATGAGTTGTTAGTTTGTCTCATGTGTTTTCCCCAAAGTCTGATAGCCTTTTCTCGAAGTTAGAGGGTCTTATACCTCTATGTATGGCTGGAATGTTTGATTTCTATGTATTGATTAGCTTATAGTTATTCCTAGCATGATAAATGGCTTGCTATTACATGTTTATGTCTGCTATTAACTAGTTTGCACTTGAAATCCCTTGTCTTTCACCAACTTATTGTTCATTTAATCCATTTTTCCCAGAGATCCCTTCTATTGTGAATCAAATCGGCCCTACAACAGCTTTACATCATCGCATCATTAGCTTCCTTGACCTGTTTGACCCCATAGCCAAATTTATCTACATCTTGTTATCCAATTTATGTATTTGATCAGTTTCATCCCTCACAAACTTAAAAAACCAAAAAACTAAAAACACACTTCATAACTAGCCTAATATCAGAACATCGCAAGTAAACACACCGGCATCTTTTGCATATAATAGAGAGAGCCCTCTCTGAGTCCAGGAAGGCTAGGTCCTTGGGCTCCAAAGCTTGGTTTGATGTTACATCGTCATTTGGCTAGCCAATCGGCCCAAATCACGGGACCCTAACATAATGGCGATCACGGTGGGACTTTGAGTCAAAACATCCTAGGTATCCCTTAGGAACTCTCAAAAATCTCGGTCAAACTTAGAAGAGTAGAATACGGTTGTCTCACCATCCTAGCAAAATGATGAGTCGGTTATAGGAAACTCTTCCAAACCTCGAACTACATAAAACTCGGAAAAAAAACCCCAAAAAACTCCCTTAGATTGGTTTTTGTCGATGCTTGAGTGGTGGACCATACACATATACCTCAAAACAACTAAAAAAATCCACAGCGACTCCACTAGCCTCCGGTGAGCCTTACTACCTTGCCAAATTTTAGAATTCCATCCTATTTAACCACCTCATCGCCACACTAACATAATGGCGATCACGGTGGGACCTTGAGTTTTAAACAAACTTAGATTCCCTATACATTTAGAGACTTTGAGAACATTAGCTTGTGACTTATCCCACCGCTCTCTAACATAATGGCGATCACGGTAGGACTTTGAGTCAAAACGTCCTAGGGTAACCCTTAGGAACTCTCAAAATCTCGGTCAAACTTAGAAAGAGTAGAATCTGGTTGTCTCACCATCCTAGCAAAATGATGAGTCGAGTTATAGGAAACTCTTCCAAACCTTAGAACTACATAAAACTCGGAAAAAAAACCCCAAAATACTCCCTTAGATTGGTTTTTGTTAGTATTGGTGGTGGACCATACACATATACCTCAAAACAAGCGATTTTCCACACAGCGACTCCACTAACTTCTAGTAAGCCTTACTATTTCACCAAACTCTAGGCTACTATCAGATAGACCTATCCCATCACTCACTAACATAGCGGGAGATGGTAAGACATTGAGTACATAATAGTCCGACAAACTCTTATAAGACTCTTTGTTCCTTTAGGTACCATAAACAAGCAAGCGAGTCCATAGACCCATTTAGAGTAAACTCTTTTGTTCTCATCACCCTAGCAAAGTCTTTGAAACAAGTCTAGGATACTTTAAACCATAGAGCTGCACATAAAACTCGAGAAAATCCAAAAAACATTCTCGAATTAGTTTCTTGGTGGTGGACCATAGCTATCTTCACAACAACAACCCGGTTCCACAGCGACTCCACTAATCCATCCCTTTCTATTTTTTAACCATCCTTCGCCTTAGTATAAATTTAGAAAAATCACTCATCAGAACATTCACCAATATCATTCTCTCCAAACTCTAGATCTAAAATGCGGCTTCACGAAGAATTAATACCGGATCCCATCCGGACCCAAATCCCCCTATCATAGTAGATGACCCGAGAGAAGATTACGTGGCAAGCTTACGGCCCGATCATCTAGCGCTGAGTAGATCCATCAGGTAGAACAATATACGTACCTAAACATCGCACTATCCTACTAGATTCACCTTTTGAACTAGAGTCATCACAAGCTCTTCCCCGAAGCAAATCATATAGTAAGATTAACTTTGACGATCTTGAACCCCTAAACCCACCACGAAGTCCTATTAGAGAAGCTTCACCCACCACTCCTCCCTGATTTCCGGCTTCTCTATCGGTTTGGCTCTTATCACCCCTAGATCTGCTCAAAACCGGATCACTAGTCCAAGTTCATCAGCTACACACTGGTCAAACCACCACTTTGTTCAAACCACTTCATTTCGGCCTACTAGTCCTCATCTTGCGCATCATCCATTAGCTCCGGTCATGGCGGCACAGTACGCACCTTTGGTGTTACCACCGCCCTTGGCTCCTCTCTCAAATAAATATCAAGACAAAATCCCACACTTTACCGAGAAGACACCACCACGGCTCAACGGCATGTAAGTAGGATTAGTGATGCTTTTGAATACATGGAAGTACACGAAGAAACCGTCGAGAATGAGAATATTCGCCCAAAGCACAGGGTGGAGAACCCAAAACATGGTTTAAAAAGCTTGCCTCCAAACGGCATCCACAACATCCTAGAACTACTGCAAGTCTTCACGAACAAGTGGGAAGTCCGAAGGGAACCCTATTCAAATTACAGTCGAGAATATAACAACCTAAAACGGGAAAATGGGGGAAAGTGTCCGGGCATACGCACTAGGTTCAACAATGTGTATAACGCCCTCCCACCTCACTTCAAACCCCCACTTGGTTTAGTCTTGGAAAAAATTCCCCGAGGGGTTTTGATCCGGACATGACATATTATACGAGAGACAAGGATCCCCCCTACCCTAGAGGAAATGCAACAAGTAGCCATAAAACAAGAAGCCAATTTAGCGAGAAAAAAGAGCTAGGACTAGATTAGAAAAGAAAAGTCCCATATAGAGATGAGGTATCCGGTTCATCTCCTTCCCTAGATCCTAGAATAGATGGCTTGGTCAAATCCATGACAAAGATGTGGGAAAAAAAATGAGTGAAAGAATGCCTCCCTAGGGACAACCAACCAAACCCTCAAAACCGGAACCAAGGCTTTAGAAAAGGTCGGTCTCAAAATAAACCAAGAGGAAATGATCGACAAATCGAGACCATCCTTCGATGAGAATTATGTTGATAAAGAGGATAAGGATCTTTGAACCCATTGATGAAAATCATTGGAACCTCATAGGGTTCGATAACGAGAGTAAGGTTTACCTCACGGAGAAGAGCAAGAGTTATGCTATCCAAGTCGAGGGAAGAAACCAATGATGAAGATCTCGAAGATCTGTCATAGATTTTTAGAATGCCATTATAGAAGCTCATAGACGGTATAACCTTAGAAGTAGAAAAAAAACCAAGACTACTCCAAGAAGGGTAGCCACGACAACTTGCTAAAACCTACGACACCATCCCTAAAAAAAGCCATGGATAGCAACAAAATTATGGCCGAAGAAAATTGACCAAAACAAGGATAAAGCTATTCAAACAAGTCTTAGCTCGGATACTCTTAGCACCTCTACAAAAAACCCCAGAAGTAACGGTGTCAAACAAAGTCCCGAATCGAGTCGACAAATTAAGAGCATAGAAAAGATCATGTCAGAAAAGACTGAAACAAATCTGCCCAAACTACAAACTCCTTTTAGTTTCGAAGGGAAGTTTCCGAAATAAAAATTACCATACCCCTTGCTGAGCTAATAGCTAGTAGATAGGTATAGATCTCAAATTTTCAAAGTTTTTGACATAGGGAGCGAAACGGAATACTTTAAATCTAGCGAAAACAAACCCAGAGCTCTTATTCGGCCCGAAAATAGAAGGTCAATACCAAGAAGGGTCTGTTTCTCCTTCCTATGTGAGCACGAACATACGGGACAATATATTACATAATGCCATGTTAGATTTGGGTACCTCCCATAACCTCATGCCTAAAGCGATCATGGAAAACACAGGACTAGAAGTAACTCAACCTACGGTAACTCAAGCAATCATGGAAAACAATACTCCCATTTTTTTCCACTCATTCCAATTTGAGATTCTTTTATCTTATACAATGAAAGTGATATAGACAAGCGAGATAATGGAAAAGGAAGAAGCTCTCAAACCATCGAAACGCATTTTCCGTTACTAGATGCGAGAAACTAATAACCAAAACTTCTCAGATCTTTCTCCTGTTAATCACGCATATCATAAGTCGAGAAAATAGAATTGTAAATCAAGTTGAAGAAAAGAAATACGGCAATCCAATGTACATGGTGGTGACATTGCTTATGTTAATGATTCTCAAATGTTTGATCAATATGTTGACTTATATGATTTCCAAACGAAGCTAACTCTGCGAGAAGATTCGGTTTTTGATTTTTGGGAGGAAGCTCGGTTTCATAAATTTGAGAAAAAGTAAACGACCATTACCAGGGTCATCTATGACACTCATGAGGAAAACCTTGAAAGTTTAGAAGTAAGTGAAGAGTCTCGGACTCTTTGCTCTACTTCACTTCGACCCGTCGAGAGATAACATGCACATGATTGGAAATCAACGAGTTTTTTCGAGCTTTGATGATGAGTTTGAGGAAGATGGTGAAATTCTTGAGCATATTGTAAATGAGAATCCTTTGCACGAAATAGTTGAGGAAATCATTTTGGACATAAAATCTTCCTTAACTCCAGTTGCGATTACCCGAGTTCCATTGAGTTACAAATTGCGGATGAAGAAGTAGAGGTTGATAAACACATGGGAGTTGTCACACTATCCTTTCAAGATAATTTCTCGTCAAAGTGTATCCTGCCCATCAACTCGATGACCTTCACACGGTTCCAGCCCTCTATCAAAACACATCGGCTTGGATTGAAAAATACACGCAATACATAATGAGTACGACAGTTCGAGTGATCATGAGGAAGAGTTGTTTTACCGGGGTCCCAAATATAGCCAAGTGGAAGAAAGAGTAGTCTGAATGAAGCCTATATCTCAAAACCTCTAGATCTGGAGTATTATTCCAAGATCCATTTGTTGTTTTCCTTGAGAAGTCTGAAAGAGTAGTCTTGAATAAATCCTATGTATCAAATCCTCTAGATCAGGTATTATTCCAAGATCCATTTGTTGTTTTTCCTTGAGAAGTACGAAAGAGTAGTCTTGAATAAATCCTATGTATCAAATCCTCTAGATCGGAGTATTATTCCAAGATCTATTTGTTGTTTTCCTTGAGAAATGCTGTAGGGGGTAGTGGGTTCTATCATAAACAAGTTGCTACCAAGAATGAGAAAAAAACTTAAGCTCTACTATCCAGAAACAAACCAAATGGGAGTGGCCTTTTCATTATTTCAGCATCATGAAAGAACTAAACCGAGAATCGCCCATGTGAGCATCTACTTGGTGGTTGCATTGGAAAACGAGTTCATCAAACAAATGTCTATTGTGCATGAGATTAGATCGGGATAGAAAGATAACAATAGAAAATAAGCTTAGCTTTGTGAGCACCTTTTCATTTGTAGTTTGTTTGAAGAAACGATAAAAAAGCGAGAAAGAGGGCAAGTGAAGATAGAACAAAGGCCCCATGTTCCAAAAAAATAAGTCTTTCGGGAAGCGAGCAAGTCTAAATGCCGCTACTAGTACTTCAATGTCTTGTTCGGCTATCTAGCCTAATCATAGTGAGCATGTTTAAATTTAATTGCTGATAAGTTAGTGAGTGTCAAGATAGTCAACATTGTGTAAGATTGACTTATCACGGAGGCTTAGATTAGGGAGAGATTACGGTTCCACATGCCTAAAAGCAGGGAGACCAAGAGAGAAAGCGAGGGATGAAAAACACATTGTACATCTTAGCCCCAGCTTGTCTATTTTCCTTTTTTATTGCGAGAATAACATTTGTGTGCGGCTTGTCTTTTATGCCGCAAATGCATGACAAATCAGTTGCCCTAATCTTTGATTTGATCATTTTTTCAATTTCATGTTGTAGATTAGAGAATGAAATCCTGTCAAAATGCTTAATCTTGACGGTCGATCTAGTTTTCAGGTAGAGAAATGAAGCGAGTTCATCGGCTTAATACGAACTCCCGGCGAGATATAAGAGTAGAAGTAGATAGTTTCATTTTGCAAAAAAAGAAAAAATATGCATTGTCAAAAAGTTGCTAGTTCAAATGCGCCAAACGAGAAGAAAAAAATGCTAGGAAAGATAGTGGGGTAGGTAGAAGTATCATTGATGTTAAACATGCTTGACACTTTTTAGAAATAACATCAAGAGAAGGGTAAATGTTGCGCCAATGGATAAAGGCACCTGGTCTTCATAATCAAAAATCTGGATTACGGACACCTCCGACGAGGAGGCTGCCCTCCCCAAATGGAGCCACTTGTTAGCCATCGGTATTTGTTTTACATGTTAGTGATGACTATATCTTCGGTGAGTTTTCTGAAAAGCGGATTTCCCCTATGTCAATATGTCATCCAGAAAACCCTCCCAAAAAACTTTTTTCGCCTTTCTAACTATTCGGTCCACTGGCAAAACCATAACCTCCTTGTCAACAATCCTATCTAACCTCGGCCTTATTAGTACGCATCGGCTTTAAAGAGCAAATCCACATCTGTTTCAAGGTCTCCCCTGTGTTAGGAAGTGGCGTTTAGGGACATTTCACCTTTGGCAATCATCAAAAAAGCCAAAAAAAGCCCTCATCTGCGACGAGACCTACCATGGTGATCCCTTAATTTGAAAATGAAGTTGACAAACGACCTTAAGTCACGCCACTCATATTCCCTAGGTCTCGAGCCTTTCGCATAAAGCCCATTCTCAAGTTGACTAGTAGGTTTTTCAACTGTGTTCTATGGTTCTACAAAGACGGGAAATATATTTCATCTCATGGAGTAAATGTTTGAGTTTACGAGTTAGAAGAAACAGTGCTTCTAAATGTATTGTGAGCTTTGAGATGAAGGCTGCAAAACAAAAGGCTCTCAATCGGGACCTTACGGGCTCTTTTCGGTATGAAAATCACGATAGAAAAAGTGTCGCCCCTTTGTCTCGACAAAATGGTAAATTGTCAGAGCCCCGAACCTCCTTCATTTTACAAGCGAGAGGGTTAGGGGCGCCTCCTTCATCCATAAGCAGAGGCGCGAGGCCGGTGATTGACTCAAGGTTGCAAAAGTCCCGGGTTTGCCTCTACTGAAACAATGAAACGGTATCTTCGAGGTTTCATGAATGTAATTCTGACCATAACGGGAATGGAGCTTGAAATATCTTTGGCTCAAAAGAAAAGGGGAGTACGATCGATAAAGGAGATCATCACGAAACTTTCAAGTCGGGTGGATTGTTGAACTCTAGAAGGACTGTCATCGAGTAAACATCCAAATCATAAGAGGCTGTTTTGTTCTAGATCAAATGGAATAGAGGTTGTCAAACAATGCCATTACACGAGCGAGGAGAAAGTGCTTGGATTTTTTTCAAAGAAGCATTTCGGCCTTCATAGTCACAAGGTTGTTTGTTAAAATAATTAATCATGAGATGAACAAGCCAAATGTCTAATTCACCCTTAGGACAATGCGGGGAGACAATATTACTGCGGCTAGGTTTTCTTCTAAAAAACACGGTGAGGCTTGCAAATGAAGATGCTAAGATTGGTGTTGTTCAAATGGTTTACTTATCACCACATACGCAGATGAAGAGCCTCCTCCATATATGAGTAGAGGGGCCAAAACTACTGTGGGAGTCTTTGAGAGCGATTGATACAAGAAAGCGGTGGAAGGATGCCAAAAAGGAAGAAAGGTCATTTCACGGGTCAATGCTAGTGCTTGGTGATGCAAAGATTTTGGTACTCTGTTTCAAAGAACTCTCTGTACGACTATACTTACGGTAGGGAAAGGGGCAATATTGAACATATGTGTGCCATCGATACCAAAAAAAAAGCTGTCTCCTTGAAGAAAGATCAAGCAACAAGACAATGTCAAATACCCAAATCACGACTTTCAAATGTTTTGGTGCATTATGAAATAGTCCTTCCCTTGCTACTATGATCACCAAGAGGAGAAACGGTGAACATATTTCGGTTATGAAATGGTTACGTGGGCAAAAAGAGGTAACACAATGATCGAGCAAAATAATGACTATGTATCAAAAGAATCATGTTTTCATATTACCCAAGCTTGTTTTTTCGGATGGAGGAGGCGGGTGATATTCAATCTTATAAGTAGGCGAGAGGAAGTTGGTTGTGATGAATCACCACTTTGTTCATATGTTTTAAAAACAAACACACTTGTTATCATTTCAAAGGGCGGACTTAGCACAAGGATACGGTATTAAATAAACGAGTGGCGAGGGATGTGACACGGCGAGTTGTCAAACGAGAGAATCCTGTTATAAAAAGAAACGACTAGTAGAAGGCACTTACGGTCCGGAAGGAAACTTGTAAATCACCTAAGGACCGAGATTGTCAAACTAATTGCAAGGGCACACGGGTGGTCTCTGTAAGTGATAAAGCGGCTTTCAAATGTCTTTGACGAGTTGTTGAATGACCTTTTCTTTTTGTTAACATTGTCACCTAAAGTGCCAAAAAGAGGGACAAAGTCGAGGGTTTTGAAATGTCTCTCTCATGAGAGCGGTATGTAACTTCATGAGTAGGCAAAGCAAATTTGATGGATTTTCAACTGTTTAAAAAGCAATTTGATGCAAACACGGTTTTGTATCATTTAAAGCGAGCGAGAGATATCACCAAATCCGAATAGAAGCGGCAAAGTTTAAATATTTGGAGTGATAGAGAAGCTAAGAGCGCAAATAAGGATTTTAAATCTCAAAACAAAGAATTGCCACGGTGTGAACAAAAAGCTTCTTTGTATTCAAAGATAGCCATGGGTCTTTGTTTTTGTTTTTAATGTAGCCGTTGAAGGAGTGTCAAAGGAATGAAATAGAGGAGTAGTAAGTCACTTTCGAAATTAAAAAAACCAATTTCCGCGACTCCCAAGCTTCACAACGTGTTTTCAAGCGAATTGAGGTTTTACTGCCTTGGTTTAAGGCGCGCGACGTGCACAGAGTTAGAGCGCGACGTGCACGGGCAGCCAAATACACGAGGGCCTCTTCGTCGTGCGCGACGTGACTGTAGGCGGGCGCGACGTGCACATGAGGTGGCCGCCCGACGACACGACAAGGCCACCGACACCTTCCTCCGTGGCGACGGGTTTTCTCCCGAAGGTTGCCGCGCCCCTTTTTCAAAGCGCCCGGGGTTTCTTGCATCCTCTCAAGCGAGCATCCATCATTTTCGAGGTATTTTTTATGATCTCCCATCATGTGCAAGGTGTTGATAAGTGATAAAAGCTGTTTGAAAAATCCCCGTACCTTGCTATTTTGCTAAAAAAACAAAAAGCGGTTTCCTACACGGTGAGATGAAGTGATTGAAATACGAGGTTTTGTGGTGAGAACCCTTTGTATCGTTTTCAAAATCATTGTATCTATTGACGCAGAGTTTTCCAAGAGCGAATGATGTGTTGCCTATCTTACAAGCACTCCTTTGTAACAAAGCTGCCCCTCCTATTTCACTAGATTTCTTTCATTTGTAAGTTTATTAACGAGAGAATTCCTAAGGGTGGATAGGGCCATTTTTCTAGAGGGCAAGGTTTGTTGGTGGTCGAATCCGAACTTTGAAAGGCGAGAGGTATACCGGTGATTTCTTAAAAAACTTCACAAGAAAAGTGTCCCTCATAAAGCACTATGTATTGTTAACCTAGGTTTGCCCTCTTTCTTTACCTCATTATCATGTTAAAAGCTGATTGACAAAGAGACTCCACGAGTAAATGTTGCATTGGAGAGCAGATTTCATTGATGTTTTTCTAACTTACGGAGCGAGTACAAAAAGCGGTTTTTCTTGTTCTCTTAAAAACTTCACAAAAAAAGGGGGCCTTTTTACGAAGAACGGTTTGTTAGTGTTTGAAATTTGATATTAAAAGCGAAGTACGGAGTTGAAGGCGATTGAGAGAGCTTCCAAAGATGACGGCATAGTAAAGGAGCGAGAGATTGTTGATGGCTAGATTTTGACATTAAAGGCGAAGCACCAAAGTGATGTTGAATTTTTCAAAACTTCACAAGTGAAAATGGCCCCGCTATCTAAAGGGCGAGAATGCTTGGTGTTTGCATTTGATATTAAAACGAGAGGTGTAGGTATTATGTTGATCTCTTAAGCTCACGAAGCGGAGAGTTTGTTTCCTAAAACCATTTGTTGCACTTATTTTACACCTAAACTAAGCCTTGCCTTTTCATTACACTACATTATATCATTACGAAGATTGTTGGACAGAGTTTTCTAAAGGTGAAACAGGGCTATTTTCTAGAAGGTGTGGGTTGTTGATGATTGGGCATTTATTGATGATCAAGTTTACATTGAGGCCGGATGTATAAAGGTGGCGATTGACTTCTCAAAAGTCACAAGTGAAAGGTGTTTTACTTAACACTTGTGGGCTAATTTTTCACATAACTAAAAGTATTCTTTCTTTCCTTTGTATGGTCTCTACGAGGGAATACGCTATGAGAGTTGTTTTTCAAGATAAATGACCTAAAGAGCGGGAGGGTTATTATTTTTGAAGTTTGGTGTTGAAAACCCAAATGCAAGTGTACGAGGCCTCTAACAAAGTCACAGAGGGGATTTGTTCAAGGCTATGCACAAAAGAATCTACAAACGGGTTCTTACACATAGTGTCATTGTTAAGAAAGATACATAGTGAAGTGTATCAGATTTGAAGAACTATTGTTAATAAGTGTAAAGGGGGTTTATTCAAGGAAGCCTTGTTGCATTCTATTCAAAATCACGAGGGTCCATAACTATCCAAAGCGGAGTATTGGCGGTTTCAATCCCAGGAGAGCATTCTTCATACATTGAAGGCGGTGTGCCTCTTCCAAGCTCATTTCAAGTCGGGAATGCCTCCCAAAACGAGATCACAAAGGCGGACAACATAAGAGATATGAGCCTATCTCCATAGAAGAAATCAATGCTCATCCCTCGGTACTTTTCAATTTCCATGAAGTTGGGTTTGTCTTGATTTACGTCGGGAGGATAGAGGAAGTCAAGAGTTTCTCGCCACTTACACATTTGTGCGCTTTGAGGTTCAAGGACAAACACTTCCGGCTTGCGAGTCTTGACTTCAAAATCTCTCCAAGGTATGTATCCAAAGCTACCAAGATCCCAGTATCATGGTGAAAAGTGGTTTAAACAAGCGCATCTTGATTTGGAGGACTATAAACCTTTCATCAAGCAGGAACATAGGGGAGACCATCACTTGCTATTTTTTCCTTTCTCCTATCTTCTTGGCAGGGTTATGCTCCTTTGATGAAGGCCATAATGAGATATTTCACTTGTGAAGGGAGGTTTAGCCAAATATTTGCCTATCATGTTCGCTTGTTGATGCATTTTACCCGGGAGACGGACAATTAAACCTTCCATACTTTTTGTCCAAGAGCATAGAGAAAATGGCGACTCTTTCGTCCAAAAGCTCCACCTCGGCAAATCCCTTCTCTCTTTCATCATTCCTTGATCAAAATCATCTTCTTACACCGGTGGAGAAGAAAGGGAGTTTCATGGGATTTATTCATTAGCCATGCCGGTTTCGCCCTTTGTCCCTCTACATTCATGTGTCTCCTACTCGGCTTTGTCCATCGCCCGATGCCTTTATCTAGTAGGCCTACCCCTAAAAAACTCAAGATGATCCTTTGGGCGACCCAAGTACACAAGGAGAAGGAGAGGCGGTGAGCCACAGGGAGAAAAGGAGGATGATGACGACGACGACGGATTTAGAGGGACGAGCGGCTAGAGGTTGATGAACGGCATCAAATTCGGGGAAGAGGGACGAGACGAGAGGTTGAAGAGCGGCGGGTTGAGCGAAGCAATTGAAGCATCTTTTTGAGCCACAAATGTGGACAAGATGTTGAGGAAGGACGACAAGGCGGAAGAGCTGTCTCCTCAATGGTGACCAAAGCGACTCCCTAAGAAGGAAATTGCCCGAAAAAGACAACTCCTAGCTTACGAGGAGAAAGAGCGCTAGATTGGCCTTCAAAGGCAAAAGTACGATTAGAGAAAGCGCCGAGCATAGAGGTAAATCGGTGTCATCCCTATCCCCAAGCGATGACGAGCGACAATGAGACACGCATCCTTGAAAACCTCCTCATTCACAAAGAAGGGCAAATTGAGGTGTTACAAGAAGATCTCCAAAAGGGCAAGGAATTTCAATCATTTCTTGGAGGTTGAGAACAAACAAATGAAGTTTCATGTAGCTATCCATGAAACAGAGGGCGATCAAGTACAAGAAAGAGGCGAGAAAAAAGGCACAAGTAAGAATTGAAGAGCTTATTGGCGAATTTGATGATGAAGAGGAGGAGGACAGCCTAGGCGAAAGAGGCCTAGAACCATCGGGCTTAGGAGAGCCTTGGAGAAACGAAAGGTGAAGAACAAGCTCAATTCAGAAGCTTTTCCTCTCACTACCCTCTTTGAGCGGGGAAATTGAGGAAAACAAGGAAGCTTGGCTTGAGAGGGCTAACCGGCATTTGGAGACCAAGCTTGAGAAGGCAAACAGGGGATCTTGAGCTACGAGAGAAAGAGAGACTCTTCACTTTCGGAAGCTAAACCAATTAGCGGGGCGCAAATTGAAGGTGGCACAAGAAAAATTGAAGAAATTGAAGGAGAGGCGCCTAGCACGGAAAGAAGCAAAAAGCACATCAGCCCTCGATATTTTGGCTTCAGCTTCGGAGCATGTTTCTATGGACCCTTGAGGGTCATGCATGCCAATTTTGGGCACTGTTTCGAAAACTTTTTGTTTTTTGGCATTTTTGGGAGTTTTTAGCAAAAACTCATAAATACGCCATTTCAGTTTGATGAGTCGTCAAGGGAGGAGGGTGATGCCAATGGATTCCATAATTTCATGAGCAGCTCTCCAGCGATTTTCGGGAGGCATTTGAAGATCATTCGCCCCCCTCAAATTGGCGAAACAAACGGCCTCATTTTGCACATTATGCCCGCCCTATCGGCGGCTTTGCTATTTTACGGGTTTTTGCACACGGGTACAGCTTTGAGGAACTTTCGGAGATCAGATTGAGATGATTCCACTTGCATTGGAAAGCAAAACACATGGAGCTTTCCAACGAGCTATTATGAGCCTCATTTCGACATCGGGAAGGCTTCCATTTGCATCCGGCAAGTCGGGGGACCTTTTTTCGGGCATAAATATGAAGTATTTTTGCAATTTTTTGAACTCCAAAAATACTGCTTTTCCCAAATGTGCGTTAGGCTATTTTTATCATGGGAAAATCATGTAAAGTCAATATAATTTCCCGTTTTAGCGAGTTTTTTAGATATTTTATTAGATATTTGTGCACTTGAGGCTTTGCGAAAGCCTCGAGGGCAAGTTTAAATATCTTTTGACTTGGCGATGGGATAGCTAGTTGCTCCATGAGGTTTTCCTCCTTCTAGCCTATTTATCCCATGTTTCTCATTGTAAATCAGGAGGTTGAACTTGAGAGAAGAATTAATGCATTAGTCATATGAGCTTTGAAGAATACACTTGAGTTATGATGTTTGGATTGCCTCTTGGATGCTTTTGAGGAATGTTGAAGGCTTGTTGATGGATTCCTTGACATGGTAGAATGGTATAGTGCTTCTTAATGTTGTTTTGTCTTCTAGTTTTCACTCATATTTCATTTTTCTTGCTGCTATAGATCGGTAAAGATTGATTTTGAGACATGCCCATGGAGAGCACCTCAAAATCACTGAATCTTCATAGCTTGATGTTTTCTTCTCCCTTAGTTATGCTAAGAATTCTTATTTGCTCTTTGGTAACCTAAAGTGTTGTTGCTAAGTTTTATTCCTCGGTTCCATGTATGTTGAGTAGGATGCTATGGTTGCCCTACCTGCCTATCAGTGCTTATAGTTACAATCCCATAAACTTTCTCTTTGGTCGATTTGTTGATCATTTTGTTGAACCAAGGAGGCCCTGGTCCAGATCTAGCCCTTTGCCTAAAAACTATGAAAACTTATTTGTCCAAGTGCCCAATGACTTAGAGACTATGTTTAGGCGTTAAGCATAGTTTATGAGTTGTTAGTTTGTCTCATGTGTTTTCCCCAAAGTGCGATAGCCATTTCCCGAAGTTAGAGGGTCTTATACCTCTATGTATGGGTGGAATGTTTGATTTCTATGTATTGATTAGCTTATAGTTATTCCTAGCATGATTAATGGCTTGCTATTACATGTTTATGTACGATATTAACTAGTTTGCACTTGAAATCCCTTGTCTTTCACCAACTTATTGTTCATTTACTCCATTTTGCCCAAAGATCCCTTCTATTGTGAATCAAATCGGCCCTACGGCGGCTTTACATCATCGCCTCATTAGCTTCCTTGGCTGATTGTCACTAGCTTCAATTTATCTACATCTTGATTATCCGGTTTATGTATTTGATCGGTTTCATCCCTCACAGACTTAAAAAACTAAAAAGAAACTAAACATACTTCATAACTAGCCTAATATCGGAACATACGCAAGTAAACACATGAGCATCTTTTACATATAATAGAGAGAGCCCTCTACGAGTCCCGGAAGGCTAGGTCCTTGGGCTCCAAAGCTTGAGTTTCTTGTTACATCGTCATTTGGCTACCAATCGGCCAAATCACGGGACCCTAACAAAGATCATGGAGGATTTGGTTGGCATATCTTATCGAGATATGTGAGGAGATGTGTGGAGGATTCAAAGGGATCATATTTTGTAATAATGGGAAAGTAGTTGAGAGTGCTTGAGAGAATAGTGGATATGTCATTGTGAGATGTTTATCTTCTTCATGTATACAAGAGAGTGCTCTCTCTTCATTTTCATAAGTTTTGAGTTTGGAGAGATAGTCTTGTAATTAGGAGAAGGAGATTCTTAGCTTTGATTCATATTCTTTTATTGTTACGCTTTCATGATTTGTCATTTGATTCTTGTAATGTAATTTGAGATAGCTTTATTGTTGTGAGCTCACATATGTTGATTGTCATTCAACTCTTCACATGTTGTATTGCTTTTCCCTTATGCAATTTCTAACTTTTCCTAGTTAGTGTTTCAATGCCTTCCTAGATTAATTTGATTTGGTAATTTAGATTAAATTAGTTCCACTTGATCCTGCATATATAGTGCATGTGCCTCGCTAAGCCTACAAACCTCATATTGACAAATTAAATAGTTGGGCAAGTACTACAACAAAATTAAACGAACATATTTTCACCCAACGATAACTAAAGCAATTTTCTTTTTGCCTACTCTTATGTTTTCTTTTCCAAAGGGATTAACACAATAGATTCTATATTTATGCATATGAATGCATGTTTTTTCCAAAGACATCTTTTTAGACACAAGAGCTATTCACATTGGCTATTACGTATAGCAATGCCGACTTTATTTCAAACAAATTTAACATACTAGTTATAATTTTGTGCATGCAATAACATAGCCTTTTTATTCTTCATGTAAAACATATATTTCTTTCCAAAGAAACTAAATAATTATTTCATGGAAAAAATAAGCACATTTCTTTTCCAATGGGTCAAACGCATACCACTTATTCTTTCATGCATGCGAAAGGGACATTTTCCTCTCATCCAAAAAATCTAATCCCAAAAACTATACTTTTTCCATGCATGCAAGCATATATGTTTCTCTAAATAATCTTACATAATAAAGCATGTGATTATTTCCTCTCTAAGAATCTAATCCAATAATGCATACTATAATATCCACAGCTTAAAGCCATAGTAAGAACTCTACGTAAAATGAGGGTTGTTAAATAATTAAATATTATTAATTATTATATTGATATTACATGAAGAATATTCTTGTAATTCTTAATTATAAGAATATTGGAAGAATTATTTCTTAATTATTTTATTTAGAAGAATTTATATTATTACTATAGAAATAGATTATATTTGTAGGTCGATACCTTTTATGAATTTTAGAAATAATGAGTAATAGTTTTGGAAAAAACTATGGATAAGTGATATTTGCTCATAAGGAAAAAATAAAATCTAGCTTTAAAATAAAAGCATGAGAGATTTATGGAGTGCTTTTTTTATTTAGGGAAAAATCAAATTTATGGGTGCTTTATGGAATGCTTT
Source organism: Pinus albicaulis (assembly GCA_034641835.2). Taxonomy (NCBI): domain Eukaryota; kingdom Viridiplantae; phylum Streptophyta; class Pinopsida; order Pinales; family Pinaceae; genus Pinus; species Pinus albicaulis. The sequence continues at coordinate 290,455 of JAXQQM020092258.1, read as the reverse complement.
TTATGAGTTTAGAAAAAGCTATTCCATTTTATTAATTCTATTTATTATAAGCCTGAGAAAAATAGGAGAAGGGAATGAGAGAGATACATGGAGAATGGAGTCAAGGAAGAGGAAGAAGGGATTCCGAGCATATATCAAAATATAAGTAACTATGTTCTTTGAAAAAATCTTTTGTTTGCATATGGGGCATGATGATATAATAATTGAATTTAATTGCAAGGAAAAGTTCGTATGATGAAGAATCGGAGATTATTTCTTGAGAAAAACTCTATATAGTTTTGTGGATAGAGAGAATAAGTATTTTTCTATGTCATTGAATTCTTAGAAGAATTCATGTGTTGTGAATTCATAAAAGTTTTTTATGGCTAAATAATTATGTGAATTGCATGAGTTATTGGAAAATAGGGTCTAAATATGACTTTATATCTCCCAAACCGAAATAGATATGAAAAAAAGTGAAAGAGGTTTTTGTAAAGGGATTTTATGACCAAAATTTTTCTTTCATATTTTAAAAATTAGTTTCCCATGTCTACGAAAATCATGTCCATAATTGATGACAAAAAACGATTATTTAATATTTAATTCTTGAAAAATGAGCTCAAAGATTTGTTCCAATATTCCAATCCGTTTAACACACTGTGCAAAAAACGGAGATAGGTTATTTTTAATGAACTCATTAGAAACAAAAACCTCTTTGGGTTTTCCAAAAAATCGTTTCCATGTGGTTGGAAAGCTGTGCCCAAATTTGATGACAAAAACATGAAATTATTTAATATTTAAATCTGTAACAATGGGCAGCCAAAGAGTCATTCGAATCTTAAAAACCGTGACACTTGTGAAAAAAAATGAGAGAGGTTATTTTCAATAATTTAGTTCCAAACAAAAACCTCTTTGGGTTTTCTGAAATTCGTTTCCATATGTTTGTAATACACATCCAAAGTGGATGACTAAAACAGGGAAAAAAGCGGATGCAAGCTTGAGTGTTTCATTTCATTTTTCAAAAAGATAAGAATAATTGTTTATGTACATAAAGACATAATAATTATGCTATTGATTATTTACAAGGTATTAATTTATATAATTACCAAGTATGTTCTTATGATGCATATACATTAAAATTTTTAGAAAGTATTGGACTCTTGAAGAAAGTATGTGGTTAAGTGCTCACGGAAACAATATCTAGTATATTTGATCTACTAGAAATTATTATGTGATTTTACATGCATAGAGGAGCTTGAGTCATGTAAAATATATTAATATCTTATGTGAGGGTAGATCACATAAAACACTTACGTAAAAGGCAATTGGTTGTGTTATTTGAGAAGGATTTGTTATTCATGTTATTTCTTGAAGAAATATTACAAATCTATGTGATGTGTGAAATGATAAGAAAATATTTTGTATTTCATGCATAATAGCTTGTGGGTTAGCTATATTTTGGAAAAAGAATAATTAGGGTGTAAAAATCCTTGGAAAATAAATATATATATTTGTATGCAGGGAAGAAATTATTATGTTAGAACTTTTCAAAAAGAATTGAAGAGAAAAATATATCTTTGTACGTGTTATTGGAATAGATTCTTTGAGAGGAAAAGTAGTAATCAAATGCTTTATTATGTAATATTATTTAGAGAAACATATATGCTTTCATGCATGGGAAAAGTATAGTTTTTTGTTTTAGATTTCTAGAGAAAAGAAGATGCAATCACATAATATTCTTGTGTTAGCCTTCTTTTGGGAAAAAATAATATGTATTTTACAAAACTAAAGGGATTAGCCATGGTATTAGATTTATTTCGGGAGAATATTATGCATGAATGTCCCTTTGCATGCATGAAAGAATAAGTGGTATGTGTTTGACCCCTTGGAAAAGAAATGTCTATTTTTCCATGAAATATTTATTTAGTTTCTTTTGGAAAGAAATATATATTTTCAATGCAAGAAGAACAAGTTATGTTATTGCATGCACAATATTATAACTAGTATGCTAACTTTGTTTTGAAATCAGTAGCATGGTTATACATAATAGCCATTATGAATAGCTCTTAGGTGGAAAAGAATTTTTTGGAAAAAGAACATGCATTCACATGCATAAGTATAGCATATATTGCGTTAATCCCTTTGGAAAAGAAAATATAGGAGCTAGGAAAAATAGAAATTGCTTGTTGGGATAGTTATCTTGAAGGCTTGTTATGCATTTTCATGCACAATATTATTATATAATATGTTAGCTCTCCTTTATCAAAATAATATGAAAGTGCATGCAAGATTTTGTTAGCATTTGTTGGAAAGATGACGCTTGATAGTGATTTATTTGTTACTAATGCATGTGAAATGATGTTAAAGAAGGAATTTGATGTCGAGTTTGGTTATGTTTTATACATGCATACAAATAGTGTTGAAGTGTCACAAATAAAGATTGATTATTGGTTTATTAATAATTTATCTAATCATGATATAGAAGTGTATTGACGACAACAATGACAAGAAAAGAGGGTGACTTGAGAAAATGATCTTTCAAGTTTAGCATTGTGAAAGATAAATATTTGTTAGTCCATGTAGGGTTAGTAGTTCCAACTATAGGATGACCGATTGAAGGAAACATTCCAACTACAAAGGTTGAGGCGAGGATCAGGTGGGTAAATGGTATCATGATGATTGTAATAGCTTATAACTAGTTATGTTTCATTTAAGATTATTTTTTCTATGTAATTTTAATGTCAATGGTCAAGGAATGTACTTCCTTATAGCCATTAAGTGAGGGGTGACAAAGCTCACGAGCGTTTAATAATAAAATTAAATGTTTGTTGGTTTTTCACCCTACGGGGTTTCTAGGGTATATTAGTGTCTAAGGATGTGATTGTTCATTGTATTGTTTTCATGATGTTAATTTCTTTTCATGATGTGATGTTTATATTATCAATTATGTGACTTACTAATTAAAGTTAAAAAGATCATGGGATCGATGCATAGTTATAGCAATAAATTCAAGTTAATATGCTACAACTAGGAGAGTTAATGGTTGTGTCACTCACTATGTTTTTACTAAATATTTCTCTAGGTGATGATGATGATTATTATAATGGTTAATGAGGATATATGGAAAGCAATTTATAAAGTTACACATTACGTAAATGTTGAAAAAATCTCTAACTCCATACATTTTTCTGAGAGTTATTGGGGTATGTTACACATACAAGCATATACTTTTTTCTATTCTATTCTTTTTGAAGAGTTCTAACCCAATAATTACTTTCTTGCATATATATATATATATATATACATATATATATATATATATATATATATCGAAGGAATTTAACACCTTAATTATTCTTTTTCCAAAAATATAGCTAGCGATTAGCTATTATGCATGAAATACAAAATATTTTCTTATCATTTCACATATTAGAGATTTGTAATATTTCCTCAAGAAATAACATGAATAACAAATCCTTCTCCAAATAACACAACCAATTGCCTTTAACGCAAAGGGTTTTATGTGAGTTACCCCTCACATGAGTTATTTATATCTTTTTACATGACTCAAGCTCCTCATACATGTAAAATCACATAATAATTTCTAGTAAATCAAATATACTGGATAATTATTCATATTCACCTAAGCACATACTCTTTTCAAAGAGTCAGAATATTTCTCTTTAACTTTCTAATGCATATGCATCATGAGAACATACTTGGTAATTATTTAGAAATTAATTCTTTGTCAATAATAATCACACATAATTATTATGTCTATATGTACATAAACAATTATTCTTCTCTCATTGAAAATTTAAATGGAAGCACTATGTTTTTCCTCTTTTAGTCATCCACTTTGAACACGTATTACGAACATATGAAATGAATTTTAGAAAACCAAAGGATTTTCTATTTTTACAACAGGGGTTATTTTAAAATAACCTCTCATATTTTCACGGGTGTCAGGGTTTTTAAGATTTGAATGAATCTTTGCGACCCATTATTTATGATTTAAATATTAAATAATTTTCATGTTTTGTCATCCAATTTGGACGGGGTTTCCAACCAAATGAAAATGATTTTTGGCAAACCCAAAGGGTTTTTTGTTTCTAACTGAGATTCATTAAAAATAATCTCTCTCAATTTTTACACAAAGGTTACGGTTTGGAAGATTCGAACAAATCTTTGGAGTATTTTCAATTTAATATTAAATAATCTCCTATTTTTGTCATCAATTATGGACACGGTTTTCAAGACATGGGAATCTAATTTTTAAAATATGAAAGAGACTTTTGGTCATAACATCCTCTTTTACAAAAAACCTCTTTCACATTTTTCATATATATTTCGGTTTAGGAGATACAAGTCATATTTAGACCCTATTTTTCAATAACTCAGCTGATTCACGAATTATTTAGCCATGAAAAAACTTTTATGAATTCACAACACATGAAATCTTCTCATAATTCAATGAATAAAACACTTATTCTTCTATGCACAAAATTATGTAGAGGTTTTCTCAAGAATTAATCTTGATTATATATCATATGAATTTTCTCCTAGCAATAAATTCACTATATTATATCATCATGCTATATACAAAAAATAATTTTCAAGAACATAGTTACTTATATTTTGATGCATGCTTGCAATCCATTCTTCCTCTCCCTGTCCATTCTCCATGTATTCTCTCATTCCTCTCTTATATTCTTCTCATAGGCTTACAATAAATAGAATTAAGAAAATGGAATAGATTTTTCTAAATCATAAAAGTGTTTTATAAAAGCATCCATAAATCTAATTTTTCCTAAATCACAAAAGCATTCCATAAATCTCTCATGCTTTTCTTTTAAAAGGTAGATTTGTTTTTTTCCCTTATGAGCAAATATCGGTTATCCATAGTTTTCCAAAACTATCTACTCATTATTTCTAAAACTCATAAAAGATACCAACTTGGAAATATAATTAATTTCTATAGAAGAATATAATTTTTTCTAAATAAAATAATTAAGAAATAATTCTTTCAATTTTCTTATAATTAAGAATTACAAGAATATTCTTCATGTAATATCAATATAATAATTAATAATATTTAATTATTTAACAACACTCATTTATGAGGGTTTTTTATGGTGGCTTACGCCTAGGATATTACACTTAGCCTCTTCGATGCGAAAGGGCTCTCTCGAAAGGGTTAATGATATTGAATAAAGATGAATTTAGATGGTTAACTCTACTTGGAAAACAACTTGCTTATGATGAGCATGGGTTGAAAATAATATCAGTTAATGCAAACATTGGGCTTATGGAGTCAACACTTTCGGTGATTGGTAAAAAATTTCACTTAATGTGGAAGTTGAGCAAGTAAGAGTTTTTACGGTGGTACTCACACACATGAAACAGGGAAATACACATTCAAAATTTATCAATAAAGGAAGTGCGAGCATTACATGAATGAATTCTAAGTATTATAGATAAAAACCACTGCAAATGATACACATAAAAGATATAGATAATATGGGAAGGCACTAAAATTCGGTCGAGAATATCGGGTTGGTCGAGAAACAAGTCTTTGTATTACTGAAACAGTTAAATTACATCAAGTTGCACTTTTTGCCAAAAAAATCTTCAACCCTTGACAAATTCGACTCTATGCCCTTTAGTGGACTTGTTACATCATGAGATGAGGTACGCACTACAGCTAGATTCGTCGAATTTTTCCTAATGACACCTTGCATAACCATAGAAACGTCTATTTAATGACAGAAATCACGGTTATCTCTACTAGACAATCATTTTCTATGGGACTCAAACTTCTTATTTATTACTTTTAACAACCTTATCTTCTAAAAAGCAATTACATCTTTGACAAATATGCTTTCACACTGTTAAATTAGGTGATAGGACTCATCACTACATGACCACTTAATTGACCTCCTCTAAAGCTGTAAACAAAACCTATTTTTTTAGGTCAGCTGGTCTTCTCCTTCCACGAATGCTTTGGCTGCTAATTTATCTTCATTTTGCGTGGTCTTTAAGTAGCTGAATAATTTTTTTTCATGATCCTCTAACACTTTGATAATACCCGGCTATCCATACATGCCCAAAATGCGCTAAAAGGTCCCACACAATACGCTGAAATTAAAGCGATTTTACGTCATGTGCATAAAAATACCATTCACCCTCAATATTTGTTATTCTTTCCTTTGGTATGGTCTTCATCATCCTTAGACACATCTCGATGAAAATTTCACTATGAAAGCTCTCAGCAATTTCGGTTCAAAAAGGAGAAAGAAAAGCTAGAGTAGTTTCGTAGCGTTTTGTTGTCCTTGAAGCCCAAGCATGCTACGACTGTACTGAAAAGTGCTAAAATTCCAAATTTTTGTATAACTGAAAAACAAACCTCATAAATGCCAAAACCTTGTTACTAACATGCCATTAGCCTTAAAAACCATAAATCATCTCACCTTATGATCCTTGAGGCATTTCTTCCTCATTTATGATGGAGTTGAGCTATTGGCTCTTCAAAGCCTGCTTGTCATTTTAAGGTCTTTTTTCTCTAACTATTCATGAATTAGTTCAAGCTGCTCCTGGACGTCCTTAACTTTGATATTTTTCAATCTTCTATTGGTAGATTTCAACTATGTGTTCATCCTCTTAACATGTTTGGCCTCTTTCCTCAACGGAATGGTCCATTTGATAAGTTTGTTGTGTCATGTATCCAGAGTCTTGAAGCTTAGGTGTCAACTCTATTCTTCCCAAATTGCCTTCATCTTTTCAAACCGAATCTTCTCTACACTTTGTTTCCTTGCTTCTCTTTTCATAACAACAATTTTCATGATTGGCTAGATTTCAATTTCTCTTCAGGAGTTGTAACTTTGTTTTTCACTGCCTTCTCTTTTCCTTTCTTTGTTTTGCTAATTGTATCTTTCTGCGGGTGATGAAGAGTCAATAATCTCTTGTGAGTGTTTGAACTCATGATCGGTAGATGTTTGAACATCTTTACTGCTCTCTAGTAGCTTTCCCTAGCATGCCTGTGTCATAGGCTTTCTTTCTTGGAACATGAAAACATGCATCTTCTCCCTCAAATTCTAATTTCTTTGCAAGTTAACCTTTTTAATCTTTTGTCCACCTTCATCTATGTCCTTAGCCTAGACTATAGGGAGTTTCTTCTATGTCAATAGCATGTGAATATCTTCTCCCTCTTTACTTATTTGTTTTCTACAACGAAAATTTTGTCTTCTCTGATACCATTGTTTTCTCTTCCAAAGGCCATTATTTGGCTTCTTGACATCCTTTAATTTTGTTCCTTGTTTACTCACATCTTGTTTTTTGTTTTGCGAGTTTGACTTCGTTTCATGAGTGGGACATTTGGTGTGTCAAAAACTGCACGAAATTTCTCTATCTCCATCATAGTGGCTCACTTGGTTCTGCTCTGCAGGTTCACTTGGATTTCTTTGCTACCAATAGTTCTACCATGTTACTAGCATGTTAATGGTGATGAATTCTCTAGGTTTAGGAGTTCTCAAAGGATAAGATCATCCAACTCAAAACTACTAACATACAAAAATGAGGACTAGTCTCTGCTAACTTTTTGAAGTTCATCTAAAACCAATAGCTACATTCAAACCATGATGAAATAATGAAGTCTCACTCCTTGAGACTTTTGTTGGACCTTGTCTGCCATTTTTGACAAACTTCTATGTAAATAGAAAGGCATATCAAGGGAAATATTGCCGATGAAAGTGCGAAGTAACATGAAATAATATGAGTAGACTTTGTGTATCTCCCTTCACAAGTAGAGTACTTTTGGATGATGGAAGCAATTTTGAGTAGTTGTCCTTTATGCGACTCCTTGGAATGGCATTGGTGAGATCCATTTCTTTAGCTTTTTCGGGCTTCATGAATTCTTTGCCCTTTGCTCCATGTTAAAGCTGAAACCATCATGAACCACTTCTCTCTCACTCTATGAATCCACATAGCAAAGCTGCAATAACCTGCGAGTGTGATGGACATATTAAGCATTCCTAATTTGGTGGTTGTTCCACTAGAATTCAAAGCAAACTCGTTGGAAACCTATGTATGACGGCCTTGTAATTTCTCACAAAAGCGCTAAAGAAACTGTCCTTGAAGACTTCACCATTTGTTGTTGGGTCTTCATTGATCAGATTCATATCACTGCTGGTTCATATCTCGAGGCATTGGCCACCATTGTTTTTCCTTCTTTTTACTGCCATGGTTTCTTTAATGTCTTCACATCCTCACTCGATAATTTACTGACCTGACCATGATAATGCTGCATATGTAAACCTTTGAAAACACCATCCAAAGCATTGGCTTAATTCATTAGCTCTCAGGAGCTTGATATCATGCAAAGAAGGAATGAAAAAGTGAGAAATGATTGAATTAGGAAAGATTTTAGAAGTTTTGATGTCTTCTCATGACCCAATGATGATTCATACATACCTAAGGCGATCATGATGACTTCATACTGACCATGTACCTTGGTTTTATCCCTCCATGACTCGGATGGCATCTAATCTACTGATACAGATTTTTCTGACACCTATCGGCTCATGTCAGGGAACGGACAAAAACGCGCTTTCGTAGCATATCTGGTTTAAATTGGTTGTTTTCGCTACGAAACTATCAACGAGTTCATAGCGAGAAAGTGACTTTTCACGAAGTGTATTTCAGCTACGAGCGTGGCTTCTTGGCTAAAATGGCATTCAGGTACAAAAACCTTGGAAATTAAAACTAGTCGAGAAAATAATGAGTGATGTGACATGAGGAGTTGAAAAATGAGTGGATTGAGACCTTAGGGTAACATATAAAGCAAGAAAAAATTTAATATTTCCACTTGATCAAGCATATAAAAAATGAATCCTACAACCCGAATTTTTGACACATGAACCTATTTGATCTTGTCGAAAAGATGTTTCATATTTTTTGGGTGATAACATCTACCCTTATCTTTCTTTAGTTGAGCTACATGCTCTTGAAGAGGATCATAGTGAGAAATGTGGTTCAAGTTTATGCTCCTCATGGTAGGTCCTTTTATCGGTGATATATTTAAGACAATCATGTCCTCATACACTCATCATGTTTTCCCATGGTATATTGGTAGTCTAGACCTTATAGTTATTGTAATCTACCGATTGTGTTTGAGTGATTTTTTGTTGAAAAATATGGATCTCCATCGACAATCAAATCTTTGACCTAATAGAAAATCAATCTCAAATATCTATAGCTCAACCCATGATTCCTCACATCATCTTTATATTTAGAATATAATTAGATCATCGGGGAAATAAATATGTGGACTAGAGAGATCCATTTACAAACATTTGGTATGTAGGACCCATGAACTATAGTTTGGCGGAGTAGTGCATTTTTAGCACTCCTTATAACTCTAGATACATAGGGTGCTCTAAAACCTTGTATCTTCATAGACTCATGGTACTAAATCTAACGAGTTAGGAAGAAAATAATCTATGCCATTAATTACTATTTCGTTTGGTTTGGGTTCGAATTTGAGTTGAATGAAAAAGTAAATTAGATTCAAGTTTGGAAACTTGATAAGGTTCATCATTAAATTAAATTGGAATGAATACACACACTACATTATTAGATTTATCCATATATGTTTTCCAAAAAATTTAAATATTAAAAAATTATGTATAATTATCAATAATTCTACTTATATATTTGAATAAATATATTCTTATAACTAGATTTTTAATAATTCTTAATATATATTATACATTATAATTGAATTTATAAGTTTATAAAAAATGGGTTTGTTGTACATATATAGCTAATTTATTTGACATTCCCATGACAATTGTGAAAAATTATGAAAAAATGAATAACCGGATGCTCCGATAAACTTGAGAAAGCTCTCCTCCATGTAATTTGATTTGACCTCAAAATAAGACTTAACCTTGTTCACGCATCGAATTACCCATAATTTTGTTGGCTTGTTTCACTTGTTTGTGGTCCACGAGTTGTCCTTCTAATGGAACACGAATTCCATAGGTTTCACACCCTTTTTGATTTTTGAATTGATCGATCCACATAAACCCATCACGAATTTTTACACAACCCTGAAATCGGTCAAGATTTTGTTTCAAATTTTAGATCTTGAGTTAGGAATTCAGGCGTTTAATCGAAGCATTTCAAAGGCACATTTTGCTTCATTTTAAGTACACATTTGATTTTTGTAGGGGAGATTCGATGAGCAAACTTGAACCAAGCTTTAGCTTGAGTGTAAGAAGCGAACCTTACTCAAACTTGAAATGAATTTCACTTTTTTTGAGGTTCGGCGAACTTGACCCTCGAATTCAAGTTCGACGAACCATGACATTGATTATTTATATAAGTAATAGATATGAAAAAACCAAAAATCAATAAATCAGATTTCACACTCTCTTTAGTAAATATTGTCTCTTAACCTTGCTATCCTAACTTCAATACCATGTTAAGAATTAACATGAGCAAGATGAGACAAGAAAAGTGAGTGAAAAAAGTCCTTAAAACATCTTGTTTCACTATATTGATCCCGAGACATAAATTTATAATTCATCAATTCAACTTTCTAGATCTTCTAGATCTGAGATCTCACTTTAACTCATCGTCGAATCATGACAACACCTCATCAAGGTAATATTACATCTCACGATAATAGTGGTCTTGAAATTTGTGATTGTCTATGGACTCATAGTCTAACAAATATTTCTTTTGCTTCAACTCTCAAGTTCGATTGTTGTAATTATGATATTTCAAACTTTTTGTAACTCTGAAATTTCAATCATTGTAACTCTAATACTTTATATTAACTGCAACTCCAATAATTTGTATTGTTGTAACTATGAATGTGGGTTCACTATTACAACTTTTATAATTCATATTGATGCAATTATGTAATGTGGGTTTATTGTTGCAATTCATTCATTAACATTGTCATTAAATTATAGACTAATTGTGATACTTACCCAACAACTTGTGATTTAGGTTGTTGTTGCAATTTTCATCATTGAAAATCTGCACTAACACTAGAACAATATGTTTTTTCCATAATTTTGATTGTTTTGTTTCAATTAGGATCGGTTTGATCATTATATTTACAACTTTATTTGATATCCATGATTCCTTTATGAACAAAAAGTGTCGTTTGATGATTTATTATTTAATGCATTATATTGTACGTGCGATTGATTTTATATTAAAACAACCAATATCATTTTAACACTATAAAAATTCACCTTAGAAGCCTTATTTTACGCAAGTGTGATGTTAACTTTCCTTGAAGTGTGCTCTTTACATTCACCCATTACTTTGTGGATTGGATTGTAGTAGATTCTCCCACAGTGACTTAAGAAAGCATCCCAATATCTTGTCCCATGACACTCATTTTGGTTACTACAACTATAGATTGTACTAGCATAAATGATACATGATAGTTCATAAGTTCCATACAAACCTCAAATTAACAATTTAATGTACAATATTTTGGTTTTCTTTTTTGAACAATTAGAAGGTAATTGAAATGTTGTGAGGGACCCAAGTGGTGGTATCAAGATGATGCCAACAAGAATAACTGAGCTATATCTACTCTTTTTATTGTTGTTTTTTTATTAATGTAAGAAAATTCATAACTTTCACACTCTCAATTCATGTATTTTTACTCATTTCATGAAATAATTTGATCGTAATGAATTGATAGTGACTAATTCTTTGGTTCTAATGTTCAAAGTAGTTGGGGTCTTTTATTACTTGTATCTACTTGTTCTTATCTCTATTTGAGTGTGGGTTTACAAGTTAGGTTGTCGGCGAGGTTTTGGATCGAGTAATTTCTCAATAAGATTTTCTCCAACCGAGGAAAAAATCCTAAGGATGTATCCATAATTGTACATGTAGTTATAAGTATGTAAGTTTCCTTTCGACATTGGGTTTAGAATATATGCTTTCTCCACTTTCACTTAGTGCTTAGTATTTCAACCCTATAGTATTTGGGAATTTTCTCATTCCATGGGAATTAGCAAATCCACTAGGGAGTCTCCTTATCATTGTTTTTCAATTTTACAATCTCATTTTCCTTGTTTGACTTATTTTGAGCTATAATGTTTTTTCAAATCATTGGGAATACATTGGGTAACTTTATCTAAATATTGACTTCTATTATTTTTTGAGTATATATACACATTATGTTTTGATTAAAAAATGTGTATATCACATAGCTCATGTTGTAAGAACATAGACAAACATGCTCTATTGTTTATATAATTGTGTACACCCTTCAAACTTAACTCTTGAGGGATTGTTTTGTTCGAGTGTTTAGCTTCTTTTCCCTATTTTCAAGCCTATTGTCTGAAATTTTTTAGTCAAAAAATACAAAATTTTTTAATTAGTTTTCAAGATTAGTCTAAAATAATATTGATTTTTATTTTGAAAAAAAGAAAAAATGAAAATATTACTTCCTTTTAAAAATGTTCTATCATTTCTTTTAGTTTCAGGTTCACTTTGTATTAATTATTAAATTTTTTTGGGTGGCTACTTTGAGGTTTTAGCCTATATATGCTTTCTCCTTTCACTTGGTGTAGTATTTCAGCCCTATAGTATTTAGGGAATTTCTCATTCAACGGAGGTGGAAACTCTACTAGAGTCTCCTTAGCATTGTTTTTCAATTTCTGAGTCTCCTTTTCCTTGTTTAGCTTATTTTGAGCTATAATGTTTTTTTCAAATCATTGGGAATAGATTGGGTAACTTTATTTAAATATCGACTTTAGTATTTTTTGAGTATATATACACATTATGTTTTGATTAAAAATGTGTATATACATAGCACTTTCATGTTGTAAGAACTTTATAGACAAACATGCTCTATTGTTTATATAATTGTGTACACCCTTCAAAGTTGACTCTTGGGAATTGTTTTCTTGGGATGTTGCTTCTTTTCCCTATTTTCAAAGCCTATTGTCCTAAAAATTTTAGTCAAAAATACAAAAAATTTTAATTAGTTTTCAAGATTAGTATAAAATAATATTGATTTTTATTTTTGAAAAGAGATTACTTCCCTTTTAAAATGTTCTATAATTTATTTTAGTTTAGGTTCACCTTATATTAATTATTAAAAAAAATTTGGGTGGCTCATCTTGATTTTTTGTACAACACTCCTCCGCTACATTGAAAAGTGCAAACATACACTTATTTTGCTTGAAAGTAAATATGCCTATATATGATGTTTTCAAACCTTACACACCATTGAAAAGTGAAAACATACACTTATTTTCTTCATAAATATGCCTACATATGATGTTTTCAACGCCTATACAGGTGTGTATTCACCTTAAAGCGGAAATATTTCCATCTTTGTTGAGCTTGTTTAAGTCATTGGTTGAAAGGTTTTCTATCTTTTTGAGGGTTTGTATTCCTACGTAAAGTTGTTTGTGTTGTAGCTTTGATGAGATTTGAAGTTATTAAGTTTGTGTAAACAAAAGTAAATGGTAGCTTAGAATTAGGGTTTTACTTTCATAGTTTGTATTCCTACGTAAAGGTGTTTGTGTTGACTTTGATGAGATTTGAAGTTATTAAGTTTGTGTGTAAACAAAAGTAAATGGTAGCTTAGAATTAGGTTTTTACTTTCATAGTAATTACTTTATTGTAAGTAACAAAAAAAAGAAAAAATATGTTAGCTATTCATGTTTCTTGTTTTTTAGTAGGTTATATTTCTTGAAAACCAAAAAAGACAAAAGAAATTTTGGCAAGAATTTTCGTATTTTTGTCCGCATGTTAATAGCTATGTTGTTAGTTGAATTTAGACTTCATCATTTATAAGTTTTAAAAGTTGTTTTTTGAAAGTGTATAAAGTGTTTTTCATTTTTCAGAAAAGAATTTAAAGAAAAAAAGATGAAGTGAAGGTCATGCCCATATCAACAAACATTTGTTCCATTTGAGATATCTTATATTTTAAGGCTTATACTATGTCCCACGCATTAAAAAGCTGAGTTAAGATTAGATTCCCGAATTTTAGTTATTCGTTATTTCATGGGGCTTGAGGTCAAAAGTGAACCCCAAAAATTTAATTTCCATATATTATTACTTAACCTAAAATTGAAGACAATTATTTACATAGGTTGTAACAAACTTAACCTTTTATGTGTGGGACATAATCTATGTTATAGGAGTTATTGGATGGGTGACCTCGAAACTAATTATTTACATAGGTTTATTAACAAACTTAACCTTTTATGTGTGGGACATAATCTATGTTATAGGAGTTATTGGATGGGTGACCTCTAAAAATCTTGGTTACCAGGCGCAAGTCTCGAGAAGTGATGATTGACACTATGTGATTCATTTTCACTAGTTTCAATAGCACTTCTCACCCTATGTGAGCATTACCCAATGCAATGAGGTGCTAAGTGGACTATTCAAAAATCATGAGAAGGTGGTCAGTATGACTACCTCTTATGGAAACGGTCATGAGTATGAATGACTTATACACGGTTGAATCCCAAAAAACAATATCTAATATAATGCCTTTGTGGAAACCCCCATACTTAAAAAACATAACCTAAATTTGAAGATATTTCTTTTTTCCACATTTGTTCAAATGAGAACCACGAATTAGAGGCCTACATCAAAGCCGAGTCCTTGCCTATCTAGAAACCGCTCACAAAAGGATAATCAATATTATGACAAAGGATAATCAATATTATGATGATTGAATATTACTAAAAAATCATAATCAATAATTACTCATAACAAATGCCAGTAATAGTAGTAAAATAAAGGAAAATTGCATACACGGTTAGGGTTTTTTAAGTGACGTGTTTTGTTGCGGGGGCTCTATCATGTCGGGCTCGTTTCCTTCTCTAATGCTTACAACTTTTCATGTACCAATATTTATCGAGACCCCTCTTTTTTATTAGTGAAGGAATTTGTTGGTTACGGATCTTTTTACAGGAGGTTCAATGTTCATTTCTTCACAAAATCCTTAAAGATGCTAGTATGTGATGGGCTCTATCAATTAGACACGCTTAATGAAAAAAAGTGCTCCAAATTTGGTCGTCTTCACTAATAATCTATCCTTGGGATCGATTGTCGGCACTCCCGGGAGGTCTCGATACGTTGACATTGCCATGGGAGCTAAAAACCTTTGGTATTTCATATTCCCCACTACATAAATTGACTTTTTGTTACTAGTTTTTATGTTTTCCATGGATGACACTTCATCCCCCTCGTCTCCCAATGCTTTTTGGTTTTAAGTTGATCATGCCCTTGGCCAACTCTAGCATATAGGTATCTGGGGGTGTTCTTCTTTCCACCTGCTCAATTAGCGAAGGAACAAGATGCAAATTTCAAATCTTCATTAGCTATTTTAGTGGGAAATCGATCTTACGATTTAAAAATCTACGATCACCATATGCTCTCTAAACACGGGGCATTGAAGTTAAGTGGGGTATATCTTGTTATTTTCAAAGCCTTCAATTTTTTAATGGGAAGGTTTATCGAGAATTCTTCGAGCGTCAAGTCTATATATCTCAAAAAAATCAACCATTATACTAAACCACAAGACTTCATGGGGGTGCCCACAGTGCATGAAATCAACTAATGGGATCCATGTCTCTTAAGGATGCAACCTAAAGGAAGGTTAGAACCACAACAAAATAGATTTGAAATATTTTGAGCACTGAGCAAATGGAAAAAAGCTCCATATATGAAGTCAACTTTCCTAAGATAAATCCCTCTTCTTTTGTTTTTACAATCTAAAGTAGTCATCTCGAGACTTAATGGTTTTTGGCCTAAACTTGAACCATTAATTTTGTGGATTGCCTCACATAGTCTCCAGAAATTCAAAATGTTTCTATGCTTAAAATGTTTTTCATAGTCAGTTAGGACACAAAAGGGATTTGGATTATGTTCTTAATGCAAGGCCTTGGTTTTGGGTGAAAGACATTTTTTCATTATCCCTCGTTCCTGGGTTTGATGCCGAGACATGGTGCTCTCTACCATCTCTTTTGGTGTGAGGCTACCAAATCTCCCTTTCATTTTGGCACCACAAAGTAGTCGAAGATATAGGAAACACCTTGGTAAAGTTTTAAAAAATGGATCACGAAAAGAACATAAAATAATATCATTAGAAAATTTTAGCTCAAAAGTGCCTATAAAATTTTCATGTGATTTCCATTTCATAATATGTAAACCAATCAAAATCACTTAAATTTAAAAAAACGGTGACATGTAAATATTTAGAAGGAAAAAGGAAAACTATTTTTTTTAATTTTGTTTTTGGCATTATTTCTTTATAGGCTTACTTAAATTTCAAGTGTAGACACTCATTGGATGCATAATTAAATTCCACATCTGACGAGCACTCATTATGCATACTTTTGAGAAGACTCACATTGATAAAAATTGAATATACATTAAAAAAATGTGTTAAATGTGTTGAATACATTTTTTTAATTTATCTTCCATTTTTATCAATGTGATTCTCAAAAGTATACATAATGAGTGTTTGAAGGATATGGAATTGAAATTTCACATCCAACATGTGTATACGCACTTGAAATTTGAGTAAACTATAAGGAGATAAATTAAAAATACAATAAAAAAATGGTTCATCATTTCCCCACATGTGAGGATGTCCATTCCCTACTATTGATGGTTGACATGTCGGTGGGATGTGGTTCATCCTTCCTCCACGTGTAAGTTCTACTTAATGTTGTTGGTTTGCATGCATGCTAGGACATGGTTCATCATTTCCCTACTCTCGGCGTTTTTTATGCGTGTAGGACGTGGTTTCATCCTTTCCCTATTTTTCGGTGTTTTGCATGCGTGCTATAGAGGTGGTTCATCATTTCCCTACATATGGTTATAATATGTGTTTGTAGGATGTGGTTCATCCTTTCCCTACATGTGATTGTGATGTGTGTGTTTGTAGGCTGTGGTTTCTCATTTCCCTACATGAGATTATGTGTAGGATGTGATATATTTTTTTCCACTGCTACTATTCATGCATCACCCTACCCATGTTGTTTGAGACGGATGGGAAGTACCTCTCATATGGAAAATGAGTTGGGAAAAGCGAGATAGAGACCATAGCACCCTACGATGGACGCATCGTGTACTATCGTACTCCCTATGTCTAGGATGTTAATCTATCTCCAACTTGATCGCTTGGGATCAAGTCGAGAGATTATGTGACGACTTTCGTCGGTGGAGAGTGATAAGGTCTTCTGTCTCACTCTCAATCCATTCTTCTTTATTATTCATATCGGTGTTCGATAGGACGGCGAGATAGAGATACAAAGATGGTTCACGACGACATGATGGCATGATGATCTATGATGATGGATGGATTGCCAAGTGGAATTCTCCCTAGTTGAAAGGGAGTGTTAAATTTGGCAACTAAGGGCAAATTCCACTTTGGTCAACTTCTATGGTTCATGATGAACATGATGATCTATGATGATGGATGGATTGCCGGGTGGAATTCTCCTTGATTGAAAAGGGAGTGTTAAAAATTAACAACTAAAGACAAATTCCACTTTGGTCAACTTCTATGGACAAGTAAAATGTAGCATTGAATTCCTCTCATCGATAGGACCAAAATCAATCTAAATATCGTCAAATTTGGACAAGGAAAATATTTGTTTATTCAAAAAGAAATTCTATTGTTTCGTAAGAAAATTTGAAATTTGAATTTGCCTCCAAAATATCAATGGTGGTTTCACTTTCATAAGAACAACATCATTGTATAAAGGATCACTCTCGATCTCATTTGATACTGCGAAAATCTCATGCGGTACTCCCTAAGGCATGCGAAGATTAGGAGGACAAATTTATGGGACTATTTTGATTAGGGCTTTGTCTCAACAACTTCTCGAGTTTAAGAAGCGAGAATTGTGCCATGGGCGAGGACATGTTGTGTATGGTTATGGTTAGTTTTTGGCATGAGTTCTCTCTACATACAAACCACGACTAGGAGATCCTCCCCACGGCAAGCCGCGAGAGCTAGTATCAACTACTCTAGAGGTCGAAGTGCAATCAGCAATCGCAATCATATACATCGGTAATTTGGTGGTTGTTGGGTGGTTTGGGGCCTTAACGGAGGCCTAAACCACAACGAAGTTCGAGCCCACGATTAGATAGCAAGACATTGTGTTTGAAGGACATTAAGGATTGAAGAAGGGATGGACGATGTGTCACTAAAGCCCTAACCCAATTCACGAAATAAAGCAAAGCATGGCACTCCTATATGATCATTGTGACTACTAGTCCCAATGAGAGGCAATTTCATGGAGAGGATTACAAAGGCCACAATAGATAGAAGTAATTTTGGACCACCACTCGAGAGATCTACCATGGCCTAGCAAGACCAAATCTTCTACACTAAAATAGTTGAAATTCTTTGTGACCTAGATGTCCTAATCACATGATAGATTAGATCTAGAGCGGTGTTACCAAATCCTTATATTGGCAAGTCATTTTGACTCTAAATTATTCTTCTCTCTCTCTCTATGATGAACATTTATTTTAATAATAAGATTGATCAAGGGTTTCCCCATCTTGGAGTTTTTCCCCTAACACTAATTTTGTGTTCTCTTGTCTTGGCTTGTTCTTTGCATTTATGGTTATTCTTCTCTCTCTCTCTATGATGAACATTTATTTTTAATAATAAGATTCGATCAAGGGTTTTCCCCATCTTGGAGTTTTTTCCCCGACTTACCAATTTTGTGTTCTCTTGTCTTGGCTTGTTCTTTGCATTTATGGTTTTATGCTATTTCCTCGGTCACTATACTCATATTAATAGAATTATACAGTACAATAAAATTATGAATTAGGCTATTATGGTTCATTGAAGTGATTTTCCTAAAAAAAAACATGTTAACTGAAAAATTAACAGCTTTCTCATCTTGCTATTTCCTATCTCTATTGTTTCTAAGTCCAAAATTCACATCTCCATGAGCTCTCTATTTTCATAGAAATGTCTATATAACCCCATGAAACCCTTCTATTTTTCTTCCCTTCTTGGAATCATATTATTTTTTCTTCTCTCCAACTATTTCTTTGCTTTCTCATCTATTATTTCTCTACTTTTTCTACGTCTGTTATTTCTCCTCTGTTATTATTTCTCTACTTTCTGCGTCTTTGTTATCTCTCTGTTGATATCTCCATCTCTCTGTACTCTATAAAATATCCAAGGCTTATATCTCAACTTTTCATCTTATTATTTCTCTACTTTCTCATCTTTGTTATTTCTGCCTCTAGAGTTGATATCTCACTCGTCTCTCTATTTTCTATAAAATATCCCAGATTTATATCACAACTTCAACTTGTAACATGAGAAAATATTTTTGTCACACCCACCCAAATACTGACATACCAATTTCAACATGAAAATTCATCTCTCTATTTTCTATAAAATACCAGGGTTTATACCTCAGCTTTTGTAACATGAAAAAACATACTATCACATCAACCCAAAGACCTAACACACCAATGACAATTTGCAAATTGACTAAAGCTTTTAATGCAAAAGTGACACATAAACCCCTCTGCATATTATAGATTATTCACCCAATACACAATTCATTTTGTGCTAATTAAATCTAGCAACTAACTATAATTAAATCTAACAACTAACTATAATTAATATTAGTTAGTTTTTATATTCAACACATCTTTCTATTTTTATCTTCTCCTTGAAATCATATTATTTTATTCTCTTCATCTATTCATATCTCCGCATCTCTCTTTTCTATAAAATATCCAAAATTTATATATCCACATCTCTATTTTATGTTCTATAAAACATCCAGCTTTTTTCTCCACATCCCCTCTTTTCTATAAAAATATCAGAAGTTTCTACATCCACATCTCTCTATTTTCTTTTCTATAAAATATACCAGCTTTTGTAACAGTGACACCCTCCAAAAACTAAACAATTTATGCTATGATCCATAAGCCTTGATTATTTATTGTTATTTCTCCATTCGTGTTGAAAAAAGGTGCATTCTCCCAACTTTATAGAAAGATCTTTTGAAACCTGCTGCCACTGAACACCATCAATTTGTTTTTGACAAACATAACCGAATGTTTGAGGGAAGCATATATGAAAACCTTGGGCAAAGAGCAATGCATTGGGAATCAAACCCAGCCTGCCATTGTGCACTGGTATACCACTAGACCACAGTACCATCGTTGAACAACCCCATTCTTTAATATCAAGTTTTCTACAAAACCACCACTACACCAGAGTAACAGCCATTCAATTAGATCAGTTATATATAGCTGAACCAACATTGAACATCCTCATACCTTGATACTAAGTTTGAGGGCAAATCATTGTAACAGAGCAACAGCTGTTTCATTAGATTTGTTACGGTACCAACCAATATTGAACATCCACATTCATTCATATCAAGTTTGATATAAAACCACTGTGCCGAATAAAATTTCAACAACATTCCATCACATCAAATTTGATAAAAAAAACTACTATAACAGAGTAATAGCTGAGCTGTTTGATTAGAACTGTCCATATATATAATTGCTGTTAATTCATATAACTAATAGAGAGTTACCAATTACAGATCATCTAGATCTAAAAAACATAACCAGAAATCTTGTTATTTTTATTCATATTGCCAAAAAAGGCTCCGACTAAGTATGACACTAAACACTAAGCATGCTAAACAGGCACCAAAAAGTAGCCGTATGTTGTGTGCCTCAGTGGATGGGCACAACACTTAACCTCCCGATTACAACAAGAAGCTAATTCAGATATAAATAATTATAAAGAACCTCATCCTATAATAAGGCCAGAAAAAAGAATGACATCTCAGACATGAGCCGCACAAAAGTGTTTCCAGTTGCTCGCCTTTTCAAAGCCTCCCCTACTGAGGATTTGGCGGCCTGCTGTTTGCTGCCGAGACTCTGGAACCCCACTCAAGCAACTCCTTGCTTGTGTCATCCTTAATATTACGATAATTTCAATGAAGCATAAGCAATCCTTTTTTGGGTCCTAGGGCAGTTTTAACAGCCTCAACAGCCTCTTCTTCCGTCTTAACCTGCACAGAAAGAAGCGGTGCTGTTAAATAACAAAACAAATACTTGGTACAGAGTACATAGGCATCCTGCATTTTCCAGGGCTGAGACAAAACCATGAAAAGCTGACAATAACCACTCCCATGATAAGAATAAAAAAAGGAAGGTCAGTAGATTAAGATCACCAATTTGATACCGAGTCTACAATAATGTAAATTAAGGAAAAGGGTAGGCCATGCTATGAATATAGGAAAAAAATACCTTGGTAGTCCAGCATTTCCCTTCACCGTTATGAAGGGCATCTACCTAAACCGGTGTAGTTTCGATCTTTATGACATTGTATGGTCCATCATGAATTTCAACTTCTATAGTATATCCTCCATTGTTAATCAGAAAAATGATAGGATTCTGCCCATATCGAATCATAGTAGACACATCCTGGGCTGTCACCTGTTGAATAAGGAAGAGACATTAGGGAATATAAACTATGATTTTTGGACAAAACCGATAACTTGAAGAATTTAATATTTCAAATATAGATTCATTGTTATTCATTAAAACAATTACAGAATTTTAAATAAAATTCCTTGCATCTGCACCTGAAAGCTTCCATCGCCAATGCATGATATTAAACGCTTTCTGGCGTTGCTTGAGCATATCCCAGTGTTGCTCCTACAGACCAGCCGATCGATCCATACTGCATTTGGAACTCATACCTGCCATGCAAACATATATTTAGCATAAGGAACAAACAGCTGCGAATATAGAGACAATTATACACATGAGAGGGACAAACGAGAAGCACATTAGTAGGTCCCTCATCAGAGAAGAATCCATTTCTCTTTGATAGTAGTGTTATTTTGTTATGAACAGTAACATATATTGTCAAGAAATACTCTGGTTGAAAATAGGCATACCTATGCATTTCCACGTTCAGGAATTTCCTAAGACTAAGAGACTTGTGGAAAAGAGGCGAAACTTCCTTCCTTCCCATACTATTCCAAACACACCTGAACCTTAAGATTTCCTTAAGCGATTTATATTTTCTAAAAAAGGATAAAAAGGCTAATTTTTGCTTCATAGACCCAAAACGCTTGGCAAGAAGCAGATTCTTAAATTACGAAGTGTCGTTTACAGAAGCGATGTTCGACTTACCCACACTTTTCCGGCAATTTAAACTTCTGGCAATTGAACCAAGAGTCACCGGTTTCAGCAATTACAGCAGTGTCATCTGTTAGCATGCCCTGTAACCAACCATTTACAACAGTGAATAGCATCAATAATCCCATTACAAATGTACCTTATAAGAACAAAGCCAGCCAAAAGACAAATAATCAGAATTTTACTTCAGAATTTGGTTAGGTTCTTTGAGGCCTTACCCTGGATGTGTTTGAATAACACATTGACCCGTAAGGGTTCATTTTGGTCGCACTTTTCGAGGGAACACCTTCAGGAACAAAAAATACGCCGATAATTTTCCAAAGATGTGGGGTTGTGTTTCACCTTCTTTGCAAGGGCTTCTAAGAAATCTTTCATCAACACACACCCAAAGTAGGACCATTTGCCACAGTCACCCTGTTAGGCTGCTTTCAATTATAGCTTTTTCCTTTTTCAATAGGCGAATATCCCACTGAACTATAGTCATTAAAAATCGGCCCTGCAAATAAATATGCATCTGCGGACTCAACTATTTCAGCTGAGAATGCAGTACTCACTGCACCCAGTAAGTGCCTATGAAATAGGATGAGTCTCTGGAACCTGTCCCTTAGCAGCGGGCATTACGCCTGACAGGATAACCCGATGCATCTGCTAATTCCACAAATGCACTTTTTGCCTTAGCAACCCTCAGCTTTGGGCCACCTACCGACACTGGCTTCACTGCTGCATTTAGGAATTCTGCTGTCATTTCCACCGCAGCTTCCAAGCTTTTGAGATTGCTAGCCTGCACAATTGGTAGAGTAAAGAGGAAACCATGTCAAAAAAAATTGGAATTATCTAAAGATCAACGACTAGTATCAGAACTTCATTATTTCAAACCTAGATCCATAAATAGATTTCGAAACCCCGTATCAACAGAACGGTACAGTTTAATGCAGACAGAAAATACAAAATCTACACTGAATACGAATGTAAATTGAGATATATTCACAATGAACCAAAAACGGATACACAAAACCTTAAAAGGCAGGGGAGTATTAACGTCAATAACACCAAAATATCCAAATCAACTATCAATGATGTTAGTACTGGAGAAGAAGGATGCCATAGCACCAACCAGGACCCTAATACCAGTTTCCTGGTTGCCAAAATTATTATTGGGGCCAATGTAAACCATATCTATCTCACAATTATTATCTCCATTATCTAAGTGAATCATACTCGCTCACAAGAAGAGGACTATTGACGTGGATCAGATCAGCATAAAAATATGCCTTGCTTTACAAGACTACATGCAAATCACATACATAGCAACTGCAAGTTAAAGACCAAACCACCAGTAATATTAGTACTATAATGAAGATACCAAAGCCGGATACTAACACCAGTTTCAGGACCGGTCAAAAAATTTAATATAAATTATGTCAAATAATCCATATTAACAAGGGAGGAAATTAGGAATCCATTTGTATACTAATGGATAGCGAACAACCACACGCCATCCATACTGGAAAACACAAACCCTGTAAAAAAATATAATACCAGATAACAACAACCACACGCCATCAAAAAACACCAACCCTATAGAAAATTATAATACCCGTCACTAAAAACACTGACCTATCTAGAAATTATAAAACCCGTCACTATATTGGACAGACCAGAAAGGTCAGCAAGTGAAAGGAACACTGGAAAAACACTAACCCTATAAAAAGATTTAGAATATACGTCACTAGATTTGAGAAGTCAGACAGGTCAGGTAAAGCAGGAGAAGGCCACTCTAATAGCAGAGACCAGGATTCGATCCTCGGAAAAAGCAATACCCGTGACTAGAGTCGAGTTGCCCAGAAAGGTCAGTGAAAGTGAGCCGCTCTTATAACGGCCACCAGAAACCTCTGGATCGGTGGTGGATGCTCGATTCACTGCTACCCATTAGGGAAAACCCCGAAACGAAACCTCTCGGAACAGAAATTGTGTAATGAAGAAAAGAGGGGAGGAGGCAGATTAATTAAAATTCCAAGAATTTGTTACCTGGGTGATAGAGAGTATGGAACAGGCTGCCGACTGAAAGTGGGGTGTTGAACACCAGCAAGATTACAGCTGATGCTGATATACACAGGCTTGCTCTCCATAAGTGCTGTGGAAATCGCATAGTCAATGAGCTCCTGGGCATCCTCCCAGGTGATTCACAATAACCTGACGGTTCACAAATTCTAACACCCTTAGACCCACTCAAGGAACGAACTCAGAAATCAGTATACAATCCAATACCAATATAGCATAACAATCTACAGAATTCGGATACCTGAGCGCATGTGACCGTCTGGAAGCAGCGATACTCTGGCTGAAATCAGGCAACCCAATTGTATGATGCAGAATGCGGTTAGTCCCATAATCGTTAGAATTGGGCCCTCCACGATACAGATGACAGGCAGATTCTCACTGTAAGCCCCCGCGATCGCATTGATGACGCTGAGCCCCCCAACTGTGAACGTAACAGCGCAAGCCCCCACGCCTCTGGATCGTGCGTACCCATCAGCAGCGTACCCCGCGTTGAGCTCGTTGCAGCAGCCGACGAGATTAAGGCCAGGCTCTGCCAGCAGATGATCTAGCAAGGTGAGATTGAAGTCCCCGGGAACAGAAAAACATCCCCGACCCCAACCTCGACAAGCCTCCGCGCCAGATCAGCGCAATGTTGAGGAAGGAACCCATCGGAGCTACTCCCGCATGTTCGCTGGGCAATGGACAGACCACTGATTTGTTGCTGGGCGGGCACCCCACGTCATTGTTGGCCGGCCATTTCCGAGTTAACATCGACAATGCTAGTATCCATCTCTGATAAACCAAATATTCGGCCCAAAATCACAACTTTCGGCCTCTAGCCCTGACTTTACCCTATGGCTCACTCAGTGGGAACCTCTCCAAAATATCTCAGGAGTTCAGACAGCTTTCACTTCAGTTCTTCAAAAATTCGGTGATCTCCATTGTATAGTGGTTTGTCAATTTATAGGTGTCATAAAGTGGGCGCAAGAAAAATTAGTGGTTTTTGGGTAAACGGTTGTAAAACCAGGGGAAATTAGTTGTTTTGTTTGTTCGATATCGTGGGCCGTCCTCTGTTTGGAAACGACTCCACCATTCATACCATACGAAAAGTCTTAATGGAACTTCTACTTAACCCATTGATGACGAAGAGATCTGTAAGGTAAACCACACAAAAATATGAGTTCCTTCTATAGTCGCCTTCCACACAAACGTTCAATGGCTTTTAACTTTGGATGTAATCAAATTCTCTTTTTCCCCGTCCAATTTCAATGTTGAATAAGCAATAGGTGCACATGCTCTTTAGAAAATTTTTGGTTTATAAATATTAAAAAGTTTAAAAATTGGTTTATATATATATATATATATATTTAAAAGTTAAAATTAAAATGTAAGGTTATGGATTTTTATAAATTTTAATCGAAAAGTAATTTATTTTTATGATATAACAATATTTTCACTTTAATTTCTAGAATATTTTATTATTTTAATTTTTGAATTAATAATTTGGGGCAATTATCTATATTATGTAAACCATTAGATTTAATATTGAAATGATATATATTATTAGGGGTGATGAAAATCGTTCTTAAGCCTAGATGAAATGAAATATACACTCTTGAATCTTGACTCCTAAAGCTCAAAATAACTAATTAAAGGGATTGGTTTCATTTTTAGGATTGAGGATCATTAATAAAAACTATATGAAAAGACTTATTGTATAGGGGATTTAACATTAATCATCAGTGATGTTAAGAGACGTATCTTCAAGTGATATGAAGCTTATAAGAACTACGAGATAACAGAAAGAAAAGGCATATGGTTTGAAAGTTTTGGGAGTTCTTTCATATCGAGGATGCTCAATCAAGAAAACCATGTAGCCAATAAGATCGTTCTTAGAACCACATAGTTTAAGAACAAGATGCGAGGATACATTCTACTCCATCCTTTAAGTATTTATTCATAATCATGAGTGGACTTGCATGAGAAACAATGGCATTTTCATTTGCATGGGAGGGTCAACTATGATTCACAAAAACCAAGAAGTAATATGCCACTTGTACCTTCACACTCAATAAATAATGTAGTAGTGGGTTCATCAATTGCCACGAACGTTAAGTTTTATTGCAAATGAGATCACGAATTTTATTACGGCTTAAATTTTTGGGTCTTTCAATTATTTCTAGGCTTGTGGCTTTTAGTTCTATTCCCATCTTGATCTAGTCGGGGGCTCCAAATTGGGCTCTAGCTCTCTTGGATTGCACTTGTGGGACTCTAGCCATGGCCTTGGCTTGCATGGCTCCCATTCTATTGGCTCTAATTTGCGTGCCTCTAGTGGCTCAACATTTTTTTAGCATAATTTGTGTGGCTCAAGTCTTGTTGGCTTTGGTTTGCATGGCTCGGATTCAATTGGA
Organism: Pinus albicaulis; assembly: GCA_034641835.2. Classification (NCBI taxonomy): domain Eukaryota; kingdom Viridiplantae; phylum Streptophyta; class Pinopsida; order Pinales; family Pinaceae; genus Pinus; species Pinus albicaulis. The sequence goes on along the minus strand of JAXQQM020092258.1, from coordinate 263,804 downwards.
TTTACACAGCACTACTTAAGTTCCCTTACTTCTAGTTTGAGTCACTTAGCTTGGTGGTACGGTAGGCCTAGTTTGTTTAGCACTATGTTTTCGTTTAGTGGTTTCAAATTCATCTACTCCTCCTAAAGCCATCTCGTTCCCTCTACATTTAATTAAAAAAAGGTTATTATTCTCTCCATATTTCCATTGTCCACTAATTTTTCCTAGGGATGTTGAAAAAGGAAACAAATTGCTAAATATGCTACAATATTAGTTGTGGGTAAGGTTAAGGTGTTATTTCAAATGTTATGTAATGTTAATGGTATTGACCATGGGCATTCTAGGAGATGCCCATTATTTGTGACACTATATTCATGTAGTCTTGAGAAGGTAGGAGGATTATATCTAACTATAAGAACTCAATTTTCTCTAGATTAGTAGTAGGATGTATTCCAAATAAAAAGGCCCGGACATTTTGAATTTTCCTTCATATTGAGAACCCTAAGTAATGAAAGGAGACAAATTGAAGGACTTCAAGCTAAGGATATTGCACTCCAACAAATAATTATGAGTATAAGTAAAAAAATATGATTTCCAAGCTGTCACATGGATTTAGCTCGAGTAGTTGGGAAAAATGTTTGTGATCCTCGCTACCCGAGCGTCCATTCCTATGGAGTGAGTTGGCCCTATAGTGATAAAGTTATAAGAGGTCGACATCTTCAAGTGGGATGCCTTAGCTCTTGCTAAATCATAATTTTTCTATTAGGTGTTGGGTTGTGGGTTGTTGGAACTAACCTCGGGGTTATAGTGGTCAATGTGGATGAGAAGATTGTCTAGACCTCAGTAATGCAAGGAGGTGAATCTAAGTAACCTTCTTCTTGAATAAGAAGGAGATGACTAAAGACTTTCACATTAAGATCCAAGTAAAAATATCAAGGTGGATGCTTCACTTTTATTTTGGTTCACATCAACCTCATAGTAGTCGATCACGAGTCGACAAGCTTAGGTCAAAAATTCATAATCATCGAGATCCCATCTCCATTAGCACGTGGGTAAACAAGGATGTAGATCTCAAAGGGTTGAAAATAATGTAGATTAGATTTGTTGTAAGTGTATATTTTATTGATGGAGTGGATTAGATGTGGTACCTCTTGATGTGGGTAGTGTTTGGAATATCTAACATGTATATGAGGGATGTGATATTTATGTGGATAGAAAACTAATACCACTTGATGGGCAGTGTTGCAACAAGAATGTTCCAACCCCCAAGGCTACCAACTTAAATTATCAACTTTGGGTTTCATACAAACTTAAGAGGGGTTGAAATTGTATGTGTAGCATACACCATCCTCTTCTTAATCGACTCTCTTTGATGCAAGTGAAAGAAGGAAATGAAACAACGTCGAATGAGAAAATATATAGGTAAGCCATCAATGCGAGAAGTTGCAAAAGGTAAATAACAATAAGAAAACCTATTCTATTTTTTGTTGGAAACCAAATGACGAGAAAGTAAATATATTTCTATTTGTAAAAACGTAAAGCACAATGACAACCAAACAAATCTAATTTATCTTGCTGAGAGGAAATGACATTAAAGGAAATCTATTCTATTTTACGAAAAGGAAAGTCTTGGATTACTCTTGCAGAAGAAATCACACTTTGCTTAAAGTAAATTGTGGAAAGAAACCTATACTAATTACGAAATCAACATTCAAGAAGCGAAAATGTAAGAGCTAAATTTTGACCTCACGAAGTAGCAACCTTAGAGCATTCACTAGCTATAAATATGCTTCTACCATAAATTTGGAGTGAATAAGAGCTCAAAAACAATTTTCGACAAGTTGTTACAAGATTGTTAGCTAGTTTGTCCTCTAAGTTATCTCGGCGAGCCAGACCAAGAAAATCAAATTCAAAATGATATGGGGTAAATTTTGTAATAAATTAGAATTTCCTAAGACTCTAATCCAAGTGGAATCACTCCAAAATACTCTTGTTAACATTTGTTAAAAAATAGTAGAAATTTACTACTCTAAAAACCATAAATTTAAGAATTGGTGAGCTAGTTAATGATTTGAATATGGACAAGCTAGTTTTGTTGTGTAGCTTCCTCATCGGTATGAAAAAAGAAAAGTGTGTTTAAGGATCGTCTCAAATAGCTAGTTTATGGGAGACGGTTTATGTATCATATTTTTGTGTCTTTTATGAGCAATTCATGAGGTAAATTAGCTTTAAAAACACATATATAGCAAGTAAATGTAGATAAATAATGCCACGCCGAGCACATTACATAGTAGTGATGAGGAGTTCACCCCTCTGAGGCTGCATCTCCTTGGACCAACTTCAATGGCTTGAGTAGGTCTTTGATTAATTGATCGAAAAATATGAATACGGTCAATTTTTGAGGCTCTGATCGCTCTCAAACCTGCTCGATAGCTCACGGGACACCCAGATACCCCTTTGTTTTCGGTTGAGTGAGTCAAAGTATGAGACTGCGGGCAAAAATTTATGCCTCTTTGAGTACCTTGGATTAGGTCTCTATATGAGCTCAAAATGGAAAAAAGTGTTGTTTCTACGGTCCTCTACGGCTCTAGAACCTACTCCAACATGCTCGAGCATCCAAATACGCTAGGATAGACTCTTCCTAAGCCCAATTTGGTCTGAATTTTTCTCCGAGTTATGGTTTCCTCAATTTTGGCCTAGGAAACCCCTCCACGAGCTGGAGTAACTCTAGTTAACTCCAACAAAACTAGAGATTGTGTCGAATTTAGCAAATTGATTTCAAACTAACTATAGATATAGGCGTTATTAATTAATGGAGAAGCGCGAGTTTAGTGGTGGTTTAGCACGCTAATGGCGTGTTTTACAAATCCACATTAAAGTTGGATTAGCGCATTTTTAAATGTGGATTATGCACATTAAACATGGGTAGCGTTTAATCCCTCCATTATGGATAGGCTTCCATGAAGATCACGGCACGTGATCTTGTGGTAAGGGCTAGCTTATTACCCCCACCATAACAAAATGCTTAATATAATTATATGCAAGATGCAATATATGGTAAGAACCAACATAACGGGTATAGTGATAAGACCTTGTGTTTGTGTGGGGGGAGGTCGCGGAGTCGAGGCCCGACCTCAGCCTATCCACTAGTATAAACATTTTTCTCGACCATAATAACACAATTTCGACCTTGGAGGGGCATGTGGCGACATCAGGGCTAACCACATGTCATGTCCTCATTCGTCAAACCAAACCAATCTAAAGCTGACATGTAGCAGAAATTTGGACCAACCAAAGAGAGTGACAAGTGTCGACACACCATGAGCGAGAGGAAAACCAAATTTGACCCCTTTGACCGTTGTTTGACCTTTTTTTGAAGAGTGTCGCACATTTGGCAAAGCGGACAACGAGGCTCTAACTTTCTCATACGGGGAGTTAGTTTTTGATGAAACGAAGTGCACGGAATCGGGGCGACGAGAACTTGATCTGTCATTCTAGTTTCAGCGATTCTAAGCACTTGGAATTTTACAGCATTGCCCCCCAATTCAATTCTTGATCACTCCTTCCCATGAGCATGCTTTTGGACCCACAAAAGTTGGTTATACGATGATATTTTAATACTCTTCTCTTTTCCAAGTTCTATCAGCTTGATTTCTACTTGGAAAAATCTCCACTGACACAACCACTTTAGTTCATGCGACATACTTTACCTTGAAAATGGCTTGGCACTTCAACAAATGTCCTCCTTTTGCTACGACCCAATCCAACACTTGTTGGTTTGCTTGCTAAATGATTAAACACCTTGTTGTACCAAAGTGATCCCTCGATGTTTGGAAATATGGTGATGGCCTTCCCCTTTGAGAATATTGTTCCTCCTTTGCACACACATGCATTCGATGCAAGCTTCTCCTTGGAAACCACTTTTCCCAAGTTAATCCCATCTGAGTGAACTATAGCAGATAAGGTTCCAATATCGGTAATCACAAGATGACCATTCTTTTTACCTCCACGGTTCCAAATTCCACATCTAGAAGAATGCATTCACCATATTCTTCGCTTTTTGGCGTCAACATATCAAATGGTCTACAATGGCTATTGTTTTGGGTGCACAAAATTTTTTTGCATCTTGTCCTTCTTTCCGCTTCTTGATTCCATAATCCTCCGGTATTGACATGTTGCTCATGCCATGGATTTGAGAATGAAAGGCTAATCATGAGCCTCTTGCTCAAGGTGGACCTTCTAAAATCCTAATACATCTTGTCACGAGCAAAAACCATTAACTTGGAAAACACATCATGCAATAAATACAACTTGATGACCTCTTCATTTTTCTCCTTCAAAGCAACAAATGCCACATCCTGTGAACATCGCCATGCATTTTTACATCTTGGTGTACAAACCCATTGACCAAATGCAAGTTGACAAAACATGCCTCTTCAAGCACGACTCTCAAGTCATACAAAAGCATGTATAACAACTTGACCATTCTTCTACCAAAACAACAAGAATTTCACATCTCATGAAACAATTCATCAACATCTTCCTTTCATCCTTGGAGACAAAATCAACTCTTCCAAGTCGATAAGACATGCATGTAACAATCAATTGACCAACACAAGTTGATCTCTCATGCATGTGCAAATGATCAACACTCTCAAGTTAACGCATACATGTTAACAAAGCAATCAACTAACACAAATCAATCACTCATACATGTTCAATCACAAGTAAAACTATCAAAAAATTCCACTGTTCACACACACAAACTCTCATGGATGTATATAATGCTCAACTCCCTCACAAGTACAATCACCAGTACATGAATCCCATTTGTATGTACAAGTACCTAAAGAAAACTTAAATGACCAAATTTGTTGCAACAAAGTGAGTCAACATACTCCACTTTCAAACACCTTCACGGCATAAACATGCAACATGCATTCTAAAGAAAAAGAAATGCATTCACATGCAAATTGCAACTACAAATTTCCATATTTGCTGCATCTAAGTGAGTCAACATAAATTTATTTTTCCAACATCTTGCTTCATGCAATATGCAACATACTTTCAAGAGAAAGAAAAATGCTTTCTGGAAATAAGGAAATGCATCAATAAGGCAAGATTTGCATCAATTATCAAAGAAATGCAAGGCCTTAATTTGGTAAGAAATCTAACCATCTTTCCAAACCACTTCAATAGCGACTTCTTTTAGCGCACTTCATCACGTGTATCATCTGACCCACATCAATTATGGTGTTAGACTCCTATACCAATAGGTGTCATTTTTCATGATTGTCTTGATTGAACTATAGAATATGTTCAAACCTTTTTTCTTGAGAAAAGGTGTTCCATATTCTTGAAAAAAGCAAAAAATCAAAAAAATTTTTAAAAAATGTAAAGAGGTATACCCTAAAAGAAAAAATCAAGGGTAAGAAAAATAAATTGGTCAAAGAAAATGAAGAAATGAACCCCAAGCAAAAAATAGACCAAGGAAAGTGTGCAAATCAAAATGTCACTACTATTTCATTTTTGTAAATAAGTAATTGTGTGCGAGCTTGTTAAACTTTGCCCACAATTTATGAAGAGTCAATACTATTTAAACTTGACTCATTCATGTTTCAATTTCATGTTGTAGAATAGAAAATAAATATACGACCAAAAGCGGTTTAATCTTGGCGGATAAGTAGATAGGTAGAGTTAATAAAAGGTGCTCAACGAGTTTAATGCGAGCCCTTGGATGTAATAAGGGTAGAATTAGATAGATTTGCCATGTAAAAAGAAAAAAATGTTGATAAGATTTTGCAAGTCTAAATACACCTATAATAAAGAAGAAAAATGGTAGTGTCAAGTAGATAGGGTAGGTAGATGGTGTTTACAAAGTTTTATATGATGAATGATGGTGCTAAATATGTTTGATCTTTTACCTTCATCACAAGTATTGAAGCAAAAAAATACAACGGAGAATTCACGGAAAACAAAGTCCAAATCATTACTTCACTCACTTTCTCCCTAAGTTTTTACTAATTTCTCCAAAGTGTTAAGGTATTTGGAGATCAAAGAGCTCAAGGCATTTCCTTGACTTTTGGAAGGGACCGGACCCTCGGCCTAATGATCGAAAAAGACCCTAAGTGCTTGAGATCATTTGTCATTATAGTCATTCACTTTAAACCTTTTCCTAAGTTAAATCCTATTTTACTTATGAAAATCATTTAAATTTCCACAATAATCCCCTCAAAATCACTTATATTCTATATTAAAGTGTTGAAATTAAGATGATGTGATTTACTTCGAAATCTTCACTTTCTTGGTTAAAGTTAAGTATTTTGAGTTTACATTGTCCTTTGTCATATTAACTTAAGTCTATTTACTAAATCCTAGTCAAAATGCCTTATCCTAAGTATATAACTCCTTTTATATAAATATCAAAAAACCCATCTTATTGTAAAGTTTAACCAAAGTATTTATTTCGATTATTCATTAAAACCCTCATTATGCGCCCTTTGGTTAAATATATCATTATATAATAGTCCCGCCCCTTATGGTAGTTAAATTGATTTAATTTATTACCATATAATAAAAAATATCGAGAAAAACATTTAAACATATAATTTTATATGTTTGAAAGAAAAAATGAATAATGCCGAAGTTTTTAATTTAAACTAAAAACGCGGAAAAACCCCATGCCAGCATGGCTCATCCATGGCATCCCACCGATACTTTAACCATAATCGAGACCATGGCGACAATTTTTCATTAGACCATGGGATTAATTAATTATCGAAATTAATTGATAACCACTCCCTCACGCCTATCAAAAGCCTCCGGGATGATTAATTAAACAATAAATCGTTTTAAAAACCCGACGGAGCCCCGCACATTAAACCCCGCTTACTCCACGTCCTTCCACCATCGATCTCCGCTACGAGATCTACGGCTAACATTCATTCCGCTAGCCATCCAATACAGCGAACAATAACCCCGCGGGGGCACGGTGGTTTTGGAAGCCGCCCTCTGTCCACGTGTCAATGCCCCGATGGAATAGTTGCCCTCTTGTTTAATACCACTATTGCCCATAAGCGGTGCGGGGATTACGAAGCTGACGCGCCGGCCCTGCCATCACGTGCCCGTCTTGATAGAGCGTCATTCCTCGAAAAAAAATAAAAAACCCCTTTTTTGACTTTGGAAATAAAACAAATTTTCGTGTATGTCATTTCATTATTTGAAAACGGCTAGCCTTCGCTACGAAATTCAAATTTTCTCTTTGAAATCTCTTGTTCTATCAGATTTCGCTCGAGTCGCACCAGGACCGAGTGTTCGAGCATCCTCTTGCCGCCTTTGATACGTTAAAACCCGGTTTGCCTCGAGCAAACGGGTATTTATTCTGTGCGCTCCGAACTTCAAAAAGAAAACTCTTTTGTTTCCTTGTTTTCCCTTTGGATTAGTGATTAAATCTTTCTCCGCTAAGATCATTCTCGAGGGTTTAAAAGCGCTAATTCTTCCCCCAAACACTGCCAGTGTGCCAATTTCCCTCATTAAAACTAAAATCGGCACTTTGCCTATGAAGAAAAACCCGAGAAACTTCCATTTTGAATACGCAAAGAACCAAAATGGAAGCTCCCAGCAAACTACGAATGTAACCCCATTGAATACACGAGAGAATTAGAATATTTGCCCTTAGTGGATAAAGACTTTCAAATTGAAAGACTTAGTGTTTGATGAAAGCCCCTTCTAAGTTATTGTCGTTGCGAAGGCGATTATTCGAAGAGGATTGGATGTCATTGGGTTGTGAATCAATTTCCCGATATATCTCATCCCCTCGGTCATTATTTTCCCGAGAGTATCCACTATTGCCATTCTAACTATGATCGACTCAAGAGACGTAATATCCCACGACCGAGTGTTATTTTCCCCATTACTCCCCAAGCTATCAATGCAATGCTACATTTTGAAGCTGATCAAGAACTAGCACCTTTGTCCATGGAAGAGCGATTGAAAAAGTCTAATCAATTGACCCCGAGAAAAATTGAAGTCCATTTTCCAGAGTACATGTTGCTGAACATCAACCTGAGGGCCCTCCTCCTATGGTTTTTATTATTTCACTAAGTTGGGAAGGCTCATCCTAAATATGATATCTTTTGTCTTGGGTTTCAATACAAGTGAATATGTTGATGAAATAACCACAAGGTTTTGTTGTCTATCTTTACTCTGGGCAACCTCTTGTAGTAAATATGACTTTGCATCTTTCATAGCCAATAAAATCACGACCGGTTCATGAGGCTGAGATGATGAGAAAAGTGTTTAAATATTCCTCGATTATTTATCATCTCATTATCTGTTATCAATCAGAAAAGGTTCCCTTTCACACTGTTAAAAAGCTTGATGCTAAGGGAAACCCTAGGTCGAGTTATATTTTTGGTCTCCCATAATTCACTCTTCCACTACAATTCTCCCTATTCCTATGCTAAGTTCATCGATCTTTTTTGTATATCCTACAACTACCTTGTTGACGAAATTCCCTCCTCCAAGGCTCGGTGATGGAAATCAAGAAGACCTTGCGGCTTTCAAGGACATATAAAGTTGGAGATTGGTATTTATATCAAAACCATTCGTGGAATCCTTGTGAATCTGTGGATGTGAATTGCATCCATTCTCAAGTTGCCAAAGTATGTTCCCATGAGACTTTTTGCCTTGGAATATTCCAGAGCAAATGAATAATTCTGAAAGCATGATTCATTTTTTGTAGTGTGAAAAAGAAAGCCCAACTCGGGATCAAAAGTCAGCTGGGTCCCTTCATGTGCGACTACTGATCTTTGTGAGCGAGAAAGCGCGAAAGATATACTACAAAACCATTGCAGTTCCAAAAGAGCTTTTCGTTGGAGTTCCTTATGATCCCATTTGGTTTTATCTGCGAAAAAAGAATAAAGAACAAATCTAAATCCCTTACATGCACGACGGAAGTTCACTGAAATAGAACAATATGCCAATCAAGATGAATGGGTGGAAGAAACACTAGTTGAGGAAGAAAAGTGAAGAAGACAAAATGAGAACAAAATTATGAAATAACTTGAGAAGAAGTATGACCTAGAATCTTGTGGTCAAGGTGCGGGTACCCTCGCATTGTACCGCCTTCGGCTGACAAATCTACAACGGAGATTACGGGAGGCGGGTTCGTCGATTGCGGCGGTCAAAAGGCAAAGAGAAGGAATGCGAAAATACGAGGTCATTGAAACTCTAATCATGGCGAGGAGAAACCTCCAAACCTCCGAGCACACTTTGATCAAACACAAGTTTCTCACTCAAGTAAATCATCACGAAGTTTCGAATTACGAAACTCCATCAATATAGATGTGGGCAAGAAGAAGGGTTCCGGATACTACTCCTCCCGAAAGAAGCTGGGAGGCTACATCAGCAAAAGGCGAAAACTCGATACACCCCCGAGTGGAAATAATAGATGAAATGTTTGATGAGTGGAAAGAGAAGATACTCAACTAGCTGACTCTGTTATTGGTATGACACACTCGGAATCCAAAAAAGGAAAAGCTTTGCAAAAAGCGGTCGAGTACTGCAAGTATCTTCTTTTGAGGCCACCACAGCAGGATACTGGCGGGATATAAAAAGAACTTTCATTAATATAAAGGAAAAGAATGATCCATTGAGAATGAAAGGTATGTGATCAATATCTGAAAATGGCTCCACATAATCGAGGAAAGGTTAATGTAAGCATTTGACATTTCACGAGGAGCAAAATGATGATGAGCCACTTCAAGTCCAAGGTGCCAAAACCCATGACGAGCGGTGATTATGTTAGAACAAATTTTGAGGTTACGTAGCAAGGACATTCATCCTTTGGACGAGATAGAAGTACATAAACAAAGAAATTTGAGGAAATGGTCTATTCCCTCTTACTAATAAGGCCATGGCGAGCCCCTAAAGAGGCTACAAGATTCTTTAAATAACACAAGCACCCGATTGCACAAATTAGAGCCTCTTCTCAGGCCGAAAGATAACGAGAATCAAAGTCTCTGCAGGAAGACATAATCATCGGCTTGGGTCACAGCCTCAAAGAGATCAAAAGCATTTGAGGCACTAATTAAGAAAAAGATGACGCCTGGGCTGCACATGCAGAAACGCGAGGTGAAATTGCCGACCTCAGGGCGTCCCCCGGACCCAAAAGAAAGTTTTTGAAGGAAATTCACGGGGAAGAGATAATGGAGTTGCTCTTAAAGATGGTGAGCAAGCTGGGTCGAGCTCGAGCGAAATAAGGTGGAACGAGCTTTACGAGGAGAAAAGGCTATCATGCGGGCATCCATCACGGAAGGCTACTACAACTACGGGTACCACAACGGCAAATCAACAAACGAGCCGACACGGAGGTAAACACTTACACGGTTTGAAAGTTACGTGATGAATTGATAAAAAACAGAAATGGAAAGTTTACAACACAAGAGTCACGAGAACTTCCAAACCACAAAATTGCGTTTCGAAAAATTTGGGCGAGAAATATGATACATCTAAAAATCACGATTGTCGAAGTAATACTGAGAAATTAAAAGATTGGAAAAGATTGGTTGGAGGCTTTAAGAAAAAGATCTTTCATTAGAAAAGCCTTTTTGAAAGAAATAAATGAAATTCTTTGGAATAATATAATTGAGTTAATAAAAAAGTATTTGTGCCCTGCGGTCGAAGCAATTTTTTGAACAAAATGACTTGATTAAAGTAGCTCGAAGAAATAAATAGAACAAGAGATGAATTAAGAGCGGTTTGCGTGACCAATCAACTTATACGATTTTGAACACCGGACTAATACACGGCTTAGGTATTAGGAATTGAGGATAGGACGGGTACTATTTTGGAGATAAAAAGAGTTTTCACCAAAAAGGCACTTTTCTGCGAAATTTGGAAAGGAAGTGCTCGGATATTAAGGCAGTGTTAATACTTTCGAAAGGAAAATTTCGAGTTTTATTGGACCGGTGGGTTACTCGGTCCTATGCTCTCAGAAGGACCGGATAATGGACACCAGGAAACCTATGTCGAAAAATAGATATCCATGCTCATAATGCGGAAATTTGCTCATTCTATACGGTTTGCCGAAAGCGACGTTGCCAACGGGGAGAAATCTCTGACTTTGGGTTGAAGAATTTCTTTCATCTTGAACATGAGATAAAGTATTTTTCCTAATCGAGCGCTTTTTACAAACTCCGAGAGGCCGATGAGACATTGAAAGAAAACTTAAAAAGGACCATAATAGCGAGAAGATCAATGGACTGGAGGTAGCTTATTGGAAATGCCATGAAAGTATCTTCGAGTTGAGGATTTTACTATGAAAAGGATAAAATGAGCACGGATGATAGGGATTATCGGTTGCACTGAGGTTAAAAAGAGGTAATAAACGTAGAAACAAAGAGTATCGAGACAAGCTAAATAATTGCCTCAGGGATGGCATCGGAGCCCTATTACTAGCACCTCCGCAAAGCTCATCCTCAAAAGGAGGAAACAACACATCGACGCAATTACTGCTTGTCCTATTTACGAGACCATTGTCTCCTTTTAATTGTAACACTCATTAGTCACCCTAGAATATTGGCTAAGGTTAGTGTGGTCCGTGTTTTTGTATAAATAAACCCTCGAAAGAGAGTTTTTGAGGGTGGATTCTAATCTCAGGTTTTGTGACATTGAAGTTTTTGGAATAAAAAGTGTTTTGGAGAAATTTGTTGTAAAAGCGCTTCTTTGGATGAAAATTTGAACGCTCGAGACTTTTTGCGGGATTCATGTGTCGTGCACGGTTCAATAAGTCTTTCTATCCTATGCTTTTAAGTTTTATGTCTGTTTATAATATCATTATGTCCCATTTCTGAATAATCTACATAAAAAGAATAACTCGGAAATTTTACTTAATTGTGCTACTGTTTCGATTGTAAGGATTATTCTAAATGTTTTCCTCTAAATTAGTTATAAAGCGACGAATTCTTAATTGCTCTTGTTTCAGCTAATTTAAACATTTTGATTACTATAATAAAAGAATTCTTCATTGCTCTTTGTTTGTAGTCTCATTTCATTTCTTTCTTTTGAACCCGGTGAAAGATTCTTAGGCTGCCTTTCAGCCCTTCAAAATCATCCCATCCACTTTAAATTTTAAGGATTTGTTCTGCTGTACGGCTCTCTTGCCTGCAGCCATCTTGTGTGTGAGAATAGAAAATCGTTAAAGGCCATCCTTTGGCTCCATAGCCCAATGGACTGAAAATATTCAACCTTGCGCTGGTTTGCGGATCCACCATTTTTCAAACAGGCTCACGGATCCAGCTTAACTAGCCTAAAACCTTCTAAGAGACAAAGATATAATCATAAAGAGAGCGCCTCTGCGGATGCATATGGCTGAATTACCTGCATACTGAAGGTTGGTTTGTGGTTACCTCGAGCATACTTTCCTTTTCCACAACTTCAGGGAAGAGCCTTTGAGTGATAACATGTAAGGAATCCTCTTTTCCATTCTTTTCGATCTCTCTCTCCACCTTCTTCCGATATGTCTTGGATGAGCTTGTTGGATACAAATCCAACACTTGTCTCTGAGATGACTTTGCTTATGGATATAGTGCAAAATAATTGCATATTATTTTCAACATGGTTTTCATGCATCCCATTGGACCTTTGGCTTTTCCCGCACAACCACTTTCGTTTTGAAAGTTTCTTGTGTGCTAGTTGTCTTCTTCCAACACCTAGAAACTTGCAGTGTGGTCATTTCAAACCACCAAAGGAACATGTAAATTTTCTCCAAATATTATGCGAGGGATTTTCCATGTTTATCATAATTAAAAGCAACTTGATTAAGGGAAAGATTTATACCTTGCACGTTCACCTTTGGTGTCTTCTCGAGGAGGTAGGAATTTGATGAGGTGGTAGCACTCTTTGGAATACCAGCAATGGATTCAATGGCTTTAGAGATTTCAACATCCTCTTGTTTCCCATTTCACATTAGTTGCATGCTTATGAAGCGTCTTCTTGCTAAAGTGGGTGTACACTTTCCCGCATTCCTCATGAACACAAACTTTACCAGCTCGAGGTAATGAACATGTAAAAGGAAACCTTTCTTGAAGCACATTCCTGTGTCTCTCATCTCTTTGAGCATCCTCCATCATGTTGTCCATAACGAGACTCAAATACCTATAGGCCTTTCCTAAAAAAATTGGCTCAAATATGCCTTGTGCATGTTTGCCCATTCATTACCTTAACAGCCCATCTTCTGTCAACTAATTTGGACCATATTCCTCTAGTGTGTCTTTCCAAAATCACCCTACACATTCATTTACGAGAAGAAGAAATAGAAGATAAACTTGAATTGCATACCTCTTTTTCATGCACATACTTGGCTAGGTTTTTCCTTGGCATCATGGAGTTGAATCTCCATCTCATGCATCTTTGCTAGGGTTTCATTTGAAATATGGAGAATGAGTCTCCGTCTAAATCCATCTTTTGAAGAAGCTCTTGCTTCTCTATCCTTCACTATTGCATCAGCTACGCTTGAAGTATAGTGCTCTCCTTCTTGTCTTGAAAGCATCTCTTGCACCATATCTCTTATGATGAAGGAAAGCTTCTGCCAACAACTCTTCATAAAAGGGTCTTGCTAAGGAAGATTGATTAGAAACATCACTTAATGGAAAGACTTTGCCATCACACTTGTAATGCATAAAGCTTCTTTTCCATGATTTTAGAGGTTGGGTCATCAATCTTGACCTTCTCCTCTCCTTCGGCTTACACACATAAACTTGCACACCGAGTCAAATTCTCCTTGCACAAATACAAAACCAATGGCTGCTTCAGCTAGCCTTGGAAAACCACGAGATAAACTTCGGGTTTAAAAATGAGCTAAGCGGCAGCACAGTACGCTGTGATGCGAATATGTGCAAACTATTTTTTGTTGTGCTTTAGCTTCCTCATCGAGTACTAAAGAAAAAAATGTGTTTAAGGATTGTCTCCAAATATTCGGTTTATGAGGACGTTTTATGTGTCATATTTGTGTGTCTTTGTGAAGAAAAATTCATGAGGTAAATTAGCTTTAAAAACACATATATAGAAAGTAAATTGCAGGATATACACAACGAGCACATTACACAATAGTGATGAAAGGGTTCACCCATCTTGGGCTACATCTCCTTGGACCCGGCTTGATGGCCCGGCCCTCTTTGATTAATTGATAAAAAAATATGCAGAGCTTGATCAAAATCCGAGGCTTTGATGGCTCTCAAGCACTGCTCCAATGTGTTACGCGGATTAATCCCTCTCTTGCGAGAACATAGCGATCTCCCACAAATCTTCCGAGCGACGTAGCTTTGAAAGCAAATATCCATTTGAAAACCTTTTTCTCTAGATTAATTTCATTTTATAATTATTATAAGAAAAGTAGAAGGGACATGCCCTACCTTGAAATCCAAACGTTCGAAGTAGTCTTTATCTTGTCGCTCCAAAGTGGTTTCTCCAATAAAGTAGAACTGGTAACGAGACAAGGCAAAAGGATCAACTTGTCGCAACATATAATAAACAAGAAAAGCTAATCCAACTTAGTGATCAAGGAGTCTAAATATTGATGTTATTATCACTATCGCAAGAACAACTTCAGTAGGGAAAAAGCTGATCCCCATGTATTCTCTTGAAAAGAGCAATCTTACAACCTAATGCCTTGTTATGTCGTACAAATTTCTCCCGAGGTCTTTCGAACAATCGATTTCTCCTTCGGTTTGATAAGAATTCCTCTCTTGCGATTGGGTCTCAAAGTGATAGCATTCTACGGTAGCGGATTGATGCGGGAGTGCTTGAGATCCTCATGTGGCTACTAAATCACGGATGCAAACAACGATCGAGTGCCTTGGAGGGACCATATTCAATTGGTGCGAAGGAGTATTGGCCAATATGAAGAGGCCAATTAACTAGAGCAAAGAATGCGAAGATTGAAAAAAATTTGGATATGGTGCCTTTCTCACTAAATTTCATTTGCTTTAAGAAAGAATTTTGCTTCTGCGCTCCTCGGCTAATTCCCGGTGGGTCGTGGGGCTCCTCGGGGAACCTCGGATGGTGTGACGGGTGGCACTAATATGGCATGTCGCCATGGTGACGAGGGTGGCTCGGTAGTTTTGGTTTTACTCCGGGATATTTTATGTGGCTTAGAGCAATTCTTCATAGGGCCCATTGAAGACTTTCCTTATGCGGGAATGGATTACGGGGTGATCCTGAAAACATCTTTGCCTCTAGGGGCATAATGGGATGCACCTTCGAGGCGGTGAGATTATTTGATGTCTAATCTAGTTTTTATTTGATTTTTGTCGTCCAATGCGGCAGAAAGTATTTTAAACGCGAGATGTTGGTCCACAACGACCAGCAGCACTTTGGCTCTGCGGTAGGCGAGAAGCACAACCTGTAGCACCTCCACGGGACCCGGGCGGCGAGATCCTCGCCGGACATGGAGCACGACCTCGAGGTTGACCATAGATATTCCTAAGACGAGGAGCAGGATGATATTGCTCTCGGGTTTAGAAGATAGTATGACCGGGTGTTCCATGTTCATTAAGGATACTTCTACGCAAGGTGGTGCGTGCTTTATGGTTTATTACCATGATCATCATGGATGGTGGATGATCATTGTAGATGAGCGACATGTGGTATAAGTCTCTATTAAGATCATGAGGTGTTTAAACCTATGATCACGGACGATGTAATATTTTTTGAGCATAAACTTCTCTATCCTAATGCAGTATTACTACTTTCCGTTTACTCTAAGTATCCTTGTTCAACATCGATTGAATGTTGTTCATTTCACTACTATTAATGTTGCAAATGTATATCTAGAACATGATTGGCTAATGCATGGAACAAGGTGTTTAAATTTCTTGAAATATGTCGATGTTAATATAATCAATTATTAGTACGTTCAAGAGACAAACCTTAAAAAATAATCTTAATAAAATTGGATTTCTAATTGCATAAAATCTGTTTAAATGTAATACAATGAGTTTAGTGAATCCAACCTAATGATCAAATGTATACGAATACCGAAATAGAAATGGCATCGAGATAATAACTCATTATGGTGCAGAGTATATTATACAATATTGTTCGAATTTGTTTGACCAAGGCATATTCACTTTGAATAGAAACTAACTCATCGGTGGGTGAATAGATAATCCAAGCACGCGGAAGAGATATTCCATGTACTATGACATGCACCAGTATTAAAACCAATGTATATTTGAAGGGATGTCGACATCTACAATATCGAGAGTAATCGAAGATAAGCAACGATAGTACGTACAACAACAAAACTAATCTAGGCACACTTGTACTAATCTCGGGACAGCACTATTCTAAAAATTAACTATTGTACAAGATAGATCTTCACACGAAATTCAAGCATAATGTCTCTTAAGATAAAGGCGTTTAACGGGCTTATCTAAAGGAGACCCCGTCATAATCAATTAATTCATAGGCTCCTTTTGCAAGCACATTCTTGACAATATGGGGACCATTCCACATTGGTTATAATTTTCCGACGCCTGGCTTATCGTTAGCTTGATCGTATACTAAAAATAGGCCACCTTATGAATAAACACGAGGTTAACCTGCGAGTCATTGAGCTTTCACACGTTTTCTTGCTGAGCTCAGGTAGCCAACTGCGGCCAGTCTTGTTTGAATCTCATCTAATTGTGCTAAGTATATGAAAGTATTTCTCCTCTTCGAGGGTAGTTGGTAACAACTCAATGGCTAATTTGAGTAGCGGTGCCTACACATTCAATGAGGCCAACACAACTTCTAAACCATAGAAAATTTGAGAAAGGAGTGAACCTGTAGAAGTCGGAGAGGTTTGGTATGCCCATAGTGTCGAGCATGGTATGCCAGTTTGATTTGCGAGTTACGATAATCTGGTTTAATCATGATGGTTAAAAACTTGTTGGCCGGCTTCAGCTTTGACGCGTGTCTTATGGGTAATACGAGTAGAATTATCATGGCGCCGGAGCAAAGTTGATTGGAAAGTTTGGTCATCATAATATTTGCGAAAATGAATCCCATGGTGCTGTGATATTAGCTTTAAGGCACATCGAAACGTGCAAACACATGAAGATTGAATACAAAAGTAGTTGCGGTTTTTCCAGTCGGCAGTGAATGTAGGCATCGCCTCGGCCCATTTGGTAAAGTAATCTACTGACGAGAATAATATAACCAACTTTGCGCGAGAGGCGGGTAGAGTTACATGTAATGAAATCGATGCATTTCACAAAAAGGACCGATAACAATGATTGGGTGAAGAGGAGCTGGAGGTGCGTGCGTTTTCAATCAAAAATTTGGCCGGTTGTGGCATTTTAGGTAACTGATGATACAATCTTTGAATAAGGATGGGCAAAAACAACCAATGCGCAATATCTTTTGGGTACATTGAAGAAAACCCGTTTCTGTATGTCCCACACACTCCCGGAGTGGCAATCATTTAAAACCTTTTCGGCCTTGACACTGAGGTTATACTGTAGCACGACGAGAATGCGCACCACGATAGTAAAGAGTGTCACACCACAATGTTGTGTGTGCGGGATTGATATCGAATTCTTCGTCGATTTGAATGTAAGCGCTCACTGGGACAGAAAAGGTTTGGGTTTGAAGGTATATACGATATCTCCATACCATGGGTCTAATGCTACTGATGAGGAAAGCAGAGATACATTCGACGATGAGATGCTCTACCGCGGTTTACGTGTCGAGTATTGGAAAAGTCTCACATAAGCTACAGGCCAAACATTAGTGATTTCTTTGAGTTTATATTTTTCAAATTCCAAATCAAACTCTTGTAGGATGAAAATCCATTTTGGAGTATTTTTCCACAGGGTAATTTTTTTGTCAATATATACATCATCGGGTTGCGATTAGATATCACAATTGTTTTTCTTGCTCACGAAGTATCGTAGTGATAGAATAGTTGGACATCTTGAGCTATGCACTTGTAGAGACAGAATTTCTCACATGCGAATATTTGATTCTACGTCGGATTGATTTCATCTTAGATAATAAGGTCACATGGTCATTTTTGAGATTCATGCTCCTTAGCAAAGACCATTCACCTGTGGTTGGAATCGAGCTGAGTTAAGTATAAAATGTAATCCTGGTGGTAATTGGGTGGATGCGGTAACGGTGCATGGGATTCAACGCATGTTTTAATGCATAAAAATATTTATCGGCAATCTCATCCCAAACCGAGGAACACTTTGTTTCAGCAACCGGAGTGGGTAAAACATTTTGTTAACTCAACATAATTTGGGATAAACCTACGTAAAAATTTGGTTTTCCCTTGCAAAATTTGGAGGTTAGCGAAGAGTGGAAGGAGGAGGTCAAATTGATGATGGCCTCAATCTTCGATGGGTCGACATGAATGCCATCTTTCGAAAACGATGAATCCAAAGTAATCATCCTGATTATACACAAAAAGCACATTTTTGCGATTCAAATGAGATTTTTGTAATGCACATCTCACAACGAAATGATACGGTTGTGCGGGCACGCGACAGAATACAAAAATAACCATAAACATAGAAATACGGTGGAAATAAGTTTCCATTTCCATTAATATATAATCACGAGAAAATATGCTTACAAAGCATGATGGAAATAAAATAGCTAGGGTGCTAGTAGCGAATCTCTTCCCAGAAAGAGCGTGGGCGGTACATACCTACGAGAGCGTATTCTGCAATAGAGGCTCGAGCCTATTTGTGTGTGGAGAAACAATGGAGAACTCTAAACGTCCAAAAACCTAACCTTAAGGAGATGAGAGCGCCAAAAATATGGGCCCAGGTTTGGGTGCAGTTGGTGTTTCCAACTTCCGGGAGCCGTAACTTCGGCCATGCTAACTCCGTTTGGGGCTTCCAGCAACCCGAAAGTTTGGGACCCACAAAAGCACTGCAAAATAGTAAGTTGTGGAAGAGGCGAAAGAGACAGTGGTGCAAGTGGAATGAGGCGGGTGGCCACCAATGTCCATCCCTGGATCGTTCCTCCCCTTAGCAAGCAATGGTCCCCATTGCGCCGTTGGGGATCCCTCCATGAGATGAAGGAAAGCTTACGGCGAACTTCGGTCACACTGGTGAACCACTTGCCTTGGTGCGAGGTTGGCCGGCTTTGACAACCCAATACGGTCGGATCTTCCGTACGAAGAAGTGTTCTTGATTTGCATGTCCACTGATACAGTGCAGCGTAGCTGGCTGTTCCATGCGATTTCTGGAGTTTAACTCTTTTGGTGTGAATTCTATGCAATGCTCGGGAGGTGTCTAATAGGGGTGCGACAGTAGGGACGGGAGGCGGTCTGCGGTGAATACTGGGTGTGGGCCAAGGAATGGTGGAATATTGAGCTCGAGAGGCATTGTTCCCTCTCGCCGCGGTGATGGGGTCGGCCCATTTCGAAGTGGAGACGAATCTTGCGATGGGGTCTGGTAGGCGCTCCTACCTGCAAATGTAACCACACTTGCCGCACACCTCGAAGTGTGCTGGCTGCTGATGTTGATCATGTAGTTGCTTGTACCTAGCGTGGCTCTCGTCCAATATGTCATGAACCTGTTGAGCGAGATGTGTTGAATGTGACTCGATGAAGTTGATTGCTTTGGCGAAACATTTCGGACGGACGTGTCGAATCGGCTTTGAAAGTGTTTGCAAATGGCATAGCTCAAATCAGTGGGACATAGTGGTTAGAATACCAAAAGCACACGAAAGGATGTAACGGTCGATTGAGTTGTAGAGAGCCGAAGTTATAGTGCCAGTGTTGTTACATAGGGAAGGGCTACTCATCCCATGCGTGTGGATGCTTTGAGTGTACATGCCGCGAAATGTGGCCTACCAGCTCATCCTGGTTGACGACCTCTGTCTCGGCCATCGGTTTGGGGATGGAAAGCTATGGACTTGATGAGCTTGGTGTCCAAAAAATTGACTAGAGGGTGGACCAAAAAATGTGGTGAGGAGCTCGTTGTCACGATACGATATGGTGGTGTGGGATCATATTGCACCCACGCTTGAACTTTCTTGTCCACGATGCGGTAACGATGAGCTGCGATCCCATGTTGCACCCACGCTTGTTCCAAGAAGAGTTTAGCGGTGGCTTCTGTTTGTGATGTTCTTCCTTTGCTGGTACGCCATAATGGCCATCTTTGAGAATATATACGACGACCACGAAAACACGGTCATTTCCGTGCTTAGTAGAAGGCGAGAACGACATGTAATCCGTCAGAGTCGGTTCCCAAGGTCGACCTTCAAGGCGTGGCGACGAGCGAGTATGTAGCCATTGCTTTTTGCCTGGTTGGTTTTGGCAATGGCACATTGATTAACGTGTAGGATACGATGTGCTTCCCGACATCACGTCGAAGGTTCGAGCGACAGAAATACTTCCTCACGATCTTGCCACTATTTTCTCGACCACAAAATTTCCCAATGATCTCGGCTACCTGTACGCTTCCCATATCATCTTGGCACGTTCGCTTGAAGGAACACAAAGGTATCCCGGAGTGACATAATAGTGCATCTTGGAGGTGAAAATTTGGAACTTTCATGCAAACGAGTGCCTTGTATGTGTGGTAGATTATGGATCGCTCTTATAGAGAAGCGACGATCGGAGAGTCTCAATATGCCCATAAGAGTTAGAGAATGGTGGTTATGGCCACGATCGGTGGTGCGAGTAAAGCCGAGTTTGCAACATTATTGGTGCTACCCTTCTTGTGCTTGATGTTCAAATGAAATTGTTGCGAGATATGTGGACCACTTACGATGGCGATCGTTACGAAACCGCGCGGCTTGTACGCGCTGTGTGGGCGCACGGGTCGGTGGTTTGTGTGGATGATTTTCTCCTTCAAAAAATGTAATGCTTCCATTATCGACAACGCTTTGAACAATGGAATACATTTCTTTGTCATAAGTGGGGATAACTTTTGACAGCTGTATCGGACAATTTCTCCCGCTTTGACGATGTGCTACGGGATGCTTGTTCGGTAAGAAGCTGCAGAATAGCATTCGAGAGGCATGCAGCTCTCGATCTCGAGTGGTTGTTGCAAAGTACTGGTAAAGTGAGTGAGCGTGAGAAAAACGGAGGCGATGTTTCAATTCTCCCGAACACCTTACTGGCTGAGGATAAAGACAACATGTTCTCACTTTCGCTCCTCCCTTGGTGACTTGACTCCAGGGGCCAAGTGATGATGAAGAATCCCAACATGAACCTGCGGTAGAGGTCAGCCCGGGCCGAAAGGCTGCGAAGAGCTCTGTGGGGTGTTTGGGGGTGCAGCCAATCTCGAATGACTTGGTTCTTGGCTAGATCCGTACTACTTCATCCAATAATGTATCCCGGATATTGAACACGGGTCATGCCAAAAAGTGCCCTTCTCCCAAAGTTGGCACACAACGCTGTGTTCTTTGCGGTGTTTTGGAGGACTTCTCGGATGTGGTGAAGGTGCTCTTCCCAAGAGTACGGTAGATTTCGAAGATCAGAATGTCATCCAAGTATACCACTACAAATGAGTTGGTGAATGGACACAACATTTCATCCATCAACCTCATGAAGGTTGCGGAGAATTTGTTAATCCGAAAAGGCCATGATGAGCCATTCGAAATGGCCCTCCTTGGCTTTGAAGAGCGGTCTTCCCACACATCGGAGGACCGAGTAGTGCCTAGTGATCTCCCATGAGACTTCAAGTCGATCTTCTTTCGAGAAATATTTTTCCCCTTTGGGTTGGTCCGAAGGTAACGGCGATGTCCACGGACTGTACATGTCCAGAAACGAGTGATCTTGTTCATTGCCGATAATCAATGCAGAGTCTCAATTCCCATCTTCTTCCTATTCCAACACGATCGGGCTCCCATAGGGTGATGAACTTGAGTTTGGATGCGCGGCCTTTTTGCAACGACACGAATGCGCACTCTTCGAATTCATCATTCTCTAGAAAGCTGAGTGCACTATAGATCGGTCCATTGGGTAGCGATGCACGCAGGGTCGAGTCGGTGGGGTTCTTTGACATCGGCGGTGTGAGAGGCACCCTTATGGGTGAGGTGAAGATGTCCTGTCCTCCTCCACAACCTTGTCCTTTTATTGTTGTCGTGTAGAGAACCCATGTCTCGGAGGTCGTGGCCACGGTCTTACTTCTTGCAGAGCGGATGCTTGAGAAAACAAAATTTCTCGGGTTTGGGAGAGTGAGCTTCTTTGCATTGTTTTCATAGTAACCAAAGAGATAGTGGGAGAGCGAGCTAGTGCAGCTTTCGGTGTCACATGCAATTTATTTCCCAAAGTAACAATAATGGCGCGAGGCCCGAGACTCATACACGACACATGTCACTTCCACAAGTATGGTCGCCATAATACGTAAGAAACATCAATAGGAGCAATGTCACACAATACCTCATCCATGAAGGGCTTGATGCTATAGGGAAGACGGCAAATCTGTATTTCGGATGACGTGAAGAATCCGGAGGTCCTTGGTGAAGCGCACTACGATGGTGTATGGTTGTGTGGGTGCTTTGTGGTGGCAAGCCAACCGCTCATGACACTCTGCTTTGAAAGTGAGAGGTCTTTTGGCTCCCATTTTCAGAGCGATGAGACCATGGCGGGGAACCTTTTACCCGCATACGGGAGTGGAAGAGGCGCTGCCTCCTCTGAGTCTTACGATTTCACTCCTTACCGGATCTTCCGTAGTGGCAACGGTGGCATTGTAGGCTTCGCATCCAATAATCTGTTTCCCTTTTTCACATTCACCTTATCGAGGGTTACGGTCGGGGTAGGAGCACGCCATACGGTTCGGAAGCCCTCATCTCTGGCCACCGAGCGTGCCGCGGCAGGCACTCACTTGTGTCATGCAGGTGGAGCTCTTATGGAACTCACACCACTTTCCCATGTCCTTCTTTGGCTTCGTGGTGTTGTTCTTTGCATCGTAGTCTTTGGTGGGTTGTCTTGTGCGCTCACGCCTTGAATTTATCCTTTTTGTATGCGGTTTGCACCCTTCCTTGCTTTTGATTCGCGAGATCCAAAGTCTCGCTTCTTCTACGTTTGAATTTACTTGCTCAATCTTGGTACGCATGCGGTATGCGACGTACCAAAGCGAGGAGATGTCGAGGAACTCCATTTCCTCTTGAATATGTATACGTATGTAGACAACGCATGCTTACAGGGCAAATGCTATACTGCGAATATTTGATACCCAAATTTGTGTGCGGTGTGGAGCAAATTCGTTAGCTCATGCACATCTTGAGTCCCCTTTATGTTGCCGCGGTGGTCCATTGTATGTACTTGTCCTCATAGCTCCCCACGGGATAGTATTGTTCCTTGATGGCATCTCGGAAAATAATTCCAGAAGTGGGTATGGTGAGGAAACGAAAGGGGTTGCGTCTCATCACTTTTTCTCTGTAGTGGAGCTTGCACCCGGTCCTTGACATGGCGGAGTAGCTTTTGAGGAGTGCAAAAATAACCTTCTCCCGGTCGAAAAAGTCATGAGCCGTATCATTCTCATGCTATTCAACCATCTATCTACTGACGTACGCATCTGTTTGACCCTCAAATATGGGAATGTCAAAGTTACTTGTACCTTAAAGGGAGTGGCGCCTCCCGGAGGTAGGCACGCTAGATGCGAATCTTGTTGCGGTGGGCGATCGTTGATTGAAGGATCTCGGCGAATTTATCCATCATCACGTTCCTTCTGTTTTCAAAGGGCCTCCTCAAGCAATATTTTGATGAGGATCTCTTGCTCCCTCATCTTTCTTTTTGTCGCTGGGTGTTCGTCGGGGTTTGCGAGGCGATCTTTGCGAAAGGTTCCATTAGATGCGAGCCCTAACTCCTTATACCCAGGCCTCTTTGGGGACATGCGAAAAGAAGGATCGAGAAAAAGCAGACCGCTATAATACCACTAATCCGGATTTACGCGCATACGCAACGAGTACGCGATAGCCTTTCATAGACAGCAGAAACACATCGGAAATAAGGCTTCATTTCATTAATATCAAATCATGAGAAATATGCTTACAAAACATAATGGAAATAAAATAGCTAGAGGTCTTTGGTAGCCGAATCTTTGAGAAGATATGTGGTGGCTACGAGACCTCTTAAATGTGTTACAATGAGGCTCGAGGGCCTGTTTATTGTGGAGAAACAATGGAGAACTCTAAACGTTAAAAAACCTAACCCTGGGAGATGAAGCGCCAAAACTATATGGGGCCTAGTTTGGGTAGTGGTGTTTCAAATTCACAGGGACGTAACTTCGGCATACTATCTCCCATTTGGGGCTTCAAAACGGCTCCGAATTTTAAGGACACAAAAAACTATAAAAATAGTAAGTTGTGAAAAAAACAGAAAGAAGACGATGGTGAGGCAAGTGGAATAGGCGCGGGTGGCCACCAATATCCACCTAGATCATGAAAATTGCTTGTAAGTGTGTGGGATGAAGTTGTCTCCGCGTAAAAGAATGAGTGGTTAAATCATCTAGATAAAGGCATGTGCAATATGTTTGATATCTTGAAAAACATAAGACATAGCTCTTTGGAAAGTTGCTCCAACATGGTCGACAGGTAATTTGCAATAAACAAATGTTCCCTAAGGACATATAAACATTGTTTTGGTTGATCGGCTGAGTATGTTGATTTGATTATAGCGGAAAAATCCATCCATAAATGAGAAAATTTGATTTCTAGCACAATCATGAATAATTTGATTGATATAGGGTGTGGGATAATTGTCTTTTGGACATGCTTTATTAATGTCCCTATAATCGACACGCATACTCGTATGGTCCCTTGTTTTCTGCATGTAGGGAACTATGTTGATCACGCAATGCGGTAATGGAATTGGATAAATAAATCTCGCTTCGCGTAATAACTTCTCAACATCGGCTTTGATAGTTGCGGCTTTCACATGGATGTATTGGACGTAATCTTTTTCTAATAGGCTTGGCATCGGGTGTGTCTTAATTTCTATGGCACGAGCAATCTTAGGATCGATTCACGGCATCTCTTCGTAAGACCAAGAAAAAAATGTCTCGGAATTCTTGAAAGAGGAGCTTTGTAAGTGTTAATCTCTTCCATTGTACGAGAAGCACCTATATGAATGTTTTCAATAATTCTAGGTTCAATTGATGTGTCGATAGGAGGCTATTGTGAGAAATGTTTCCCAAATTAGGTCTCGAGAATCACGAATGTGTAATCGATATGTAGGATTTTTGGTTGCTTGACATAATCAATCATAAAGCATGGACAAAAAATTGTTTTCAAACTTATCAAGATCGGGTAAAAATGAAGATCCTATGATGTATATCATCCCGTAATTCAGCATCGGACGTGAAAAAAATTTCTCAAATACTTTCATCGTTGCGAAACACATGTTGAAAGGGATCGGAAAATGATGTCAAGGCTGACTCGATAAAGGAGCCATGATTCTTCGCTAGTCCCATTCATTTTGATCAAGAGTAGTTGAAAAAAGTCTATCGAGAATACGATTGTCTGTGCTACATATGCCTTTCATGGACTCCAAGGCATCTCCACCATTGAAAAGAAGTCCAGAATTTGAGATTGTGAAGGCACTACCTAAGTGTCATCAAATGGTATGGTGTTTGATGAGATCATATTGATGTTGGAAATTGTTGCACGGTATGTTGAGTGGAGGTATGGATAGAGTTCCCATGAGAGCGGAATCATTCACTAGTCCTACACCAACATTTTCGTATGGGATAACAATGTTTCCGAGCATCTCGAGGACCGTTTGTGTGCGGAAAGCGAAGTGCGAGTGAAAAGTGTGACCAGGCGATGCGATTTTCACACATATGTTCCTTTATGAGGAAACATGATTACTTGAAAAGATTGATGAAAGCGAGCAACAATCATGGCATAAGACCAACTACGAAAAGACCCAAAAAGAAGGTTGTAATCCAAGAGGGGCATCAGCAACTTCCACCTCTAGATTAACGGTTTTGCCTTCTACTTCTGTGAGGTAGATCACTGATGTATTACTGCCTTGTGGATGAAATGCTCTTTTGTCAAAGGCTTTTAAGGATATTCGGTGATTGTTTGAGTGTTGGAGGGCGAGAGTTTTCCAACGAGTTTAACGACATTATACACATGGATGCCCCCTCATCTGATTACAATAGGAAAAAGCTAGATGCGGGATTTGGATTAATGCGGAATACGAAAAGCCATCTCATGAGGGAGTCTACGATGTATGAAATTTTCGAGATGAAAGACCATGAGGTTCTAATCCTAAGGATCAATAGCTACGCAGTAGTTGATAATAGTAATTTCCTTTGTGCTGAGACATGATTGTGGCGCTTCTAAAGTGCAGAGCATTGTTGAAGGGGGATATCACCAAATCTTCCACGATGTTGTAGTCTAACGATGTAGCTCTGGCATGTGGATTGAAGAGATGACTTTCGAAAGTACACCTTTAGCGAACGGATTTAATCACTATATCGGGATTAGGTTTGTGATTTGAAGTGGTTGGGAAAGCTGAAGGAAGGTAGGTATGGTGGTGTTTGACTATAATTTTTTGTCTCTTTGCGATTTACGGGAGTTTTTAGTTCCATAGATCACGAGAATTAGAGTAATCGCAACCACACTTGACACATCATTAGAAATATCTCGCAGGTGAATTTGAAGAAGATCCTATCATTTTACTATCTTGAATCGGAAAGGATCCTTAAAGAAAATACGGTGTGGATTGAACCTTTGACAGAGAAAGCTTGGAGACCCTCGAAGGACCAATGTGGACACTCTCTAGTATAGTGATCACTCATCACGGATAAAGACAAGGATAACGAGGTTTCTTGTTTTTCATCGGTTCGGTTCGTTATTTGTGTGTTTCTCTTTGGGAGATGTAGTTTGTTTGTTTTATTGTTTCACTTTCTTCTTATTACTAGTTTCGGTTAGTTGTGGACGAGGTCGAAAACATGAATGTCGCTTCGAAGTTTCGAGGGAAAGAATCTCCTTTCGGTGGAGTCCTAGTAAAGTTATAATGTGAGAAGTAGATTTGGATGAATTCTTCTTACTCTTGTTGGTGCTAATTGAACCGATTAAACCATACATAGAAATGAGAACCCGAGAAGGAGTTGGAGGTTATTTTACCTGGACGCGGCAAAGTCGGGGAATGTTTTCGTGTAAGTACTAGATTGTATATTTACAAGGTCTGAAAGTATTATGTACGAGTTATGACCTTTGTTCTTTTGTAACAACATGTCCCTTGGCGACATCTTGGGTAATCTTAGGAAGTAATGATTTGATAAAGCTTACGTGCTTTAAAGATTTGATGCGAAATGAAAATTTTCACTAAATGTTGTGTACGTCTCCATTCATGTATGTGATCCTAAAATGTGTGTAGACGTGCTTTGTTTTTAATGAAGTTAAGAGGTTTCGTGCCATTGTCATAATGGACTAGAAAGCTGAAAGTGTGTGATAGAAAGTGTTTCGTTTGCTAACACATTTAAATTGTTGAATGAGCCACATGGTATTTCGATGTACCACTGTCGCGAGTCGACCTATGCAAAGTATTCTTTTGTGAAAGCAATGTTAATCGAATGGCATCATCAATTAAATATTTGGATGCACACCAAGAGGTGGTAAGTCATGACATGATTTTAGGGTGTTCTCCGATTTACCTTCAAACTTGAGGAATATCCTCTGGGCAACTTATTCGGCATTCGCACGGCCAAAAACGAGAAGATAATAAATCGGATCATTCATGAGGCGCGACAAAGTGCGGAAGTCCAAAGTTGCAATGAGATGGTAACCGAATGGTTAGGGTCACGAGTGAACAAAGCGATGGCACTTGAGACGATACCGGTGCCGGGAGGAGGATATCCGGGGTAGCTTGGAATAGCCTATGCGGTTGGAGATTGGAGTACCTTTTGAGATAACGAGGGTTATGCCATTATGGACGCGGTTGTTGCAGTATATCGATATGTTTAACTAGTGCGGTTGATGTTGGTATCTTGAATTTTTTTCCTATGGGTCCATATTGATACTGCCCTTGATACGGTTGATAAACAAAGCCGAGCCTATATAAGAGGTTGGCTTGTTGCAGTGTACTGTGCGGAGTTTCGCTGTACGAATGTTTTGAACGGTGGTTCCGGAGTTGATGTGTAGTGACCTGAGGGATTGGTTTGACGATACAATTTTCCGTCGTTGCGAGGGGATGTAGAAAAGAGGGACTTGGGAAATTCCGAGATGGTATAATGGGTTGTTGAGCGAAGTTGATGTATGGGTTTGGATAGGAGTTCTAGGTGTACTAGACCGAGGGTTGTTGAGTGCTACTAGGTGCAGAGATATACGAGGTGTAACTTGAAGCGTAGGTTGGACATTAGTTGTTGGATTTGGGTACTAACTCCGGTTGGTGACTAGGTAGGATTATAAGAAGTACTTGCATGGTGAGGTTGCAAATTACGTGGTTCAACGATGAATTCAAAAATGTGTTAGCTCTAGGATAAGGAGCTCATTAAAGGTTGTGATGTGTAAGGTTGGCCATAACTAGGTTGAGGAATTGGAACGTAAGTTTGATAATTTGTTGGATAATTTCCACTAAAAGGTCGACCTCCTTGAAAGCAATTTTTGTTCTTGATAAAACTATGACCCCAAAAGGAGTTGTTGTCCTTTGAAAAGAAGAGTGCTGTTCCCTGGCATGGGATACTTGCAATTGAAGATGTTGTGGCCTTGGAATGAAGTCACGCCCTTGAGGAAGTTTATATTGTCTTTAGAGGTATATACTTGTTATGAAAGGTAAATCCTCTCTCGCGGACGGAGACGTTCCCTCTAGCCCTGGGGTGGGGTCTAGGTAACAAAAGGACATGCTAAAGTGTTGCTTCCTAGTTATTGAATGAACAAAAGGGCATGGTAGATTACCTACCTGCAAGATCCGCTTAGCTGTCAATGTTGCAAAAGAGAATGAGTGGTCTCCTCGCTCCTACACATTTTACAAGTCATGATCTCGGTTCTTTGCATGCACCTAGATTTCTGTACATAAGACGAAGAACAAAGCACAACATATGACGGTGTGGTTTCACTCACGCTATTGCTCTATTCAAAGAGGGCTAAACATATCATATATAATAAACATCATAACACAATAGTGGAACCATACTCATGCCATATTAATGAGTGCAAGGAAGATTACGACTGCGATGCTTTGACGTGGTGATCTCCTCCGGCGTTCGAGCGCAAATGCATCTCGATAGCTACTAGGTGTCGAGAAGATTCGGACTCAGTCTCTCTTAGAAGTCATCGACTTGAGCTCTCTCAACACTAACTTTCTTGCTCTGTCTCCTCTAGCGGCTTAGCTATATTATAATTCTCTAGTTCGGTTCATTCGGCCATTTTTCTATAATACTGCCATCAGGCTAGCCTGCACTAGAGGAGATAGTTTCTTATATAGAGGAAAAAGAGGAGGTTGTGATCCCTACAACGGTGGGAGGAGAGTCCTATCCTTTAGGAGATTTCCAAAGGGAGAGTGGAAACTACTAATTAAGGAGGGAGGTACGTGGTTGTTTCGAGTTCAACCACTCTCGATGACTCATCCCCAAAGTGGTTGGAATGGAACCTCCGCCTCTATTTTATTCCATAAAACGATTGGCATGAGTGTCTAGCGGCACAAAGTGCCCGAGTGGCGCGGAGAAACTCGATGTTAAATTTCTAGGTCGGCGCAAGGATGTAGCGGGCTCACGCGGCTAAGGAAAAAATAAGGGATTTTCACGTGACTCGCGCTTGGGAAATGTCAACAAGAAGAATGTTGCTTTCATCGAAAAGGGATGCAAGGATGGTATTTGCAAAGCATGACCTTTCGCGTATTGGTCACCGAAATGACCCTGCTAATGTGTGGTCGATTGCAAGGACGGTGACAAAATGCTGTTACGCAGATGCCCCCTAAAGTATGAAGTGCGAGAGAGAAGGGAGGGGTGAAATGCTTTATGAGAATGCGTTCAAAGCAAACAACATTGTCGGAAGACACTGTGATTACAAATACAAGCGATTATCTATGATACATGAATCATGTGGCATGGGCACAACCATCCATCGGTGTATATATAGGCGAAGGATCGCGAGGGTATGGACAAAACCATCCGGTGAGGAAGGATCGATTAATAGACTCGAAGGTATGGTCGCGACCATCCAATCAAGAGAGAGGCATGAAATAAAGTCCCTTAGAAAATCCACAAAAAGACGCAGCACCAGAGTTTATTAGACAAAATACGGTCTTAGCGCTCCATCCTCGAGCCCGAGGCTCGTGCAATTTCGAGCATGCGAATGTATGAGTTGAAGTCGAACATATTTGGAAAAATCGCCTAATTACCGGCCAATGATGTAAAGGTTTGTTAATGAGACGCGAGAGAAGCCACCGATGATGACGATGGCCCTCAAGGTACAAAAGGTGAAAATATAAGGAATGTGAAAAATGATCTAACCTTCGAACATCCTTTCGAGATCATTCGATGCAGAAAGGCCAATGATGTGAACCTTGCGTCGAATGCGAAAAACGCTTACGTGGGGCATGCGAGGCTCTAAGGTACCGGAGGGAGTCTCTAGAGTCAAATTCCTGGATAATGAGCTAAATTCAGCGGGAAGTGACCTGATCGAAGGAGGGCCATAATGTTCCCACATCATCATCACGAGATAAAGGAACATGATGAAAGTGGACCGGGGACCAAGCTTGGATATCGGAGAGGAAGGTTGTGGTAGCAAGGTAAGAACTTCTGTTGAACATATCAACAACCGACACATTTGGATTTGGAAGTATATGACATCAAAGGATATGAGGTCACGCCATGGCAGCCAACAAAGAAGCAGGATGAGAGGTCAAAATAGATTACCCAAACCCATGGAGGAAAAAATGACAAAATGAGATGCCCCAAACCTAACATGAATGCGGACAAGTGCCATGTTCCAGAGCGACTATACTGCCAACCATAACCAAAACTTGGTTCCATTTTCCCCCACCATTTACGGCAGAAGTACCCAAAATATAAACAAGCTCGAAAGGGGATAGCATGTACGCTTGCTACGCAAGTTTGTCCTTGAGACAAATCCAACCTGCGTACATTTTACGAGCCTTAGGAAGGAGGAACTCGAAATAACATCATGGGTGACAAAATCCGATGTCATGTCATGGTCTAGTGGGTACGACGAGGGGAGAGACTCGAGCATCTTTTCATGTTTAGAAGTTTGAAAAGAAAGCAAAAAAGAGAAAACTCCGGTGAGTCCCTTTTCGTAGGTAGTCTCCACGGATCCAGAAAAGAGTGGCTTCAAAGCTGTGCACTAAGAGGACTTCATAGTCGCGACGATGAGCTACAGGTGTTCCTTTTTCGTATATAGTCTATCCCAACTCGAAAAAGGAGTTCGACTTTAGTATATTGGGTGAGATATAGTTTTCGCAACCATTTAATGAGTTCGAAAACAATAAGAATCTTGGTAGTATTTTCAATTTTAGAGAGCGAGGAAAGAGCTAGAAGGTGACTCCGGTAGTGACTTTTTCAGTGTTTTTAGCAGAGTCCAAAAAAGTATAAAATATAACGTTGCTTCATCGTTGTCACATGAAAACGCTTTGTAACTCGCTAGAGACATGTATAAAAGCCTGTTTTTCGAGAAAATAATACAATAAAACAATCGCTAAAACGTGCCTTAAAAACCTAATTAGGGTTGTAGAAAAAGTTATAAAATGCCAAAAATGGTAAAAATAGTACTTTTCACTGCCTCTTGATGGGCTACGATTTACCCATTTCTCTTGTGCAATCTTACTGACGACGATAACAACCAATCCGGTAGATCAATCGCAAATCCGTCAGCTCCGGGTAAGATGCGGGGATCCCTCTTGTCATTTTAAGCTATTTCTTGCTTCGTGCATTTGTCGATTTAAAATCTTGGGGGAGAAATGTAAAAAATTGGGGTTGTGCGGTTGGTACGAGTTTTGAACGCTGGTCGCGCCAACGCTTTGATTTTTAACACTAAGAGCGCCGCGCCCATCGACGCAAACCAATTTCTCGAGCATATGCATCGGAAATACTTGAATTGTTTACAAATTTAAGGGTTAAAATTGACTAATACCACTCATGTATGTGTGTTTGTAGGTAGAAAGAGGGCAAAATGGTCATTGAATGGAAAGAAAAAGAACATAGTGAACAAGATGAGCTGAGCCACGAAAATGAGAGAGTTATGGAAGCCCTGGAAAGCTGCGGTTTGAAAAAATTCTTTTTCTAACACCATGTCGAGATTCGAGCCCAACGGAAATTGCTGTAAGTGTCACGAGTCGATTATGTGGGACGAAAATCAAGAGAAATTTCATCCTACGGGATCAAGAACTTGATATTGATGTCTACGACGTGTAGCTTTATCACGAGGATTATCGCGGAGAGGTGCCGGCCTTTCCCTCTGGCCCGGCCGACCACGCGCAGAGAAGCATGACCACTTTGGTGATAGACGTGTGTGTCGAAAGTGCGGAAAGGATCGGAGTGGTGGGAGTGATGTACTGACTATCCCGGTTTGACACTACACGTGGTATTGCATACCATCACATGGGCTACGAGATCACAAGCATTGCACGAAGCAACAAAAACACGGTTGCTTGCGCGCGTGGAATACCTGTAGCACCGGCCATCTACTGCGGACAGAGTCATGACCATAAACATGAACGCCAACTAACCAAAATGCAAGAAGACCAAGGCGAAACAATTTGGTTATGGATCTATTACCGGTATTGTTCTTCCTAGAAACGATTACCCGTTCTCAGCTTGTACGGATGTTATAGTCCGGAGACACCACGGCGAGAGAACCACGGATGTCTTGATGGGCAGCGCTACGATGCCAAGGGCAAGGGTGGCCAACGAGATGTCTTGGAGGCGGGAATTTTTGATCGGCTCCATCGAAAAAATGATTGTTAGGTGGAGAAGATTTTCCCTACTTGTGGCATAGATTTCATGATGATGCAGGACCTCACTCCCGGAGGAGAATATTGGGATGAAGATTTGGGTGAGACTTAATTTTAAAGTTTTATGAGCATTATGATTTTATAAAATTTATTTATGCATGTTACGACATTAAATCCATGTAAATGCGGTTCCAACCCGGAAGACACACCGGTATGTCACCAGGTGGCAGGCGAATCCCTCGCGATTTCGATCCTCAAGGGCGAGGGCGGCGAGGGAAAGATGAGGATAGTGGTGGCCACAGCACAGGAAGGGATCACACGAGAGTCTCGAGATTATGCATGTTTTGATGATGTTCCTCGCTACGCGAGGAGGCATGCGGTATGTGGCCAGCAGTCGCCGTTTGTTGAGAGACGGTTGGTACGGGCCATGACATTGTTATCATAAAGCACCATCTCTGATTGAGCACCTAGGCTTTATTTGTACGCATGTTTTGTGAGACATGATGTCTCGAGGATGTAGCATCATACATGTATTTTTTGACATTATGATACACCACTGATTGCAAACACGTGAAAAAATGATGATGTCGAGATGACATCATATATTTCCCTACATTGATCTCTTACATATGATGATGATTTTACAAATGAGTGCAAATGTCTGTCCAATACAATTTATGCTGTATGAGTTAATGTGTTCCATTTGTCTGGGAATATGTTGATAAGTAATAAAATCAAAATGTCTTTCCAACAATACGAATACGTAAGTACAATCTCAAAATGTGCTTGGATTTCTAACCGAATAATGATTGTTGAGTTGTAGAACAACAAGGACTTTGTGAATCTAGATTTACAATGCAGTTGATTGCTTCGGTTAATAGCTACGATAAACGGCGCTATATTCGGTGACATTGTTTGTAGTTCGTCCTAGACAAATACCTTGCGGATCTATCAACTCACTAGCGGGATCATAAATTACCTAAGAGCTTGCCGTAGAAAGAAAAATTCCACGGTACTATGGGAAGCACCATCCGCGAAAGCCTGAACGCAAGGGAGTAATGGACTGTCTGCACTGATAAGCAAGACCCAATAGCGAGGGAAAACACTCATAAAGCACACCAAACCGGAGAAAACATGTACAAAAAAATGAACAACACGTATGTACACACATATTACGCATGAATGACTCATGCATAATGTGACAGTACTAACCCATTTCACGGGTTTGTTCGAGAGATGACCTTCGTGGTCAATAAGCTCCTATGGGCCCGATTACGCATCGCTACATTTAACGATGTAGGGCCCACATGCACACATAGGTTGAGTGGCACGCTTTGACTTATCACGAGCTTGGTCATGCGGGAGGGCGAGATCTCCTTGATAGAGAAAGAAACGAGAGAGGCGGTTGATCAAAATGAGCTTTGACCCACTTTTTCGTGCTAGCGATTAACGAGAGCAACAAAGTAACGGGTTTCATCACGACCTTTTTCTAAATAAAGGAAGATGCTCTTCTTACGGTGAAGTATTTGGCGATAATTCAACAACCAACTTGAGCGAAAGGTATTTCACATTCCGTCGAAAGAGTAGATTCTGAGGCCATAAACGAGCTGAGAGGGAGTGAACTGGGTTGCCGTTTTTTACTAAGGTTCGGTGCGCCCAGAGCCGAAAATAACATGACATGCCAATTTGATTTGTGGATCCCAGTACGTGCGGCGAAAGCATTGTGACAAGAGACTTTGTTCACGGCTTCAGCACGGCCAATGGCTTGAGGGTAGTATGACGTTGAGGTTGTTGTGGCGCGAGGCCCCAACTTAGAAGTAAAATCTTCCACCATGTAATGCGCCGAAAATGGGAACCATGATCGGTAATGATGGCTTGACGAGGACACCAAACCTAGAGCACAATGTGATTGAATATGAAGCGAGCGAGGTGCAGCTTACGCGTCAACGGCGAGTAGGCACGTGCGTTGGCCCATTTGGTGAAGTGGTCCACGACTATGATAATACAAGCATGCCCTGGCCGAGTGAGGGTTACACATCACTTAAAAATCGATGCCCCATTTTCACAAAAGGGACCAACGGTAATGACGGGAGTGAAGAAAGGCACGGTGGTGCACGCATAACTTGCGTTGATAAATTTGGCAATCATGGCATTTACTGAAAACTGCTGACAATACATTGTTTGAAAATGGAAGGCCAAAAAATAACCGGCACAAAGAATTTTTACGTGGGTAGCATACGGACATGTAACCGCACACAAGGGCCACGGTGGCTTGATCATTCGGAAGCTTTCTCGAGCTTCCTCGAGGGTCGAAACATCATCGGAGTATGGGAATGCGAGCTCCAGCCTACGATATAGAGTATACGCCAAATATGCGAAATAAGGGTTGCGGCCCCGATAGTGACGCGATGCGTCGGCGGGCATCACTCAGTCGACTTAGATCTTAAGGCAGAAGTTTGGAGATAAACAATGATATCACCATACCAAGGATCGTGCTAATCAAGAGCGAGATCGATTTGGAATGAAGTCCTGGAGACGAGACGAGTGAAGTCGAAAGGGAGAGAGAACAAAGTAAATCGAGAAAAAAGACTAATGACTTCTTAGATTTATGGCGTGATGAAAGTCCAAATCCAAACTCTTGGAGATAACAATACGCTTTGAGTATTTTCGAGCAATTGTTGAACAATATGTAGGTCATGGGGTTGCATTCGAGAAATCACCGTCAGCGTGCGTGAAAAGAATATAATAGCCTAAAACGTTAAAACAACTTGAAAGGTGGCCAACGCTAACTTATCGACGTGAGCATAATGTGTTCGGGGGTTGAGAAGGTTACGAGACAAATAATAATAAATAACATGCTCATGAGCCAAGTCATCATCGTCCATACCAAAACCATGGCAAATACGAAATCTTTGAGAAAGAAAGCGACCAAATAAAGGGTAAAATCATGATGATAATGCGGAGGGTGGAGGAGAGGTGCATTGATCCTCAGTATGTTTTTCAATGCATCAAAAAGATTCTACGTGGTGATCTCATCCCGGTAAAAAAGGAATGCTACTGCTTTAACAAACGTGCTTGAATCCTTTAGCTACTTCGGCACTTGGTTAGGTATAAAAAAAATTAGCTTCCCCTTGTAAACTCTACCATTGTCGATGCAATGAGGACGAGAGATGGGAGATTTATAATAGCCTCAACCTTGAGAGGATCCGTGGAATTCCATCTTTAGAAATGATGAAACGAAGTCTACGGAATCAGTACGAAGACACACTTATGTGGATTAAGCCGAATGTTATAATGTCTACAACGAAGAAAAAATATGATGAAGATGGTCGGGATGATCCCTACGCTTAGTTTGAATGAGCGGGAAGGTCATTCGAGATAAGGAGACGAACGATGTGACGAATATCATGAAAGGCATAAGACAGCGTCATGTGACAGAAATGTGGTCCCGACATTCTTCGAAACCAAAGGGAAAGCTTCTTATGTGCAAAGGTACCCTACAAAGACGGATTGAAAGCGGTCTTGTGTTGATCGGTTAGGAGAATATTTGTCTCATTATGTCGAAAAACCATCCATAAAGGGGAAAAAATCTCACTCCTCAGCACAATGACAGTCGATGATTTTATCAATGAAAGGAGTTAGGATGAGTTATCCTTAGGACGAGCTCGAATTGATAATCACGATAGTCAACACACACATGAATAGTTCCATGTTTCTTGTCTACATGAACAATATTAGACCATTCTTTCAAAGGGGAATCGGGATAAATGGAAACTCGGCTTTGAAAAGCTCTTTCCACTTCGGCCTTAATGGTAGCAACTTTCCTAGGATGCATTGGACGAAGACGTTGACATAGCGGGTTTTCGAGCCGTATAAGCGAGGAATCTCATGTGCCACGTTGCTGGGATCACTAGCTGGACATTCTTCATGTGACCACGCAAAGAGACATCACGGAATTCACGGAAAAGGCTGAGTAATCGACTTACACACTTCATTCGAAGAGCAAGTAACCCCATTATGTGATGTTCTCGACGATTCCGGATTTAATGAAAATGTCCGAAAGCTATGGCCTCGTGCGAGTGATATTCAGTTACGATTGTACGAAAAAACTCATGGACGGTGAATAGGTGTTTGAAGGAGGAGAAAGGAAATTTCTGAGAGGCAAAATGCTCCAAGAGCGGGTAGACATGGCGCGCGCTTGGTAGAAACAAGGAATGATGATGGCCATCATCCCGGGGCGGATGCGTCGAGAGACGGGGGTTTCCACACGCTGGCCTCGTCGGAAAGGGAAACACTTCTTTCAAGAGGATCGATGAATCAAAATCACCAAGCCAAGGGGATTGATAATAGATGTCCAAGGTTATGCTCGAGAGAGGACGAGAATCGGGATCGAGAATCCGATGCAACAGCGAGTTCACAATAATCAATTTCAATCGAACTCAAAAGGGATCAGAGATGCGTGTGAATGAATCTGATTTGTTCGGAAGGAAAAGGGACCGAGCCGGGGGTCATCGGTTCGAGAAATCATGTTGCTTTGAACAATATTTGGTGGTGGAAGAGGGGAAAAGCACCTTACGCATGAGGGAAGGATCCTGTGAAAGAGGCTGGCCCTACACTCTCGTGAGGAGTGAGGAATCCACTTGTCCATGTACGAAACGTTGTTCTTGGAAAGAAGAAGTGAAAAAAGACAATTGATCCACGGTGATGACGCTTTCCTTCCTGGGAGGCTTCCGAAAACACAAAAGAGAGTTGACGGAACGCACAACATGGCATGAGTCCAGCTGGCGTCAGGGAAGATTATGGTCGAGTTTTCATCAGCGAGCTTCGACCTCGACATTGTTTGTCTTCCCTCTTGATGCGCAGTCGGAAAACTAGCGAGAACACCGGGAGGCTTAGATTCTCTTCCATCAAAGTGCGTCAAGGGCATTGGCGATGAAGTAAGAGATGGAGAACCAATAGCTTTCAAAGAAAGTGAGATGACATAACACGGGTAGATGCACCCTCATCCACGACAGCTCGTGCAATATTCAAAGCCATTAATACCAACTGTGAATAATGAGCACAATTTGGTGTCGAGTCGCGGGACGAAATTCTCCTAATTCGAAAGCGAGCAAACTAGTATCGGCGAGATCAATCCCCCCTATCGCAGGATAACAAAGCTTTCTGCTACCGAAGGACAAATCTAAGTACTTCTAATGCGGACATTGCGGATGGCGCTTTCGAGCCAAATCCTCCAGCAATACTGTAATGTTTGAGCGACACGAGCATTGGGATTGTATGAAGACTACGGAGCACACCTTTGGAAGTTGAGTCGCGCAACAGGTTGGTGCTAGGTCGTTCGATCTCAAGAGGACCCGAGAAGCAGGAGGGGAGGATGAGCCATCAACGGTGCTTTCGCGGCGCTGCTGGCCAGCGAACTAGAAATAATCTTTCGATCGAGTAGCAATAGAGGCGAGAGTGAGAACACGTTTCATCATGAATGGCAGGAACGGTAGGTGAAGCGAAGGGCTCTGTCACACGGTTTACAGAAGGGAAACAGCTCTAACTGAAGCAGCTTTGCGACAGGCTGCTTGGGTGCCTTTAGGCAGTCGGCTCACCTAGGACCATCGAGGACGAGTCCTTGGTGAAGTGCTCATCATCAAAAATGAAACAAGGATGCTTTGGTTTGCGTTGAAGAACTATTAGCGAGAATGAGGTTTTGAAGGAAGAATCTTGTTTCGGGGTATCGGTTGGCCTTACCCTGTTACCCTTCTTCTTGCACCTTTGGGAAGTGTTGCTACTGTAGGATTGGCTTGAACAAAGTTCCTTGCGGGTGTGCAGGGTCGAATTTGGTGAGGGGCTACATTATTGGAAGAAGCTGAGACTTTTTCTTCGAGTGGATGAAGAGGGATTACGAGAGGCTGTGCCGATATAGAACCAATAATACCATCGTGGATGGAGTCGTTTGGCGGTTTCGCGATTATGGGTCCAGGAGCATCGGGCGAGAGATATCATGCGACGCCCGGAGGCCGAGGTGTACTGAGATCAAGGATGTCTTGGGTGCTTAGCAATGGCTTGTTCCTCGAGTTACGCATACTCACTGTGTGCGATCGGCACATTTGGATTACTGGATGGTCGTCTTTTCCTCTTTCACCGGCGCGCGCCTCCACGACTGTC
Source organism: Pinus albicaulis (assembly GCA_034641835.2). NCBI lineage: Eukaryota > Viridiplantae > Streptophyta > Pinopsida > Pinales > Pinaceae > Pinus > Pinus albicaulis. The sequence goes on along the minus strand of JAXQQM020092258.1, from coordinate 224,800 downwards.
AGAAATACATTTAGGAGGTAAAAGTCCACTTTTTAAAGATTATATGCGTTCTGTCTTGCTCGCTTCTCCGACTTAAGTGCCCTCCTTCTTGCATATGAGCAAACGCCGCCCCATTGAGTGTTTGTATCGCAAAAATCTCACAATCGTTTCGCCATCTGCAAAATCGCCATGACTCCTTTCACCGTGTTACTGTCCCTTCGCATTTCTCATGCGATGTGCGCTCTCACCGCCATCGCATAGCAGCAGCGTCGCATAATTTGAACATTCATCCATCTTTCATATCGCATTCTCCCCTCTTGCGATCTGCGACACGCACTGCGGGTCAACATAAAACCTTCATTGCGGGTCTTGTCGCGTCCTTTGCTGTAACTCTCTCTCTGTTAGTTTTAAGGTTTTCACGCTCCACGCATGGTGCCAGCCCTCCACGCTCCGTTGTATGCACACGTGTCACGCGTGTTTTTCATCGTTGTTCACATACTGCGGTCATGTGTCACACCTTTGAATTTTCATTTACATTCCTCCTGCGTCGTTATGTAATCCGCTCCTGTATCTTTACCATCACCACTCCATCGGTCTCACTGTGTCCACCTTCTGTCCTCGAGTTTGTTCAATAAACTTTGTTTTTCGAAGAAGAGCCTACGGGTGGGAACAAAATTAGCGGAAAGGATCCGGAAGTCACTATGAGTATGACCTCCATTAAAGAAATGGTACTTCGATCCCATGGAACTCTCCGAGAGAAAAATTAGGAACACATTTGGACGAGTCGAAAAACATTATAACGCGGTGACAGTGTTTATGAAGAAGCAATGAATTCGAGTCCATCTCGAAGGAGGTTCCGAATTTGAGTTAAAATACGCAGAAGGTCCCAGAAAGTACGCACGTAGGGGCGGGCGCCTCAGAGGTTTTACTCAGTATATGCGGGTCTTCCTCCTCCGGAGGCCAAGCGTTCACTTATTTTATTATTTATATCTTGTGTGTGAGATAGATTCGCATTTCGAGCATTCATTTCCTGAGTAAATTGCAAAGTACAAACAGGTATATTCTGGTCGTAATTTCATGGTGTAGGCGCAGAACATTTTACCGCATTTGATGACAAAATAAGTCATTAAATGCTTTCTTGTCTCTTGCCCTCCTCTAGAATTCTCTGTCTCTTCTATAAAAAGCTAGAAAAGAGCGTTGTAAGGAGTTCCCGGTTACCGTCGACAAAGAGCGTACGGCGAGAGACTCTGTATGTTCATCTTGTAATATTTGCGTGACGACGGTTTCGAGAGCCGTGGGAGTCTCGGTGAGGAGGAGTTGTAGCTCGTGTTGGGGATTACGGTGCTTTGGTATCTCTGGGCTCTGTAACTTTTCGTATATGTGTTAATACCTTCTCTCTTTTCATGGAAATTATCTTACTTGCATCATGTTCTGAGAATGCGAGTGCAACTCCATAGTTTTGCGACAAGGATTCATCTTAAGTGGTGCCCTTTTACGAATCAGTCATGACGCTTTAAATGTAGGCCTAAGTGATGTGAGTGTTTCATGTTCACTCCTTTCACATTCTACGCTATATTATTGGTGGTAGCAGGATTGGCAAAGTTGATGGCTTCGCATATCGCGATAATGTCTTCTTATGTTTCCTCATTGCACTCGCTTGCTGATATTTGATTTACGTGATATATTATGCTGAATCGGCCTCACCTTTACGATAGCGATCATCTTAGCTTTATTAAAGTGACTCATCTGCGAAGTATTGTCGATGTCCTACATTATTCTTGTACGTATACATTAAACACGAAAGAGATTGGTCCCTTTCAAAGTTAGTTTCCTTGTTTCTAAAGCAAAGAGATGGTGAGTGAACCTTGGAGGTCGACAACCCAAACTATAAAGAGAGCTCCCTTGCTATATTAAGATGTCCTCGACCTGGTCTGTGGAAACTCTAGGGAAATTTGTCTCTAAGGAGGTGAAAAATCATCCACAACACCCGCCCATAGCTATGTCTTTGGCAATCCCGATTGAAAAAAGAGGTAGTGAACCAATGAGTCGAGAAGCTATGCTCGAGTGCTCTCAAATTTGATCCTGCGCGGCAACATGCACCGCTCCACGCACGCATATCGTCAGGGATATGAGTAGCTCGATCTTTGTTTTCAATGAAGTGAGGAGGTGCGTCCGGAATCTCATAAAACGCGGATCGATAACTAAAAATGTGTAAGGAACAACCTGCATTGAAATTAAAATCTTGGAAAACTCCACGAGACAACTCAATCTACCACTTTGCGGTGGTACCTGTAAAAGGTTGCGCGGAAAAGACGAAGACAAATAGAATCGTCGAGCAAGAATTAGAACACCATAAGTGGTAAAGTCATCACATCGTTTGGGGATATTCACAAGGTTGCAGCCAAATTTAGGACAATCATCGGGGATCTTGTTCGGAACCCGAGGTGAAGCAGTCTGGATTATGAAGAATGGGATCATTTGCTCAAACTTCGGCACGTCGGGTAATTCGAGGCGGTGGCAAGAAAGCGATATTTCGAGTATTGAAAGTCATTGGAAGTTTTGATAAGGACACGTATGCACATTCCACCCGGTCAGAGACAAGGTTGTCCCCATGCATTCCGTGCAGAAGAATTCGGAGTCGGACTTGCAGGGATAAGGAGTCAGATTGAAATACTGTTGAGGACCAGGGATGTTGGTTGAAGGAAAGCAACGAGGTCCTGTGGGTAGCTTGTAAGGATTTTTCTTTGCTTTGTGGAGATGTAAGCATGACTTTGAGGTTCTTTGATACACATGTTGATATTGAGGTTAGCTGGCTGGTACACGGAGTTGATTTTGAGGGTAAAAGGAGATACGGGAGTGCGCTATGTCTTGGCTTGTATGGAATGCGGGGTGCTTGCGTATACCGGTTGATGTGAAGCTTGAGGGTAATAAAGGCGCCTGCGGTTGTGCGGGTTGACCTTGCGGAGCGAAGGTTGGGACAGTAGGTTGCTAGAGCGAGTATGTAAACGGGTAAAATCGGTGCGACGGAAACGAAGGAATGCTGTGGTGAGCGGCTCTAAATGGCTAGGCTTGGTGAACATTTGAGGAAACCAACAAGTTGACCTTGTGGTAAGAGGTTGGCTTTCAGTGGTTGAGACGGTCTAGAGATGTCACTGATGACTAGGTTGACCCGAGGAGAAGGACCACAGGATTCTCCTTGTGATGGATAAATTTTCTCCCCGGGACCAAAAAGATGATCTGATTGAACCGAAAGAGTGACCCGACGAGACCGCGAGGGTTGTCCGTGTTGGACCAACGGTTTGTCCTTGTAAAGGTTGGCGCGCATTGGACCGTATGGTTGTCCCTATGGACCAAAGAAGTAGGTGCCCTATTTGGTAGAAGGTTGTCCACTGAAAGGGTTTGTCCTTGTAAGCCGCGAGGGTTTGCCACGGGGAAAAAGTAGGTCCCAAACAGGTAACATGCGGTAAGGATCATAGCTTGGAAAGATACGGATCATCGCGGCGGCACAGAGTAAGGATCTATGAGGAGGCATATAAGGCCCGGATTTCCATGGTCATCATAATGATGCTGGATATTCATATGTTGGAGTACCAGCAGCATCATAATGATGAAAACAAGGATTTCCTGAGGAGGTGCTGTTGAGAACCACGAGAATTACTCTTTGACGAACAACGAGCGAGATATTCTTCGAAAGAGGTGAGGAAGCTGACTGAGGAATCACGGGGGTGGTGGAAAAGCTGAACTAGATGTCACACAGAGACTTTGGGATTTGGATTTCGGAACGGATGCGATGGCTTACGACGGAGACTTGATGCGAGGGTAGCGGTGCGGCGAAGATTGGACCGAAACTCACGAGAGGAGTTCTTTGTGCTAGATTGTGCAGTGGACGCAACACCGGACATAATCGACTCGAGAGACCTATAGCCGGTACGGAGAGTGGCCTTTGAAGGTGCAGAAGAAAGATTGGATAGAGGCATGAGAAACATATTCGGAAAGAGTTGATATTCTCCTTTAGATACTGCGTTCCGTCACTACCAATGAAAGGCTGGAAGAATCCATATCTACAAGTCTTGGTAAGATCTTCAAAAAAGACTACGGGGGACTAGGAGGAATCACGAAAGCTGACAACAAAGGTGAGCCGAGACGTGAGGAAAGGGAAATTCTCCTTCATCTCGAAAAGAAACTAGACCAAGCACTTGAAGGAGGACTAATTGAAATCGAGGCGGCTCGTCAAGCGGAGATTGAGTATGCAAGATGGATGAGACGGTAGAATAGAGGCTGCCGAGAAACTCGGTAGACCCTGGTGGATTGAGGGGTTTCGAAAGAAACGTGCGGAAATGAACCACCACTAGGAGCGGTGAAGACGAAACCAGCTGGAGGTTATACCACTTTGATTATAGATGGGAACAAGAAGGAAAAGAGATAACCAATCTAAAGTGCCAAAAATCAAGAATCAAGGAAATCAATCAGAAACCAAAGTAAAAAAATTTAATGGGCGATACTAATCGTAGGTGATTAATTTGTAATATTGAAAACAAACGTCTGTTTGTTGCATGTTTTAAGAGTCGAAAACGGAGACAAAAGATGACTCTCGTCACTTTCAATTTGAAACGAGCATGAAAGGACAAGTGCTTGATGATCTTTTACTTATTTAAAGGAGTCACGAGAAGGTCGAAAATGAATACTCGGGTGTTCTAAGCAAGAGGGTATGCAAGTTTACGACGAAGCGCCATACACACACGTGATCAGAAATAAAAGAGAAATGACCAAAAGGAACTGACGTACGTGTAGGTAGTCTCGAGTCTTTGTGTTCGGTGTCTCACGGTCCCAAAGCACGAGACTACAGGCTTCCTATGGATAAAGGATTGCAACCTAGAGGTCTCTCTTTATATGTGCGATAGTGCGGGGAGCACAAAGTCCGTAATAGACGTTGTCTAAAGACGAAAGAGCGAGCGACGACTACTAGGTTTTAAGACACTAGAACACATCTCTAGCCTAGACCACTAGAAATGTTTCGTTAGGTTCCAGTTGTTGCCTTAGGTTCATTGCTGAGTAAATTTTAAGAGTTAACTTTGAATTATGTTTCAATTTCGGGCCCTATCGAATGTGGAGCTAAACTTCCTAAATGTAAAGCTATATGCAAATGAATATCATTTCCAATTCGATGAATGCTAGTTAGAAGAAGGATAGAAACCTTTCAAGCAAGAAAGAAGAAAAATATGTGGAAAGAAACTTCTAATGCCCTTAATGCAATCAAGTGAAAAGTGAAATTCCGTCCTAAGATTGAGAAATGCTAGTTTATGTAAAGGAATGATTCATTTTCGATGCAAGAAAAGAATGCAAAGATATTTTTGATTTTTCAATGAAATGAAGCACACATTGTACTAATTCAATGGAAAACAAAATAAACACTAGTTTGGGTTTTGCAAATGTAAGGTTTCGAAGTGAATGACTCAACCAAAACGAAACAAACACAAAAACGCATGCAAGCTAATGGAGCAAATTTTTCGAACGAAAAAGAGAGTTCTCAAAAACAACCCAGAACAAGCAAAGCAATCGATTAGCTCCAAATTGTTGAAGAAGAAAAGATTAATTGAAAAAACGAAGAGGACACGTTCAATCGAAGGATTAAGAAAACTCGGTCTAAAAACCCAAAACGGAGGCGAAAACAGTCAAAGAAGACTCATTCTCGGAAGCAGAAGGCTCGAGTTAGTGCGAGAACACCTAGAAACCTAAAGGTCTTCGCCCACCGGCATACGATAAGAAAATGGACAAACGGCGAGGGAAACAAGTCTACAATAGTCTACATAGTCTCCAAAAGGCTTAAACACACCAAAAATAACCCGGAAGCGAGAGAAAAAATTGTCAACAAATGCACGTGAGATCAATCCACAAAACCTACGAATGGGGCGCAAGGCTGGCAAAAGTGACGCAATCCATGCCATACGCGAGGTTGGGCGTGAGTGCTAAAAAGAGCAACATGCACCAATCTGACGTGACTTTGTCCGGACAAAAAACACGCCAAGCTGCAGGCTCCTATGGGAAAAAGGTGGAAAAGAAAACCTAACCTAATGAGCGAGAAGTCAACCTTGACTCTTTGGAGGCTACGAAACGAGGAGAATAGAAACTTAGCAAACATACTAGAAGCGAGATAGAGAGCTAAAGCTAAGAATGGAAACCGACCCAACAACACGACAAAATCACCACCTTTGATCCCCGGTGGAGTCACCAATTTGTTATGAAGGTAAATCCTCTGCCAGTGACAGAGATGATCCCTCTAGCCCTGGGGTGGGTCTAGTGAAGCAAAAGGACACACTAAGAGAGTGTTTGCTTCCTAGTTAATGAAATGAACAAAAGACATGGTATATTAGCTGCCTTGGATCCAGCTTTCTTTGTCAATGTTGTAGAAAAGAATAGTGGTCTCTCGCTTCTGCCTTGTCGAGTCACGATCCATTTACTTATCGCACCCGGATACACCGTTACATGAGATGAAGAACAAGCACATCATATGAAGCGATTGGTTCCACTCCCAACTGTTAGCAGGTCGAAAGAGGCTAAACATATCGTATCAAATAAACATCATAACACAATAGTGGAGCCAAAATAGTAGTCATGTATGTTAATGAGTAGAAGGAAGAGTACCAGCAGGTGCTTTGATGCGTGATCTCCTCCGGGTGGGGTTCGGAGCAAAGCTACGTCTCAACTGTCGGTTAGGGAAATTCAGGACTCAAAGCTCTCTTAGAAGTCATCGACTCGAGCTCTCTCAACACTAACTTTTCTTACTCTGTCTCCTCTAGCGAGCTTAGCTATGATAGGTATAATTCTCCTAGTTCGGCTGTTGAGCCAGTTTTCTATAATGTGGCGCTAGACTTCTACTAAAGGAGAGATAGTTTCTTGTATAGAGAGAGAGAGAGGTTTGGGATCCCTACAAAAAGGTGGGAGGGAGTCCTATCCTTTCAGGAGAGTTCCAAGGGAGGTAGGAAACTACTAACTAAAGGAAGGAGTCTTGTGGTTGTTTCGGTTCCAACCACTCCCGATGACTCATCTGCGAGGTGGTTGGGACGGAACCTCAGCCTCTCGAAACTACACATTCCATAAACGGCAGCGCGGTGTGTAGCGCTTTTGGCAGCGCGAGCCTAGCTTCGCTCTCGATCGGCCCAGAATTTCCGGGTCAGTGCGAGGATGTAACGGGCTACTCGCGCCGAGGCCAAAAATATGGATTTTCACGGCTACGCTTGGGAAATGTCAACAAGAAGAATGTTTGCTTTCATAAAAAGGGAGTGCAAAGGATGGTATTTTCAAAGCATGACACTACGTATTGGTCACGGCGCTACGCTACCAACGCTGCGTACGATGGGGATTGCGGGGACGGTGACAAAATGTTGTGTAACAATACTACCCTTGAGGTTGATACTGTCCTTGAGGGTTGTCGAGTAGGTGAAATTTCTACACTTGAGGGGTGCGGGTGGTAGGAGGTACTACCTTGAGGGTTCGAGTTGGGAATATTTATAGACATCATGTAGACTTGTTCCATTGTCAAAGTTTCGAGTGTGAAAGATTCATTGGGACCGAGGTGATTGTACTGATTTTTCGAGAGGGATATGTACGGGAAAGTACCACAAAGCAACTAGTATCCTAAAAAGGTCCGGATGCGGCCACCTGTACAAGAAAATTTACGGCGATGGAGAGAAAACATGGATGACTCACCAGGACATCGCATGTTTGATGAAGGTGCCTTAACTACCTCTAGGTATGGCGTAAAGGAATACGGGTGGCGAATAGTGAGGAACATAATTATGTAGAGAAATTAGGTTAAGCGAGAATACCAAGGATCCAATTTGCGGCTAGCTAGTGGTAAATCGATTCACTATGCCTTAGATCTAACTATGCTTGACGTGAAGGAAGCATAACCTCTTCTGCCACGTCGACTGGTCTCGTCGATACTAATGAGGCCGGGGAGGAAGGTTCTGCGGTGATGCGAATATTCACTCGAGGTGAATGAGGACGACCAAGGGTTCGGGTTGTGAACTTCAAAGCTTGGATCGGATGAAGTAGATTTGGTTTTCAAGCTCGGAAAAGTGTTGGGTTCGTATGGCGATAGTTACCACTAGTTGTAGATGCAACTTCAACTAGTTCGAAGAGGGCCTACGGTTGTTCTTGATAATACATCTCTTGTTTGAGGTTGATCTACTATACCGTAATCAAGATGTATTATTATAGATGTTTCCTCTTGTTAGGCATCGATGTGGTTCACTGATGGTTTGCCTCTTTCATATTTAAGCTTTTTCTAATTGACTTGGTGTACGTAAGGGGTTTCGTCACTCGCGAGAGTGTCTGCGAGTAATTCGACCACGGTTAATGTTTTAACATAGGAAATCCAAAAAATATGTCGACTAAAAAGACCTAAATTCATTAAGGGAAAACGATCGGAAATTGAACACACGCCTAAAAAATCTAAGAGAGGAAAATCCACACGCAAACAATATGTTTCCACACTAAAAACACTAGCTGGTGACGAAAATCCAACATCGTTAGAATTCTAATTTGGAAAAATTGACGGTTGGAACATTTACCCGAACAACTTGGCTTAATAGAAACATTTTGGTGCAAGTCCCTCCACTTATGCCATGTCGAAGTGAGAGAGTGCCCTGCTAGAAAGTCCAAGTGAGTCCAGCGGAAAGCGTCTGTTCCCGGGTGCGATGGGACCTTCCCTCCCACCGTCACCTTGGGGAAAAATCCACCGAAAGATTATGGTTGCTAGAGTCTATGGCAGATGTACACGGGGAGCAGGTCTGTAGTGATCGATATACACACGAGGGTAGAAGAATCCAAGCTGAATCCCCTGAGAAGGCTCCTCGATATGGTAAAATCCTAGGTTTGCCCTAAACAGAGTGACATGCTCCTGTGTAGTGGTTAAATACGGGGTTTACCATTTGTGTTGCGTGCACATATTCTATCTTTCCTATTAAGATAGGTACGATTACCTCAACGGTTACGACATGATGTCATGCTTGAATCTTTTGAGAAGAGGGTTTCCCGAGGGCACAAATGCTACGAGTTTGTTGATCGGCGGTTGTCATTGATGTCAGCAGCGGCACCGCTAACCCAATATTGCATGGGAATTTTTACCTAACCAATTATTATATTTTTTGGTCAATAATGAGTTTTTATGGTTTCTACTTGTCGAGATGTTTCCGTTGATATATGGCATGCCATGTAATTCTTCTACAATTTGAGAGATATTCATGTTTGAAGTTTGTAACCACGGTTAGTGGGCTAAAACCCCATGGGGTTGGGGCATGGGTCATTGAAAGAAGTCATAATTAATATTTTTTAAGCTCTAAAAATCCCTCCCACGTTCACTTGTTGAAGCCTCTCAACTTAAGCATTTATATAGAGAATTGTGATCTTCATTTCACTCCTTGTACTGAAAGTTCGGTCCTCTAGACACGAGTCGTCGCTGAACAGAATTTTCGCTCTAGATTTTGTTTCTACGAAGGCTAAGAAGCTGAAATCTTTATGAGGCGAATCTGAAATATTGAGGAATCTGCAATAAAAATTTCAGATCAAGGTGCACAATATTGTTGGGAGATATGATGCTTTGTGGAAGTAAGGGTTTTTGCGGAGCTCACTGAAATTCATCTCAAAAAGTGACCTTTGTCAGTGTCGTAAATCTTCTCGGGTATCGGTTGGAATTTTGTAAAAAGTGGAAGATAGTGCACATTGTATAATTTTCTCTCCTATCAATTTCAGAGCCAAAATGAAGAAACAGCGACGCGTGTCATGCCGTGCAAAGTGTGCTATGCTTTGAAACAATCTTAATTGGGGCAGTATGCTAGAGAGGTGGGTATAAATGTTTCTTGAAGAATCCAAATTGGTTCGGACACCATGGCATTGGAAAGAAGACTCAAGAGGACTACTACAAGACTGAAAATTAGATATTGAGGATCTGAAAAATAACAGAGATTCACCAAATTCAATACCGAGCTCCTAGAGAACGCAAGAAAAAGCTAGATCATGTGTTGTCGAGGGTTGCAAAGGACCGGAAATTTCTCTACGGAAACAAAGCAAAGCAAGGTGCATCGAGGAGGGTAGCATGACAAGAGTAGCAGCCAAGGTGCATAACGAGCGGCTTAAAGAAGTTCATCATGCGGAGTCTTCAAAGTGGCGGCATCTTTCATACGATCATTGTGCTTAGTCATTGTAAATACATTTATTGTACAAAAATTGTACTAGTGTTTATGCGCTTAGGGTTGAAGAGCGGTGTTGGGGTATAGAAGGATCATCATTGAGGTGGATTTGTGTCAAGAGTTTGGGCTTATGCCGTGCTAGCATATCTTCTTCTTTTGCATCATTCTATATCATTGTAAAAGTGGACCATTTTCCACCCGTACGAAGTCCATTCTTCTTTTTATTCTTACTAGCAGGGTGGTGAGGTGCGACACAGGGTGAGTGTAGCCTTCAGCCAGGTGTTTGGGGCGCTCCGTTCGGTTGACTGCGAAAGAATCTCGGGCGTTGGAGCATCCATCCGGTGACTTTGGAGAAGAATGCTTTTATAGATTCTAGGAAGTTGGAGCTTTATTTTTCGTGGAGTTGAATATTAAAGAATTATTAGAAAAGCATTAGGTGGTGTCCGGGAGTGGGTTCCCGCCTTAAAAAGCTGTGTGCATTTGTGTGTTCCTCTTGTTTGCTGTCGGTATGGCTGCAGTAAACAAACATATGACAGATTAACTAATGCTCTAGGGTGAAAGGAATATTGATTCACGCCCTCGGTATTTCCAACAACAATTGGATTTTTCCTACACGCGAGATTCTACGCTGTTCCCAAAACACTAGCCTGAAAGCTGTGTGGGTGGAACGAGCTACTAGAAAACTTAGAAATATCTGAATTGTTTTATTAACACTTTGTATTAATTTGTCTGCCATTAGCTTAAGACAAAAGTTATGGAGTATCGAAACTTTAATGATGTTCGTGACCAGACTTTCAAAAATGCTCTAAATGCATCTAAATGAGAAGTGTAACTCTTTCTTTTCAATGAATCTTATTTAAGGGATAGACTAAGAGATTTGTCAATTTCGACGAAGCTCCAAATGCTTTCATTCACAAAGCAAAATCCTTTTTGAAAAGAAGACATTTTCTTTATAAAGAGCGCAATTCACCAAAGAGCGATCAATTACTCTTTTTGAAATGAAAATTCCTTGAACAATCAAATCCAGAAAACTACAATTCCAATAAAAAAGCTGCTTTCCAAAAGAAAACAATCTCTAAAAACTCTCTAAAAACATAAATTTCAAAATCAAAGAAAAAATGTAATTTTGAAGTCTATTTAGAATGTTTGAGGACGTTTTCTTCTAGTTTGTGATGGGACTAAGAAAAATTTGTGCTTATCTCGGCGAGGAAATGCTAAACGTCGAAAATGCTTTGGTGTTATATCAAAGCTTCGATGGCTAAAATCTCTTACCGGAGTTAGCAAATGAGGAATCAATTTTCATAAAGCCGGGTTTGACAATGATCCTAATGGATCAAAAAGACATTATCATCATACTTGACAGTGTCTGGGGTAAATGAAAGTATCTTTTATGTGGAGCAACGAGAAAGCACAGGCAAACTCTCACTTATAAAATGCAAATAGGATGATAAATCGCACAAATGCAGAGAGATTCTTTGTATTCTCACACAAGATTTGGCGGCTAAGATAGATGAAAACACAAAGAATCGAGGTTGTACGGCTCTACCAAAAAAGAGAGAGCTATTTTTTTCAAAAATTTCTGAAGGGGTGCGTAGTGTATAGTGGAAGACGAGCACATGCGCATTGTGTTTTGAACTAAAAGTTGCGCGGGTTAACATACTATTTTTATTTGAAAACCACGCGAGGCGAGGAAAAACTTGGAAAAATAGATAAATAATCAACTTTATAGGGATTCTTAAAAGTTTGTCTACACCAACCCGACTCCGGATAAGTCAAGATTAGAAAACTCTAAAATTAAACGCCGAAAATAAGCAATAAAATTACACTTTCTAGATCGGTGGAGTCGCCATTTTGTTACACGGATTAATCCCTCTTGCGAGAAAAAGAATGATATCCATGGTACTCAACGAGTAGCTAGAAACAAACATCCGTTTAAAACCTTGTTCTCTAGATTCATTGCATTTCGGAATTATTATAAGAAAGTAGAGAGGACGTGCCGCTACCTTCAAATCCAAACGTTCGAAGTAGTCTTTTTATCTTGTCGCTCCAAAGTGGTTTCTCAATAAGTAGAACCTACAATCAAAGACTGAAAGACAAAAGGATCAAAGCATCTGCAATATATAATAATCAAGAAAATCTAATTCAACTTAGTGATCAAGGAGTCTAAGTATTGATTTTATTTCAATAAGCATAAGAACAACTCAATGAGAAAAAAGAGAGTCCATATTTATTATCTTGAATAAAAAAGAGTAATCTTACAACTTTGGCCGCCTTGATGTCGTACAAATTTCTCCTAGGGTCACTGAACAATCGTTTCTCCTTCGAGTTTGTTCTAGGCAACGCTCTGCGAATACCGACGCATAGAGTTATAGACACAAGGGTGTGATCATTCTCATGCGATAACAACTCACTTATAGTGTAGAAAGTATGCACTCTTGTGAGTTTCTTCGGCAACTACCATGTGTATGCTTACCTTCAGCTTTGAAACTTGAGCTCAGTTTGTTGGGAAATGGAGGAGTAGTTTCTGCTCCACGAGGAGGGGAATGGATTCCTCTTATGAAGGTATTTGAGCTCCATGGACAAGGGATAGGCTCCATGCAGTGGAGGGATAAAGCTCCGAGCTAATACGCGACTCTAGAAGCTTCCGAGTTGGGAGAATATTCGACCGCTGGGCTTTCTAGAATTTGAACCACTATCTTTATTTTTTCTTTTAGGTGTGGGAGTGCGGAGGTAGTAGTGACTTAAAAAAGTTCGGGGGTTTCCACATTTTATTGACGAAACAATAGCGCATGTGTAGGGGAAAGGTTAAAAAAACCGCGACGAGAGTAGACTTTTTAAGGGTTTTACGGAAGATTTTCTCCAATTCCAAGACTTGATTTAGGAACATTAAGGTTTTTGAATTCTAAAGGGAACATGATATAGGCTGGTGATAGACCCATATGGATAGTCAAATGTCATGGTGAAAAAATGACGTGTAACACGGTGGCTGCTGACCCCTCGAATACCCTTGTTTTGGTTTTCCAACACAAGGTTGAATTTTGAGACTCTCGGAAAAAGTTATGCCTCTTTCGGTACCTTGGCTTGGGCCTTTGTATGAGGCTCCAAAATGGAGAAAACGTATTGTTGATAGTCCTCTACGGCTCACGGGACCTACTCCAACATGCTTAGAGCATCATTTGCTAGGATAGACTCTTCCTATGACCCAATTTGAGTCGAATTTATCTCTGAATTACGGTTTCCTCACTTTTGGCCTAGGGAAACCCATCCCAAAATAGGGTAACTCCGGGTTAACCTACGGCAAAAACTAGAGATCATGCAAAATTTGGTGAACTTTTATGCCAAAACTAGCTTGCGAGAGATAAGGCGTGCATTAATTAATGGATAAGCGCGAGTGGTGGTGGTTTAGTACGCTAATGGTGCATTTTACAAATCCACCGTAAAGTTGGATTAGCACATTTTTACAACGTGGTTATGTGCATTAAACATGGGTTAGAGTACTGCAAAATCCCTCCGTATGGGTAGGCGCTGCGCGCACTAAAGGTCACGGCAGCGTGGTCTGTGGTAAGGGGTTGGCTCACGTACATCATAACAAAATTTTTAATATAATTATGTCGAGATGCGATGTATGAAGTAAGAACCCAAACTACGGGTATAAGCGGTAAGACCTTGCATTTATGTGGGGATGTTATCGCATGAAGCATATTTTGACAAGGTCAAATAGGTTCATGTGTCCAAAAAATTGGGTTGTGGAAATTTCATTTTTATGCTTGAGTCAAAGGAAATGTTAAATTTTTCTTGTTTAAAGTTTACCCTGAGGTCTAAACCCACTCATTTTCAAACTCCCTCATGTCACATCACTCATCATTTTACGGCGATTTCAATTTCAAGGTTTTTGTCTTTGAAAATTCCATTTGCTTAGAAAAACTATAGTTTCGCGACAGAAATACACTGCGAGGAAAGTTACTTTTTCACTACGAAAGCTGACCCAGTGGTTTCGTGGCATACTTTCCTTGATTTACACTAGATATGCTACTGAAAGCGCGATTTCTGTCTGTCTTGTTAGTTTAGCTTTGATGAGTGTCGGAAAAATCATTCGAAAGGATGAGATTAGATGCCAGTCGATTCATGACAGAAGGATAAAACCAAGGTACATAGTGCGGTGCTGAAGTCATCATGATTAGTTTAGGTAACGTATGAGACATCACAGGGTCATGAAGACATCAAAACTTTCAAAACCTCTCCTAATTCAGGTCAATTCTCATTTCTCATTCCTTCTCTTGCACGATATTGAGCTGCGCGGTGCTAGTGCACTAAGCCAAAAGCCGTGGCTAGTGTTTTCAAAAGGTTTACATTGAGCATCATCAAGCGCGGATGCAATTCATCAAGTGAGGCACTGTGAACACCTTAAAGAAACCATGGTAGAAAAAAATAAGAACAAAAAAGGGTGGCCAATAGCTTGAGATATAGAGAATAACGGACATGAGTTGATCATTGAGGGCCATCAACGGGTGGAAGTCTTTGAAGGACATGTTCTCTGGAGGTTTTATGAGAAATTACAAGGGTGTCACACATAGGTTTCCGAAAGAGTTTGCTTTTGAATTTCGGTGGAACGGCCACCAGGGTGGGAATGCTCAATCTTTCCATCACCCTAGAGGTTATTGTAGTTGCTGACATGCAGCGAGGACGGAGAAGTGGTCCAAAGGGGTTTCAAGGTTGCCAATATGGAGCGGTGCAAAGGATTCATGAAGCTGACAAACGGTGAAATGGATCTCACCAATGTTGTTCAGAGGGCTGAATAAAAGACAACTATTCCAAAGTCTTGCTGTATCATCCAAAAGTACTTTGCCCAGCAAGGGAGTGCAAAAATTACGCTCATATCAACTTTCCAAATTACTTATGCAATTTACTAAGCAGAGACCTCCTTGATCTACCTTTCTATTTGCATATGATTTTTGTCAAAAATGGCAAATAAAGTCAGAGAAAAGTCTAAAGAGGAGTAGCAGACTTATTTTTCATCCATGGTTCTAGTGAAAGCTTTCTGGCTTCAGTGAGGCTCAAAGGTTAAGCGGAGATTGGTCATCATGTTTGTTATTGGTACTGGAGTTGGACGCTCTTACTCCGTTCAAGAACTCCTAAACCGAGAAAATTCACATCACCATTAGTGACAATGACGGAGCAGAACCATTGACAGCAAAACCAAGTGAACACGCACGAGAGTAGAACCAAGTGAGGCAATTATGATGGAGACGAGAGCAATTTCGGAGTTTTGACACACCAAATATCCCACTTGAAAAAACGAAGTCAAAGAGTGGTAAGAGCACCCTTAAACAAAAACAAGATGTGAGTAAAACAAGAAACCAAAAGGATGATCGAGGAGCCAAACAATGGCGTAGATGAGAAAACGAGTGTTTCGTAGAGACGTGAGCGTCTAGCTCAAGGAAATCTTGAAGATATCTTGCATGCCATTGACATAGAAGAAACTCCTATAGTCCGGTGAGGACATAGAGGAGAGGTGGAGAAGAGAGTTAAAGGAGGTAAATGCTGCAAAGAAAGTAGAAATTGAGAGGATGCGAGTTTCATGTTCCGAGCAAACGAAATCCTATGAAAAGGCATGCTAGGAGAGCTTTTAGAGAGCGATGAAGCTTCCACCACCTAATGTCACATTCCATGCGCCACGGAGGGTCATTGACCTTTCATCACCTGTGAGAGAAAGATAGAAATTAGCAAATCAAAGAAAGGAGAAGAAGGTGATAGAAAAAACGGATCTGCGGCTCCTTGAAGAGACAATTGCAGTGGCTAATCATGAAATTGTTGTTATGAAAAGAGAAGCAAGGAAACAAAGTGTAGATAAGATTCGGTTTGAAAAGATAGAGAAAGCAGATTTGGGAAGACTAAGGTTGACACTGCTGTTTCCAAGACTTTGGATAACACACAACAACTTATCGAGTGGACACATTCCGGCAAGAAAAGGAGGCCAAACATGTCGGGGAGGATGAACACACATGCTGAGAAGCCACCAATAGAAGATTGAAAGACTAGGTTAAGGACTTCCGGGGAGCAACTTTAACTAATTTGTTAAAGAGTTGAGAGAAAAAGGCCTGGCAAATGGCCGGTGCTTAGAAGAGCCAATAAAGCTCAACTCAATTATAAATGAGGAAGAAATGCCTCCAAGGGATCATAAGGTGAGTTGGTTTATGGTCGCAAAGGCTAATGATATTTCAAAAACAAGGTTTTGGCACTTATGAGAGTTCATTTTTGCAAGTTATACAAAAGGCTCGCGAAATTTTAGGCACTTTTTCGGTGGTTTCATAGCGATGCATGGGCTTCGAAGGATGGTAAAAACGCTACAAAACTACTGCAGCTTTTCTTCTTGCTTTACTGATCCGGTTTTACGGTTGTCGAGGAAATTGAAATTGAGGTGTGGGATATGTGTCTAAGAATGATGAAAGACCATGCACAAAGGAAAGAATAAAAGTTTTTAAGAGGTAAATGGCATTTTTGAAGCGCTACGACAGTACGCTGCGAAAGCTGCCTTGCTTTCGTAAGCGTACTATGTGGGAGCCTTTTAGAGAAGATTTTTGAGCATTTGTATGGATAGATGGGTGTTATTCAAGTGTTAGAAAAGAGCATGAAAACAATCGTTCATCACTTAAAAGACGCAAAATAAAAGATAAATTCATGACAGCCAAAAACATTCATGGAAGAAGAAAGTACCTTTTCCTAAGCGGGGCTTTGTTTCCCGGTTTTAGAGGAGGACAATTAAGTGATCATGTAGTGATGGCTCCCATCACCCAAATTTGAACATGTGAAATCATGCTTGTCAGATGTAATTTTTTTGAAGAGATAAGGTTGTTAAATTTAATAATGAGCGGGTTTGAGTCCCTAGTAGGATAAGGATCTATCAAAGTGGGATAAACTTGTCATTTGGGCATTATGATGAGGAGTTTTGTGGTTGTGCAAGGTGTCATGTAGGCAAAAATTTGATGAATCTAGCTGAGGTAGATCATCTCATGATGTAACAAGCCTATTAAAGGCCATAGAGTCAAATTTGTCCAAGGGTTGGAGATTTGCACTTTGGGAAACATACTTTTATGTAATTTGACTATTTCGGTGATACGCAGAGATTTGTTACTTGACAAACCTAAGATTACGATTGAGTTTTTAGTGCACTACCTATATTATCATTATCTTTTATGTGCTCCCATTTTGCGGTGGTTTTCATTTATAATACTCATAATTAATTCATTTAATGCTGCGGCTTCCTTTATAGATGAATTGTTGTGTATTTTCTGTTTCTGCATGCATGTGTGTACTACTGCTAAAAAATCTTGCATGCCTCTGAGCTTCCATGTCAAAGATGGCCTCACTACTAAAATCAACGCTGAGTTTTGACTCCATAAGCCCAATGTTTGCATACTAATACTATTTTCAACCTATGTTGGCTCAAGGGGTCCTAACCCGGGTGGAGTTCAAAGATTTTCCAACTTGACTATACTACTAGCCCTTTCGTAGTGACCCACTTGCGCGAGGTCAAAATGTCACCGTGGTATGGGTGGGTGTTGTAACAGAGCTCTGCACGACAAGAAAGGGTGAGGTGAGAGCAAGCGAGAGTTGGAGTGCAAGCACTGTGATGCCCGGATCGCCTCTTTGCGTGGGGTCCGTAGGTCTTCTTTTCGCATCCACATGCGCAAGATGCTACTGGTGTTTGATAATTATATACTTCTGTGAAAGTAGCAAAATATTTATAAAAATAGAATAGAACATATCCGGATACGGTGAAACACACTTACACAAAAAATTTTGTAGTTGAATACAAAAAATACGCATAATACAACAATTACCAATAGTTTGCACAAACAACATGCATGGATTCGAGTTCTCAAACAACCTTTCTTGAGCTCATCAGTCGTTAAATTCCTTCTTACAATACTCGTCCCCATTGCGCTCTCGAGCGGCGGGGGTTCGCTTACCTGACTTTGGATCTCACTGCACGACACGCCCGGCGAGAGCCTTCCCCAAAAAGCAAGCAGTTGCTACAACCACAATTCACATCAATAACTCTTCTTTCTCTAACGCCTCACAATTTCAAAATGTTCCTCTATTTATAACAATCTATCCTATTTCCTATGGTGCTGCCAGCAGTGGTTTTTAAACGCCGAGTTTTACCCTTTGACATGTAATGATTTTGAGCTTTGACTACCTCACATAATGCTAGACTGAGTATAATAAAAAATATGCAAAATCGAGACTGCGTTTTGCGACTCGTAGGAGACACTACGTTCGACGGTCCCCAACACAATCTTGTGACTCGTCTCGAGTCAACGCCGTGGTGCGTGCGGTATATATATGCGCACACGCCAGGTGTCAGCGACGATCGGCGGAGGTAACACTTTCACGGCCTGCGGGCAGCAACACTTTGTGCGACATGGACACTAGCTTCGGGAGAGGTAGGTCCTTGAAGGGCCGTGGTATCTGTTCCGCGGTTTGGTTGAGTCATGCGGTGGAGTTGTGAGCGTCTTGAGATGTCTCAAATACCCGGAAGTAAAGCTGTCCTTTAATAATGTCTGTAGCTTCAATTATCAATGCGGCCATTATGCCTGGACCACTAGGGATATGATAGGATGCTGCTGTGGGCACACGGTATGCGGTGAATTGGCGGGCCATTCGTACGAAGGGCTTTGCCCACTTTGGTCGGGATGCCCTAAGTGCTACCTTCATAAAGCCTTCTGTGGTCGCCTAGAGCGGAGGTGATGCGGGAGTTCATCTCGATCTCGTGTGTCGGGTCGGTGAGCCACTAGTTCGAGAGGCTGCGCCATAAGGGAGATATCTTCGATGCAGCGTGTGAGGAGCGGTCGACGGCCCACATTGAGGGTGTTGTTGTGCGGTCCGGTCACGATGATGGATCTCTTAAAGCGCGGTGGTGGCCAGCAATCACACGTAACACCTGGCGGAGGGCGGTAGCGCCAAATCTGCTTGTGGTTGCGTAGCTGACGGGAGGTGAGTGGCATGGGCTCGAGATAGTGCTAGGTGAGCGAGATACGACCTTCGTTGGTAGGTAGCACAGGCTGTGGAGCGGTCGCGGTGTACCCTGTACTTGCTTCGTGCCGACGGAGTGTCTATTGGTCGGCCGTTACTGCATAGGGTTCAAAAGTCAGGTATTCTGCACGAGGGAGCAGGAGGGCAGTCAACTTATCAATCTCGGCGTCCGAAACCCTCTTAATATGGTATGTACGGTGTTTAGGGCAAGCGGGTAGGTGCCCGAGCGCTCGAACGTTAGGGGCGCCGCAGCGAGAAAAATGATATGGCTTCTAACTTTGAAACTCAGACAGCCAGCGGTGGGTTGATGGGGTACGACCCAAATGCTACGGTCCGGAAAATCAAAAGCGGTAGAATGATCAGATGCGGATGAGCGAGTCAATATGGAGCCTTGATCGAGGTTTATCACTTTCTTCCTTATAATGCCCAAGGTTGTCCAACGGTAGAGTAAATCTAACCTGAGCACTTTCGCATCAATCGTGGAAAGAAAAAACTTCACCTTAAAGTTTTCCGCGTTGATGGCCACGGGTAGCTGTGTTCTTGTGCTGACGGTGAGATTCCCTTTTCACCATAGTACGTAATGCTATATGACGGTCATCAGCTTGCACTGATAGGTCCCACGGATCTCATGACTTTGGTTGAGGCGTCCGTGTTGTTCGCACATCCAGCGAAGTAAAGCTGAGCATCAAGTGTGTTGTGGTCGACTCGGTACAACTCACACGGATTGGCAGCCATACGCATCCTGTCTAGTACCATGGTTGGGACAATTCGATCACTCACTCCTTCCGGTGGGCTAAGGCTCCGGTGTTCATCGTGTGTGTGGTATCGGTGTTCGCGATCACGGGTGCCATATACGGAGTGTGTTCCCTTAGTCAAAGGGTCGTGTTCTACGAGCTACATCGAGCGCCCTTGTGCCATATTCCACCTTAAATGTTCGCGAGAAACTCATCTCTCGAAATTCTCCCGATGGCGCGTGTCTTTGGTGCGGCCTCCACATCTCGATACCATGCGATGCGGATGCGAGTCCTGAGGCAATGGATAAATGGGTGAACTGGGTCGATTTTGAGAGTCACCTTCGCACCATTATGTTTCCCATGCTAGAAAGAAAATATCTTCATGCAGGTCTTATGATCTGAAAATTCTTGGATCCGTCCTCGGTAGCACTTTAAATCGCGGGGATCATCTTATCTTGACATTCCTCTAGTTGGGAGTACGCTTCCCATGCGTGTCCACTAGCATGCGGGCGTTCCGTGCGGGGCTATGCAAGGCCCTAGCACGCGTCCTTGAAACTTCTGTTTCGAATGCACTTAAAAATTCTTTAAGGTGCAGGTCCCCAAAGGCAGGCTGGAGTCCTGCTTACCTTGGCAAATATGTAAGCGGAAGTTTCTTCGTGACCGAAGACATCGTAGTCGCGGGAAACCTCATGCGGCTCGACCACTGCCAATTCTCTGGTTCCCCATCGGAGTTGGAAAGGCATTCACTATCCTTTTCCCGAGTGAGTACTCCTTCCGTGTGGGGTCAGTCCAATCTTTGTCACGCATGGTGAGCTTGTAGATGTGATCCACTTCTCTACGCACATCTTGCAACGGCTTTGTATACTACATGCCTTCTGCGGGATCCAATGGGCCTGTTACTCATGTGCTGTATTCTTTTCAGACACCATGCTTGCGCAATTTTTGAGATTGATAACACCCCCATATCCATACAGTACGGTCCAGGTCCTAGGAATGCTTGGGGTGATCCGCATCTTCCACGATTTATATTACCTCAGAGTACGGCTTGGACCTTTACTCTCGCGATATCTACACACGATTTGTGGCGGCCTTCCCGGAAGGGATGATCTTTTGTTCGATTTTCCATCTCGTGACTAGATGGTGGAACCATTCAATTTAGGTTCTCCCATTCATTGTCATGTTTGCTTCGATACAATACATTCACATACGGTCCGAGAGTCCAAAATAACCGAGAGTCCATCAGTAGTCACCAATGTTAACGCGGTGACCGCATTTCTCTTCACTGTCACGTATACACGTATGGTTTGTGCTACGTCCTTAGTCCCCAAAAAGTCGGATTCGGAGCCGTGATGCTGAGAACTATTCATTAATGCTGAGAAGGTTCTCTACAACCTTTGGGTTCGGTACTTGACTTCAAAGCTTATGCACTGCTGAAAGGAATGCTTAGCCGTCATCTTGTCTTGAGAGTGCGTCGGCTGGTGTACTGCACGATGGTGAGTATTGTCTCTTGTCCCTTTTTTATGTTTTATCCTTCTTGATAGGTCGGAGGAGGATCACTGGCATCCTTTTCCTTCGATCCACATATCGGTGAGCCATCCCTTGTGTCAGTTTATAACTTTCACTACTGTCTGTGTTTCCTTAGCCTAAGCTTTAACTCTTCCACACGTGCACGCAGGGGTGTGCTTCTTTTCTGCACATTTTCGGCTATTAAAGGTAGGGCAATCTTCAACCACATGGTCCCATTTGTCTGCAATATTTTTCAATACTGCTTGTGGGTTGATGGCAGTCCACTGGAAAAGTGTCCTACACTCCGCCGGTACCTGCGGAGTCGTTGCCCCGTCCCTCGTCCTGCCGCTTCCTCCCCAGCCTCCCACCCCCGTAGCTCTGAGAGCCACCAAAGATCATGAGAGATCTCGGTGACGCGGTCCTGTGTGTGCCCTGTCTACGGTTTCCCACTATCTACCAGCTAGGTCATAAGTGCGACGGTTGCTGCTCATCGCAGTCCTGCTGACCGGCGGAGACACTGCCGACATGGCTGCTTCGATTTTGGGACCTCTGCGCACCTAGTCGGGGGCAATGGTGTGTATCGTGCGACCCCGCTACCTGGCGGTCATCGCACCACCTCTCGAGGCTGCTCGAGCACGGTCATGATAGGATGGGTTCCCCACTGCGCTCCACGGGTGGATGGGGACTGGGTCCTCCACTACCTACGTAGCAATGCGCTTACGTGAGGGCACCTAATCCTTCATGTGGTCTGAGATACTGAGCATACGCTGTCACATAGATTTTTGCCTGCTCTAGCTCCTTTTCCTCGTTCCTTTCCATGGGTTTTGAATTTCTCATGTGCATGGCTACAGTACCGCTGCAACAGATTTGATGTACTCCTAACGAAGTATCTTCTTTGAGCTCGAGCTTCTGGTTTCATAGCGACTTCCCATGACTTTTTTCACTGTGACTCGAAGGTTTGGTGACTCATTGGCTTACGCGAGGGTGGGGCAGCAACATAGCAATGAACCATTCCGTATGTGTGTCTATCGTCATACTCAAATCCTCCTTCACGGATTTCTTTCTTCAGTCGTTCGATCGGCCTCCCTGGCTTGGCTCGGACGCCGTCTCGCTTGTAGTCCTTCACTTCTTCTACACAGGCGAGAATAAGATTTTGGCGCTCTGGAATTATTGCTTGAGGCGTCCTTAATATGTTGAATAGATGCACTCCCGTTCTAAGGAAGCGTGTGTATGTACCGGTCTAATGCTACTGTCTTCGAACGCCAAGGACAAGCGTAGCCCTCTTCACGTGTCATTTGTCACATTTTGCGCGAGTCCCTCAAGAATCTACAACAAAAACAAAATGGGTCCATATCCTCATCTCTCCTACCCCCTTGAAGGTAGGTAGTTTCGGTGCGCAGCGGCCATATCCCTGTCCGTGAGAAGGTGAGTGGTATGGAGTGAGTTTTTACCTTTGTGCGCGCTTTGGACGATAGTGTGTGTGCGCCTTAGCGTAGCCATTTCTTGCGAAAGGATTATAGGCAAATCTTTCCTGTCGGGGTTGGTCTGATAGTATTTACCAGCTGCCGTCACGCTTTCGTTAGGATTTGAGGTCATTCGGTCGGTATGACTACACATAATACTCTTCTCGCATGGTAATATCTTAATTAGCAACAATAATGTGTTCTCGGCACTTGCGAAAATCCTTTAAAGATCTCCGCTCGGCCTCCAAAGTAGGAGACAAAGCGAGTCGATGGAAAGGTTCTGTCACAGTGCTCCTAGCTCCTACTTGTCCACGCGGTGATCCACCGATGCGAGTGATGGTATTATCGGTCCCTTTCCGAATTCTCTTGGATCCAGCTGCAGAGTCCACGAGTGACTCATTTCAGATTCTTCCAACATGCGGAATTCTGCTTGCCTCTGGCCAACCACTCCTGGAGCTCTATTGAAAATGTCACAAACAAAATTTAGGCAGCTTTTACGCCAGAATGTACCTATTTTTCCACTTTTCTTCCGTTAACTTCGTGCTGCTGCGATTTTCTTTTACCACAAACTCTCACAGACTCTTGCTTTTCAAACCACTCCTCAATTTCCTTCCTTTCGAGGCTTCTAGTCCTCTCTTGTCATTACCCAGTCCCTTCCTCAAAAATGCTCCGGGTCCACTGACAACGGAACCATTTGTTGGCTCAAGGGGTCACGGCCCGGAGTTTGGAGTTCCAAGTTTTGCCAACAAACCCCTATACTACTAGCCCTTTCGGCGGTGGCTCCGCTTGTGCGGTCACAGTCTCTCTGGTAGTGTGGGTGGGGTCGCGGAACCGGGTTTTCCACACCCTAAGAAAGGGGTAGGTAAGGCAACGCGAGAGGCACGCGTCCTGTTGTTGTCCTGCGTTTTGATAGTTTGGAAAATCAAAAGACAAGGCAACATCAAACCAATATTTAGAGTTCCGAGGATCTAGTCCTCCCCTGTTCTCGAGAGGATCTCTCGTGTTGTTTCGAAAGGTTTATCTTGTGTGCTTTGGGTATTGGTTCAAATAGTTATTAAGTGCATAGTGTTTGTTTCTTTGTTTGGTTGAATGACCACGTGAGAACATGAAAAAGGTCTGGGAAAGATAGATAGAAAGGGGAAATGTACGATTCATTGGGCAATGGAGGTCAAGAAGGGGTCCATGACAAACTAATCAATGGATATGGGATATCGGAGGCAAATCTAACTTGGCCACGGGATCCTTTGGTTTTGTGAATGAGATGGATGTCAATGATTTGGAAAGATTTGAATTGTCCAACAAAGGTCATTCTGAAAGCATAACTTGAAAAATAAAGAGTATTTGATAGACGGGGCTAACCCATGAATTCTACGAAACCACACTTTAAGAAAATAATGACTTCAAAAGAAAACTTTTAAAAAGTGAAATCTAAGATTAGGGAGCACATCCTATTTCCTCAAAGATTTTATTTCTAGGTGACTTAGAAAACATAAAAGGTTCCTTTGACATTGCGGTCATAGAAGAGAACACCTAAAAGCATCTATGATCACAACTATAAAGACATTCAAAACAATTGTTCAAAGCAAGGACAAAGGGCATGATCGAAAACAAACCTCCTTGGCTAACCTAAAAATAATGGTGCGTCAAAGGGAGACTTCAATGAAAACAGCGTTCCAAGTGATAGCAAACAAGCAAGGAAAACCATAAATCATGCGAAACCAACTATTTGAACTATTGTAGAAAATAAACAAGCATGAGGACTAAAGAGAGAGATTGAAGACTCCTAAAATACCTCGTGCGAGAGAAAACATAAAATAGTGAAAGATGAACAGGGTCTAAAAGGTGCTCCTGAGAGGTCATTTATTAACCTAGAAACTTTCATCCTACTATACTTAAGCATTTATGAGACATAATGTAAACGGGGAGAAAACATTAAAGCAGGTCGAATGCTTCACCCAACAACCAAGCTCATGGGTCCAATGACCGAGCCTTCTCAAGAACAAGTATGTAACAACATCATCGAGGATTCCAAAACTTCAATTTTCTTCCTCAGCTTCGGATAGACTATGTATTATTTCGGAAGGTTTCGGTGTTACGAAGCTGGTGAGACAATCAGCCTAGCGAATTCTCATCTTCTTCGGAGAAGTATTTATAGAAGAAAAGAGGAGGCGGAAAAGTTTTAGGATTGAAATGCAATACATTCTACATTAAATGCAACTCCCATCCTTGAAAACCATGCGAGGCCTAAGGCGGAGAGCATTGAATTATGATTCTCTTTCCATGTACTATGTTTACTTGCTATTTTTAGGCTAAATGGGAAAAAATATTGACTGCGAGGCTTATGTCCCTTACAGTAGCTATACGCAGCCAGGTTTCGAATTTGTTCTTTCTTTGGTAATAACTTTTCGGTGTCTTTATGTAGATATCTTTATGTTTTTGCAGAAATAAGTGAGGCCTTCTCTTAGTTATTTAGGGTACACGGCTGAGGGTGGCTTTTGGTAGGCTGGAGAGGATTCGATTAGCCTCTAATGCGGCGGTGGAGAGCTTCTCGTAGATATATTTCCTTGTTTTGTCCTAAAACACCTTTAATTACTTTAGTTATGTGTTTTAGGCCCTGATTTGGCTTAATCTTCATCTTCGGGTCTTCATACTTTCTGCTGAATGTCAGATTAGGCGTGATCTGAGTTTATGCCTTAATCCTCTTAAAAAATCTGATTTTAACTTTAAACACAGATGCTCTTTAATCTTCTATCTTCGATCTTGATTTTTCTTCAATAAATGGTCTCGCGGCTGTGTCTGTCCGAGTGTGTTGCGAGTGCGCGAAGTTTTCACTAATGCTACCAATGTTCATGAGACATGGTAAAAATGCGTGTGCTTTGAACCACTGTTATATTCATGTTTCTTCGTTAATAATGGCCTAGGGGATCGTCATCACCGGCCTTTGATTTCTTTTAAAACTTGTGGAGGAACCTTTGAAGACACACTGAAAACACGAGAAAAAAGTTAAGAAAATCCGGGAAGTGAAGAATGGAGTTAAGGCTACTTTGGAGGTTGGGAGTAAATCGTGGCCGTTGGTCCCAGTCTAATCGACGATCGAGATTGCTCGATGGTTTGATGGGGGAGAAGCGGAGTTGGATAGACGGTGGTTGGATTAGAGATCCCGAGTTGTTGAGATCAGATTGATCAACAAGCGAGGATTAATTGGGTTTTTATAATGCGGAGAAACATTATAACGGAAAATGGAGGGAAAATATAATGAAAAGAAAAAAAACCTTTGAGCGCGGGCGAGTGGTTTAATGAAATTTGGAGTTTGCGAAATGATTAAGGCCGTTGGATTAGACCAACCAACGGAGATGCGACGGCGGAGGAGATTCTTTGATGAGGAAATTTCTTGGAAAGAAAGGATGGAGGGCGTTGAACTAATGGCGAGAGTTAAATTGAGACCACTGAGAATCTCGAGAGATCAACGGCAAAGATTTAAAATAAGAAAATGTAATGTAAATGGGAAAAGGTGTGGTTAAGGCTATAAAAACCACGTGGTGTGTCGCATGACTGCTCCAAAGTAGTTTTCAAAATTTCTCACGCGATATGGGTTGCCATTTGACACATGTCCTTTAAGAAGCTTAGCCCATATACGGTAATGGGAAATTAACTTTTCCGAGACTCAAAATCATGCGATATGGAGTCACATGCGAAGTCGGATGAAAGGCGGGTATATCAACGGTGGAAGATGAAAGCGCGATAAGATAAGTTGCGTGGGTGGAAGATGGTGGGCAATGCCAAGGTGGTTTTCGATGCGGGACCGGCCCGGATCCATAGGAATGGGCAGAGTCGATTCCATCGATGGGGAGGTAGGTCCTAAAAGAGTTGGGCCCTCTGCGGGTCGCCTGTACGGGCCGAATTGGATCACTAGAAAGCGAACGACCAAAGTAAATCGATGGGCGACGTTGAAAAGGAACATGAGAAAGCTAGTTTTCGGGGCGGAGGTGAGTCGCAATGTTAACCCATTGATATGTGAGATCAACGGTAGGAATATTTGCTAAAAGAGTTTGAAGCTATGAGCTTTTATGAAATAAGAAATGGGTTCGAGTTTCGAGCACGGATGGGTCGAGTATATGTAAACGAGACGACCCAGGATGCGATCGCAAGCTCTGCAAAGTTGGCGGAGGAGAGAGAGGAAAGGCACAAAGAGAATGGGCCGATGCGATTAAGCGCGGGCCGTTGAGATCTTGGGGAGATCCAACGGTCGGGGATGAATGCGCATGGGTTTTAATGTTTGGACGCTATGACTATGGCGAGAAGTGATTAAATGCGAGCCGTCGGATGCGCTTGGGAATGAGCAGCGATCGCAAGGATTGGATGGCGAGAGATGGCATAATGGGAGGGAGGCAAAGGGATGGCGCTTCACATTTTGATGGTGTGATTAAGCGCCGAAGTTGTCGGATACGTACGTAAAGATCGACGAGTGATTTAATCGGAGGGATATGGAGGGAAGATTATGGGGCGTTATGTGACTGTAAACGCTGGCCATTGGATTTATAACAATCATGACGACGGAGGTGGATGCTGTTGAAAGGGAGAAAAATCATCGCATCGGGGATTTTTGAATAACCAGAGAGAGAAATGTTGGCAGAAACTTCGATTTGCGATTTGCAGGTTGGGCGCACCAGCATTGAGTCGCGACTCTCGGGTTCTCGATGCGGTATGAGGAGGCGCTAAAGCCAAAGGGAGCAGCAAAGCCTTAATGCGATAAGAAGCGACATTTTTAGGACGTTTTAAAGGATTTTTCGAGAGTATTTTGAGGGTTCGGAGTGGAGGTGAAAAAGGGATTTTAAACCTTATAAATGGATTTTACAAGGCTTTAAAGGGAAATTTAAAGAATGAGAGGCAAATGGAAGAGTTTTATGGATGAAGTGAAGAAGAGAGAAAATGGAGAAGTGAAAATGAGGGAAAAATGATGCCTCGTGAGCGGTTTCTCTTAGTGAGACAACAAATTTTTCGAGGTTTATGAGAAACAACGGTGAAGATTAACTAAAAGATTAGTTGTCTTCATAAAAAATTCCAAGGATGATAGGTTCTCAAAGGGGAGTATCTCTTGTTTTTGAAGAAAGAACAAAATTAGTCACTTCTCGGTATATACAAATTTTATCGGTGCAGCTAACGGTGGCTCCACGCGAAGACAGCGCGGATTTCTTTGGTGTCTAGAACCTCGTTCGCAAATCTGCGGATTTCATTAAACCGGTGACTTAATCCATTGGGCGAGCAACCTTTGCTTTTTGATGATCTCTACTGGGTAATTTGAGACCAATGGAATACGTCGAAAACAACAAGTCTACCTACCCTTTCCTAATAATCCTAACATTTTTTTCTTCTTTTAAGAGTGCATTTAGGCTGGCCAACTCTCTTCAACAACATTTTATTCTTTTGAAAAACAAAAAACTAATCTAAGTCTAATCTTATTCCTCCATGAACTCGTTTAAAGCGAGTGGAGTTCCTGCGTTTCTGCTACTAACTCACATTTTGTCGATTAGGCGTGCAGCCGAGACTTTTATTCTCTAAATTCAAAAGAGTAGAACTTTAAAATCAAACAAGCCGGGATTAGAACAATCTAACTTGTTTCTAATCTATAGCTTTTCAAACAAAAAGTGCACATAGATTAAAATTTGCATAAAATTTTAAAGTCAAAATGTGAAGGCTTAAGTTGTAGAAAGTTTTGAGAACATCCTTCTCTTTTTCTTCGGCTCGATTTTGACTTTTGTTTGAGCCGTTTTTCATTCTTTCCTGGTTCAAGTTTTGATTTTATTGAGAACCGAGTTTTTCATCGATCTCATGGAGAGTTGAGGATAAAAGGAATCTAAAATTGATTGAATAGAATAGATGGGGAGGAGTGTTGGTTTCACCTATGTTTCTCACCATGTATTTCATGTGAGGAGTCACTGTGTAAATCTGCATGTTTTGGTTGAAAAACAAGGATGGTGGCATAAGACATGTCCATTTGAAGGCTTCCACACAAGTTTGGCTCCCCCATGATCTTGATAAAAAGCATGCCATACTTAGGAGGTGCCGGCTTTACTAACTATGTCCATAACTAGACTCTTAGCGAGAGTTTGAGATAAGTTAACACATAAATTTTTGATTAAACCCAAACATTTGACTCTACTTGAATCGAAAGGAATACGGATCCTTGTATGGTTTAGTAATTTCTAAGCCTAAGCTTTCCCATTACTACCTTGGGCATAAGATTATGTGAGAGCTCGAGTCTAACATGGCATTGTGTAAAATTTTCTCATGTATATTCAGCGCCCGACATAGA
Organism: Pinus albicaulis; assembly: GCA_034641835.2. Taxonomy (NCBI): domain Eukaryota; kingdom Viridiplantae; phylum Streptophyta; class Pinopsida; order Pinales; family Pinaceae; genus Pinus; species Pinus albicaulis. The sequence goes on along the minus strand of JAXQQM020092258.1, from coordinate 195,579 downwards.
AGGGAGGAACAAATCCTTCTTGGTATTTTCGTCAACTTACGAACCAAATAACAATTCGGGTTTGTCATGTTCAAGTTTAATGTGTCGGTGTCACTTCCTAAGTTCAAAGCTTTTTCAAAACTTGGTTTTTGTACACTTCTTGGGTTACTAGTTCGGGTAAGGGGATGGTAATTTTTATCTTTGCAATCTCTCCCTCCAAGGAAATTTGAAAGGAACAATTGATTTGGTCATATCACATACAATGTTTTTCCAATCGAGATTCCTTTCGGCAATTTTTGATTTGCTAAAGCTTTATTTGGACGTGGTGATTAGGACGGTTTTATTAGGTCCACCAGGCCCGAAGTGCTAGGGAGTTCTTTGCTCAACATTAGTGGATACTTTTCTCTTTGTTTGGGATCTGTTTTCTTAGCCAAAATGTTGCAGGTTTTCTCATGTTGTCTTCTTAGGGTAGACTTCTGCGTTTTTCTTGACCACGGTGCTGGTGGTCGTACTCTGTTGAATTGTCTACGTTCACTTTTACTCCTAAGATCATATTGTTTGTGCACCTCCATGATTGCATTTTCAAACCGATCATAATAATCGAAAGAATCTTCATAGGTATTTGGGTTGCAGTCGAGGAGAAGAAACCTTGTTCTTCTTAAGTGAGGAAAACATCATCCCACTTTGTCTGATCCAATCAAGTTCACATGGCCTTCTCCCAGCAACTTTCCAATCTCTATCTTCCTCATATTGATCTACATATTTTTGTTGGAAGGAGGAGGCTAATCACAGTTGGTCATTTTCTTTTTGCTTATCTTGATTGTTTTCTCTTCTATAATTATGATTTACGTTTCTGTTTTGGTTGTTTTGGGGTTCTGTGGTGGCACTCTATATCATTCAGAGTTGATCTTTTTCAAGCATCACTCTCCATTACTGCTAGGTTGTCCAATTTTAGTGTCGGAGAGGTTGAGGTTGAGGAGTGCGATGTCATCTTTATAAAGATTTACCCTCTTCTACTGATCTCAACCTATTTCTTTTCTCCAATTATGTTTGCTTCTACTCTCAACTCCTCTTTGTATGTCTTCACAGAAGTTATGTAATCTCTCTCCCTTGGCTGAGTAGGCCATTTTACACATCAAAAGCCTTGCGAGTGTCTTACTAAAGGCCATGCCTTGAGGAGGTTTCATGTGAGGGTGGAAAGAGCATTGTAAACATTGTTAAACCTAGTGAGTAGATAGTCATAGAGCGCTCTCTCCTTGATTTCTTTTAAAGGTGATATACTTTCTGCTAGTATTTGGAGAGGAGTTCTTTTTTGAGTTCCCATTTGTTGATGAATGTTTGATGCAAAGAAAGGAGATCATTGATCTTTGTTAGGAGGGTAAGTTTTTAAACACATTGTTACATCTCCTCCTAAACTTTGGGAAAAATATCCTCATCTTAATAGTTTCCTCCTCTGTCTCATGTAATCAAAGTACATCTATCTCCATCCTATCTACATGATGTTGCAAGGCTGTTGTGAGGCTTCTTTTGCGGTAAAATAGAGGAGTTTTTGATTGATAATCATTTGGTAATGGAAAGCGGTCGATGGTAACACTAATAGGGCATACCATGTTGCCATATTGGTTGGGAAAGAAGGGTGGATTTACAAAATTGAGTTTACAAAAGAGTGAAAATGGGCGCGAAATGGAGTGTTTTGAACGGTGGTAGTATGGATTGGAGTGGAAGAAACGCTTGAGCCGGCAAGGCGGGTTTTGGGCAGATTTGTTATGGAAGAAAGGCTCAGAGTGGTGAAAAAGGCTTTGCGAATGAAGAGGGTGGAGGGTGAGGCTTCTCTACTACAGCTCACATGTTGCCAAATACTGCTGATGTCGAGATCCAATTTGGCTCAAATCACCTTGAAGGATCTAGTTTTAAAGATGTTCTTTGTACGACGTAAATCCAAGTGTGAGATCCTCTAAGACAACAAAGGTTTTCGCCGAGGAAATTTGTTCTTAAGAGGCTCTTGCTCCGGTAGGCGATTTTCCAGGAGCTTAGAAGTGCAGCACGAGAATTCTCTCTAGATTTTCAACTATTGTGGGAGGATTGGGAGTCTGGATGAGATCTAAGTATTGATCACTATGTGAAGCGAGTACACTTTTCAAAAATGAGAGAGGTTAAAGTTTTAGTTGTTTGTTTGGAAGTTTGCGCCTCACAATGTCTTATATAGTATGGGGCTAGGAGTTCTAAACTTCTTCAAGTGCAGTTAAACGCGAGTCCTAAAGAGATTTGGAGACGAAGATGAGTAATAGGCCTCACTAGGGCTAGTGGATTCGCGGTGGAAACTTTTTAGCTTCTATGAAGGTAAAATGATTAGATGGTTCCACCACCATGTGTTTGTGTGTGAAGCCAAAAGCGAGTGTTTTTGGGTTTTTCTAAGTTTTTCGGTCTTATAGGTTGTGAGAAGTGATCCTAAATGCTGATTTAACACTGAGCTAAGGTGTTTAAAAAACATACTACCAAAGTTCACTATTGTAGCAGCAATGGCTCAGTTCATAGGGTTTGATAAGGTTCTATGAGAATCCTAAGAGTTTCTTAGTTTGTCAGCGATTCCAATGAGGTCCTGTCATGGTTACCATAGGAGCTTGGTAGTGCTCGGAAGAGAAGTTACTTATGTTATGTTTCGAGACGACGAGGTGTTTTGTTTTTAAAGGATTTTACTCGTCCCCCTGTGGGTGCCATTATGTTGTTACCACTGTGTTTTGATAGTTTGGAAAATCAAAAGACAAAGGCAACATCAAACCAATCTTTAGGTTTCGGATCTAGTCCTCCACTGTTCTCGAGAGAAGGGATCTCTCAAGTGTTGTTTTTGCAAAGGTTTATCTTGTGTACTTTGGGTATAGGTTTTGAGACTAGTTATTAAGTGCGAGTGTTTGTTTGTTTGTTTGGTTGAATGACATAGTAGAACATAGAAGAGTCTAGAAAAGATAGATAGAAAGGAAATGTGGGATTCATTGGGCAATGGAGTCGAGAAGAGGTCATGACAAACTAATCGGTGGATATGGGATATCAAAAGGGCAAATCTAACTTGGCCATAGGATCCTTTGTTTTTGTGAATGAGATGGACATCAATGATTTGGAAAAAAGAGTTTGAATTCTCAACAAAGGGAAATTTGAAAGCATAGCTTGAAAAATAAAGAGGTATTTGATGAGACGCCCAACCATGAGATTCACCACAAACCACACTTTTAAGCAAATAATGACTTCAAAACAAATTTTAAAATGAAATCTAAGATTCGGAAGCACATCCTATTTCCTGAAGATTTTTATTTCAAATGACTTAGAAAACATAAAAGGTTCAACGATAATTGCGAGTCATAGAAGAAGGAACACCTAAAAACATCTATGATCCTGACTATAAAGACCTTCAGCTCAATTATTCAAAGCGAGGAAAAAGGAGCATGATAAAAACGAGACCTCCTTGGCTAACTGAAAACAATGGTACTTCAAAAGGAGACTTCAATAACGACTTTCAAAGAGATAGTAGACAATAGCGAGAAAACCATAAAGTCATGCTTTGAAAACCAACTATTTGAACTATTATAGAAACACACTAGCATGAGGAATAAAGAGAGATTGAAGGCTCTAAAATACCTCGGCGAGAAGAAAACATAAAACGGTGAAAGGATATGAAACCGAGTCTAAGGTGCTTCTAGGAGTCATTTCCTAACCTAAAACTTTCATCCTACTATGGTAGCATTTACGATAGTACGAATGTCAAACGAGGAGAAAACATTAAACTTGGGTTCAGGAGACACTTTCACCAATAGCCAAGCTCATGGATCCAATGATAGAGGAGCCTTCTCAAAGAGAACAAGTATGCCAACGACATCATCGGGCTTCGAGGGCTTCAATTTCTTCCTCAAAGTTCGGATAGACTATGTGTTATTTCGGAGAGTTTCGGTATTGTAAGCTAGTGAACAATCAACCCATTGAATTCTCTCATCTTCTTGAGAAGTATTTATAGAAGAAATGAGGAGGTGGAGAGAGTTTTAGGATTGAAATGCAATAAATTCTGCATTAAATGCATCTCCTAGCCTTGAAAACCACATGCGAGGCCTACAAGGCTGGGAGAACATTGAATTGCGAATTCTCTCGTCATGCTACTTGTCTGCTTGCTATTTTTAGGCTAAATGGGCAAAAATATTGACTTCAAGGCTTACTTATCCCTTGCAATAACTTCCACTGATAGTTTCGAGAATTTTGTTTCTTTCTTTGGTAATAACTTTTCGGTGTCTTTGGCAAATATCTTGTGTTTAACGCAATAGACGGGCCTTCTCTTGATTTATTTGGAGTGCACGCGGTGGCTTTTGGTAGCTAGAGATGATTCAATTAGCCTCTTGATGTGGCAATGGAGGCTTCTCGGACCGATGGAATTTCCTTGTTTTGTCCTAAAAGCAACTTTAATTTACTTTAGTTCTATGTTTTAGGCCTAATTTGGCTTAATCTTCTATCTTCGGGTCTTCATACTCTTGTGTGTGGATTAGGCATTTTATTTTTACCGAGTTTGTGCCTTAATCCTCGTAAAAACTTTGATTTCGAAACTGCTAAACGCTGATACTCTTTAATCTTGTATATTCTAATGCTTTCGGTTTTCAACTTCAATAAATGGTCTACTACCGTCTCGTGTCTTTCCGGTTGTGTTGTAGGTGCGCGAAGGGTTTTCATAATATTACCAATGTTCATGAGACATGGTAAAAATTGTTGTTTTGAACCTTGTATATTCATGTTCTTCGTACAATAATGGCTTTCGAGGGGGATCATCATCCCCGACCGCTGGTTGCCTATTTAAAACTTATGGAGGAACCTTGAAAAGCTTTTTGCACAAAACGAGAAAGAAAGTTAAGAAAGTCCAGTGAAGGAATGGGTTAAAGAAAGTCTGCTTTGGGGGTTAGGATAAATCGTGGCCATCGATCCCGAGACTAATCGGCGAGTCGAGATTGCTCGATGAGTTGATGGGGGAGCGGTTAGATAGAGGGTGGTTGGATTAAGTGCGGGCATTTCGTTAGATCGAGTTGATCAACGCTCGAGGTCAAATTGGGTTTTATAATGCGAGGAGGGAGACACAACATTATAATGGAAATGGAGGAAACTATAATGAAAAGGGGCAAAAAACCTTTGGTGGAGGTAGAAAAGGGTTTAATGAAATTTGGGGTTGCGAGAATGATTAAGGCAGGCGCCCAAGATTAGACCAGCTTCCAACGGAAGATCGGCGGCGGAGATTCTTTGATGAAATTTTCTTGGAAGAAGGATGGAGGGTGATGAAATAATGTTGAGATTAAATTGAGTACCGTCGGATCCTCGGAGATCAACGACGGAGATTTCAAAATAAGAAAATGTAATGTAAATGGGAAAGGTGGTTTTGGTTGTAAAGTACCATTTGGTGTCCACAACTTCTCCAAAGTAGTTTTGAAATTTCTCCACGCGATGTAGGTTTCGATTTGACACGTGTCCTTTAAAGCTCCGCCCATATCGCGCGTAATTTTTAGGAATTAACGTTCGAGACTCAAAAATCCACGCGATATGAAGTCTAGCTTGCGTCGGATGAAAAGGTGGAGTAGGTCCGACGGTGGAGATGAGAAGCGCGATAAGATAGGTTGATAGCGGGCGAGAATATGGTGGGTAGGGCCAAGGTGGTTTGATGCGCGGACACGTCGGACCACGGAATGGACGGTCGATTCATCGATGAGGAGGTAGGTCCCAGGGTTGGGCCTATCGAGTCATATACGAGGACCATTAGATACGTAGAAATGAACAACGAGATTAGGCGAGTGGGGTGCTTTGAAAGGAATATGAGGCAAGGGGTTTCGGGCGGAGAGTTGGGTAAATGTGAACCGGGTGATATGCGAGAGATCGACGAGTGGGTCTTTGACGAAGAGTTTGGTGCTGCGGAGATTTATGAAAGTAGGGGTTCGAGGTTGGATCTAGACCATCGGATCCCTGTGAAACGGATGTCGCGGATGTCGGTCGCGAAAGCTCTACGAGATCGGCGGAGGAGAGAGAGGAAGGAACAAAGAGAATGGGCGGAAGTGTGATTAAGCGCGAGTGACGCGGATGCTTAGAAAGTCCAACGGTCGGGATGGATACTGTGGGTTTTAATGTCGAGGAGGCTATGGTAGAAGGTGATTAAATACGAGTTTGTCGGATGCGCGGGAACGAATGATCGGGATTGGATTGGAGATACGCATAATCGGAGGAGGAAAAAGGGATGGCGCTTCACGACTTTTGAGTGGTGCGATTAAGCGCCAATTATCGGATACTGGGAGTAAGATCTGCGTGATTTAATCGGAGGAGTTATGGAGGAAGATTATGGGCGCGATGTGACTTTAGCGGCGGTGCATTGGATTTATAATGATCGATAGGCGGAGATTGGATACAGGAGGTTGAGAGAGGAGAAAACTCATCGCATCGATAGAATAACCAAGGAAAACGTTAATGGCAAACTACGGTTGCGATTTGAGAATTGGGCCTTAGCGTGGAGTTTCGGCCTCACGGGTTTCATGTGGGATAATGGAGTTGGGGATAAATCCGAAGGGGCTTAAAGCCTTAATGCAGTAAGGCATGTTTTTTTAGGATTTTTTAAGAGATTTTTCGAGGAGGATTTTTGAGTTCGAATGAGAGTGAAAAAGGGGTTTTAAACCTTATAAATGGATTTGCCTGAGGCTTTCGAAATTCGAAAGAATGAGAGGCAAATGGAAGGAGTTTGTGGATGAAGTGAAAGAAGGAAAATGGAGAAGTGAAAATGAGGGGAAAATGAGGCCTCTTGAAGCGAGTTTTCTCTTAGTGAGACAACATATTTTTCGGGTTTATGAGGGAAACAACGGTGAAGATTAACTAAAAGATTAGTTATCTTCCATAAAAAATTCAAGGATGATAGGTTCTCAAAGGGGAATTATCTCTTAGGGTTTGTGAAAGAACAAAAGTCAGCTACTTCTCGGTATAACAAATTTTATCGGTGGCTAACGGTGGCTCCCGCTTAGAAAGATAGTTGGTTCTTTAGGTGTCTAGAACCTCGAGCTGCAAATCTGCGGCTTTCATTAAACCAGCTGACTTAATCCATTTGGGCGACGACCTTTCTTTTTGATGAGTCTCTTAAGTAATTATGTGGCAATGGAATTCTATCAAAACAACAAAGTCATACCACCTACCCTTTCCTAATAATCCTAACATTTTTCTTCTTTTAGGAGTGCGGCTTTAGTGGCCAACTCTCTTCAACAACATTTTATTCTTTTGAAAAACAAAAAACTAATCTAATTACAATCTTATTCCTCCATGAACTCGGTTTTAAGCAGAGTTGAGTTCGTAAGTATCTCTACCTGACTACGCTTTTGTCGGGGATTAGATTGTACGACGGACTTTTATTCTCTAAATTCAAAAAGCGAGGAAATTTAAAAGCAAACAGAAAGCCGGGATTGAAAAGTCTAACTTGTTGCTGATCTATGGCATAAAAACAGAGTTGCACATAGATAAAAATTCTGCAGAATTTTTTAAATCAAAATGTAGAGAGGCTTAAGATATGAAAGTTTGAGAACATCGCTTCTCTTTTTCTTGTTTCTCTGATTTTTGACTTTGTTTGGAAATTTGTTTTTTCTTTCTTTCCTGGTTCAAGTTTTGAGTTTATTAGAACCGGGTTTTTCATCAGTCTCATAGGTTTAGATTTTGAGCTTGTTTGAACCTTTGTTTTTCTATCCTAATCTACCTTACGGATAAGCCAATATTGTCTTTGTTTGGATGATACGATTTACTAACCTATCGACGATACAGACGGAAAAGCTAATTAGTCATGATTAGAATGATATGACTAACTAGAAGTGTGTTTTTGGGTATGGGGCTATACCTTTCTTGTTTTTACAATACGCCTCTTTTCTCTTTTCTATTGTTTTTGGATTTTCATTTTTCTAACTTTGAATGCAATGTTTAACAATGATATTTACAATGGAAAAATAAAATTACTTTGAAACTCACGACTCTTGGCGAAGTAATGCTTGAGCGTCACGCGCATTGATAGGACCTCCATATGGGTCTTCTCAAAACAATTCTTTTCGGGAAAAATGCATTGTGACCCCTCTCGACATGAATAATATAGGGTCCTTTCCACACAAGTTCTCAAAGCTTGCCATGTTTTCCCTTCTCTTCCCTTCTTGAATCCCATTTAAGAACAACAGCTTTCCAACTTGGAAATTGTTTGCATGGTCACTCCGTCAAATAGCTTCTTGATATTTTGTTGGAATGACTTGTGTCCTTTCATAGACTTCTTCTCTAGTCTCTTTGTAAATGAATTTTTTGGTTGATTCTTCTTTGCATATCATTCTCTTCAATCTCCACTTCTTGAAGAGAGTTTCATGGCTGCAGAACTCCTAATGAAGTGGAGAAAGGCCATCCATACCATGGAGCTTCGGTACGCGGTAGACTACGTGTATTGGCCTCTTTGTGAGTTAATCTATCATCCTGCTATTGCCCAAATCCACCTGTAAGTTTGAAGGAAGGGCAATATTCGGGGTAACACCAAACCACGCTCGGTGCTGGTAGCCTAGCCCTGCCGAGCGGGGAGAGGGCTCTCTCGGAGTCAATCTACGGGAAAAATGTGTCAATAGGCATTGAGATGATTGAAATGAGTGATAATTTTAGGCTGAGGTAGCAGTAATCAAAGAAGAGTTTGAAATGATTTTTAAAGGGTTTTTCGTTGGAAAAAGGAAGGAGAGATTTTGGGCTTGGGGATGAGGTCAAATTCTTACGGAAGTTCAAGTTCGCGAGGAAGGCAATGGAGTTTGATGTCTTAGATTAAATTAATGGATAAAGAAAATGCCCGCTGCGAGGCCCGAAGAGGGCAAGAAAGGTGCTGAGGATCCTCTTCGAAACGGAGGGAAAAAATATATATAACTAAACAAAAGTTTAAGGCGGAAACACTGACAAACTAATGAGATTCTACCTTAGTTGCTCATTTGTTTTAATTCGGAGAAGAAAAGAGAAGAAATGGAATACATATAAAATTAATGAAACTTATGAGATGCATGGAGAAAAAAATCATCAAAAGCTTCCGAGCCACAAGGATCAACAAGTGCTACAAAAACCATTGGTCTTTCCTTTGCCAAAAATGTAGAAGTGTATGTACAATGAAGTGCCAAACTTTTCCCAAGAGTCCAACCACCGAAAAATGTCTCGAAGAAAATACAATATATAGACCATCCTAACCCCCTTCCCATGCCTCTATGGGTCGAGCTCATCCTTCTAGAAAGCGCATTTCAGCAATTCTAAACAAGGAGGAGATTTTGAAATCTAGGCAATCGGAAACAACTTGCTTCTATATGCCAGAGGCTGAAAGTCCATTCACTTAATTTCACTCTGGTGAATGAATCCTCTAAGAACAAGTAAATATGAGCCAAAAATTACATAATAATCATAAAATTACATCAATATAGATCAATAGTTACATCAAAAATTAAACTAGTAAAAAATGGGCGAATTTACGAAAATTTGTGAAGAGGTCAAAAATGAGGCCAAATTTCTCTGTCTGCTTAGTGCCCAAAAACTCCAATGCATCGCGCCACTTTGAGCCTATTTTTGCACTTCCCTAAAGAATCCCAATTGGAGCTCATGATAGCTCGTTTGGAAAACTCTATCATGCTCTGCTATCCAACCCAGTGGAATTTTTCAATTTTGGAGCTCATTTTTCCCCTCCCAAAAAGTTCAGTCTCCCAAGAGCGGTTCATTGCTTGGTGCAAAAAGGTGATGCGAAAGGTCACTTTTTGGAGTGTTTTTGACCATAAGACCATCCAGAACATGATGAAATCTCACTCGACGCACATTTCTGAAAGATTTGTAATTTATCATAAAAAACCCAAAAATATCGAGGGTTTTCCTCCGAGAAGATCTCTCAAAAAGTAAGCGCGCGCCAGAGTGGCGCGATGCGTCGGGCGGAAAAAAATCTGTTTTGCGACCAAAATTTAAAAAATGACAAAATTTACTCCCAGAATTCTGCTGAAAGCTTTGGAGTGAAGGTTCCATCAGGTGTCATGTTCGGCCAAAAGCTCGGCCAAGATTTGAAAGTGGATCGGGCCTTTGCGCCTCCTTAGTTGCCCTTCTCTGGCCTCGCTTTCGGGATCTTCGTTTCTCGCTTTCGTAAACATGTGTGCGGGCCCAATAGTGGTTCTTCATATGTCTAAGAATGTCTTTGTCCCTATTGGCCTCGCCATGATAGTTTCTCCTCGAGATGAATGTTGACTCTCGTAAGAGCAAGTCTCCCGCTCAAACGGTGTCATGTCACCTAGTCTTTTTCGAGCCAATTCACGGTCTTCACGGATTTGCCGCGACTCTATGAGTGTCTGTTGATCCTCCAATTGTTTATTCCGCTTGCTCCAAGTAATTTATAACGCACTGAGTTCTACTGCAATTTCTCGGTCGATGTGTCGATCTCATATTTCTTCTCCTGGATAGGTTTCTCTTTCGACTTTGGTGGGGAGAACTCGAGTCATCATCGATCGATATAAAATGGGTATCTTGGCCTCCTGAGAGGCCCTCATCTGCCTTAGGCTTCTTGCCTCTTTGTCACGATACTGTCTGTGACGGTATGAAGGTGAGACCCCTTCCACGCCATGTAAAGATAGTGCTTGCGGCTGGCAGCAGAAAGTAACGGGGACCCCCTTCCACCGGGTGGAGATAGTACTCGATCGTGTTCTTGCAAAATAGAGGCTACGGTGCCTCTTTGATGGGTAAAACACCTTTGGGTGCCTGATAGGATGCTTGCTCTCGGGGCCTGCTGAGGCGATGTGGCTCACTCTGCACGCATGAAAAATCTCTAGAGGAGGGCCGAGCTTTGTAAAGAAGTCACGAGAAATCGAACTCCTCCCATGCAGTGCCATAACGATCAAGGCCGGTGACACAATCATCTTCGGTGAGACGCATAATGATAAATGCGTGATGTTTCTGTCTCGCTTTAGAGTCTTCTGCTGCACAAAGTAGTCATCCTCTCTATGTTTCGGCACATAAAATATGGAATGGCCATCGTCATCAGGTACTCTACGTAGAAATGCATCCTCGATAGGATGTGGTATGCGCCAAAGGCGTGAGAATCTACCCTGCACGGCCTGAAGTGTTGATGATGAGTTTCATTAATGGCGCATAGGACTCCTTTCAAGAATGCGAAAGGAAACACCTACTGCGAGTTTCCTCATATAACCGAGCCGGATATGAGTTGATAATATGCTCTACGATGTCTTGTCTCTTGTTCCTCTTCACCTATGTTCGGTATCCACATTGCACGAGAAATGGTTTACGATTGTCAAGGTGAAGTTCACTCCGACAAGGTTTACACATGACCATCACGCAAATGTAAAAAAAACGAGCCGAACCAACCTCCACGAGTGATGCTTGAATGCGAGCAATCATCTCTCACAATGCGAAAAACATGAATGTTCTGTGAAAGCATGCCATTGCAAAGCGGCGAGGGCTGCGGGTTGAGTCCAAAGGAAGTGGGCTCTTCTGCGACGTGCCTGCCACTTTTGTGGGCCTTCACGGTACATTAATCTCGGTGGTTGAGTCATTGTCTTGCTCATATTCTTGCTCCCTATGGCATGATGAAATACGTCACCGTCATGAGTGCTTGAAAGCAAGGTGTATGCTTGGTGTGTTGAAAAATGAGAAAGTGGACTTAGTGTCTTTGTTTTCAATGCCAAATGTGCTAAATAGGAATAAGGAGGCCCTGTGAGGAAAATGAGGCGATGCGGGAAAAGTGAATTGGGGGTTTGTCCAGGTAAATTTGGGAGCGAAAAGGGTGGGATCACTGAGCTACATCTTGGCATTGAGGAGTGTTTACACGTCGGCCTGCGGAGGGAGAGGCATAGTATGGGTTTTGGTGATGAGAAAGCATGAAATGACAAGATATGTTTAAGCTAAGTGAAATCAAGGATGTAAGAGGCAGGTCCTTGAATATTTTAGGGAAATTGGGGAATTGCAATGATATGAAGGAAGGAAAGACGGTAGAAAGTGGTAGGGTTTGGGGATGAAAACATGGAAATAAGGTACAGTAATTTGACGAGAGGGAATGAGGAGAAATGTGTGTGATAATGTGAGTGTGACGAGCGGAGGAAAGGAAACACAAGTGGGAATGGAGTTTACAAATTGGCACCAACAACCACACTTTAAATTTCAAGCGCACCCCTATGGAACAGTACTTTCATCACTGTGAGAGGGTTTGTAATTTGCCCAGATTAAACTTTCAAATTCCTTCCTCCAAATAACATTCAATGCGAGCTAAAATTAACGGAGAAAGAGCTTACAAACTTACTTGGAGCGGCAAGATGAGACTATTTTGATGTGAAGCCATGATGATTTTTTGCCTTGGAGGCTGCGTAGCGCGCGCCTGCGTGGATCGCGTCGCGCCGGTCGAGACAACAGCGAGCGGGGAGGCCCGGTGCGTCGCGCAACCTGTGTGTCGTCGCATCTTACGTGCGCCGCGCACTCATACGCTCATGATCTTGGCTTCAAAAGTACGGTTTCATCACTCTGCTGCCACTAAAGCAGGCGACCTTTATTCGAGTCCCTTGGATGCAAATGGCTGTTCAAACAGTGAAAATGTATCTCAAATAGTGATGGATTTAATTTTTTGTTTCTCAAAAACCCACTTTGTAATGTTTTGGCTTGGCACTTTTTCACTTTTAATACAACTCTATTGACACGAGTTTCCTCTTTGATTTTTGGCTTAAAATGATGGCTTCTTTGCGTTGATTTTTTTGCGGGGATGGTGGCATTGGATTTCGTGCAAAGGAGTGACCGAGTGCGCATTTTAGAAAAGTATTTCATGATGGAAGACTTTAAAAATACATATTTATTACAAACAAAAAATTTGATGATTTCTTCCTCAAAAACGAGTTTTGAAGAAGAGCATCCTTGAAGCATTATTGATGATGAAAATCTTGAAATGAAAACTTATTGAAGACATCCTCACTAGCGGCACTGCGGAGCATTGTTTGACATTACGAAGACCAAAGCCTAGACCTAGCCATGACTGAAAAATGACTCTTTTTGACTAACATACCACCTGTGACGCAAATGGTAAATTTGAAATCAACTTTAATGAATTTTTCGATAAATTTCGAGCCAACCTAGCGAGTGCAAACATGAGGAGAATGAGAGAGAACAGCCCTTGAAATCTCGGCGACGCGTGCCCCTAACGGAATGCGAGATGAATGAGCGAGGAGATGAGACACCTAAAAATGAAAATGCAATAAGATAAATGATCTCTGACGGAGGGATGTAAAGACCGACTCTAACATTGGCTCCAATGGGGATGGTGGCTCCTGGGAGGTGACAAGAACTACAGAACTTTGGGCGAGCAGACAGTGCCTTCGTCCATTGGGCTATGGAGTCCATTATTTTGACAAATCAATTCAAGACTGTTGAATAAATTTATTTTACTGAAACTTTGACTCAAACTGACTCAATAAGAAAACTGAAAATTGACTCGCAAATGATTCAGGAATTACTTAACTAAAACAAGTAATTACAAAGCTTTTTAATGGCAGCAGTCCATCGAGATTTGAGGGCTTCAAATCATGATGACAACCAACTACCTGCTGATGGAATATGTACAATCATGTGTAGTGTGCCTTCCAATGTAACCAATCAAGCAGATGCCTTCTTGATTGATTTTCCTGATCAGATCTTCTGGTCAACAATAGATACTGGTATCTGGGCATCCAAAAACATAATTGACCATGATCTCCTTCGTCACTAAATACTGCAATAATCACCTTCACTGTTGACTGCAACAGATTTTCCAGTGGATCCTAAAAAACATGAAGATTTACCTCCTGCTGAAGAAACAAGGTGTCTTTTTCTTTTGATTATGATCTTTCTTCATAATGTACTTCAGTAAAAGTATGTTCCTAGTCCTCAAAACATTCTTAACAAGTAGATGAGCAGATCTCCTCTTGGAAAAACATTTCAAAACATGAGACATATGAAGAAGAATCTGAAAGGCAGTCCTGAGTGTTCTGATCTTCTGTAGTCTGAATATTATTTTGATCATCTTCAAATGATATAACAGCCAGATAATCATGTTTCTCATTACATTCATCAATCATAAGAAAAGAAACTTCAGATGATTCTTGATACTCAAACATGACATTTCTATCATCTACCAATGATTCATCCAAGGAAATTTTTTCACTTACTTGAACGAAGATCTCGTCTTGTTTTTCATAGAGGGAATGAACTACCTCCTCGTGAAGATCTAGTTCTGGTGGAATGAGAGAATTTAGGTCTGTAACTCTGTTTTTTTCGTTTGAGGCAGCCTCAACAATACAACTCTCTTTTATGAGATCCGGAACAACATGTTTTTCCTCATCATGATTTATCTCTCGATCTGATTTATCGTCATCACTATCTGAGATTGGAACATCATTTTCCTGCGTATCATCCTTTATTTCAGCCAGATCTGAAATAAAACTTCTTCTTTCATCATCTTCAGCCATATGGAAATCCTCAACCTGTTGATCTTGACAAGTATCCTCTAAGATTTCCGTGTGCTGCTGAAACGAATTTTCATACAATGCTTCCATGATTTCTCCATCCATCAATTCATTATCTCCATAAAAATTCTCAAGATCTTCAATGAAACTACTAACGTGTTCACAACAATTCTGCACTAATATTAAGGATGGACAAGATTCTTTATACCTTTCAAAGAATATTGTATGAAAATCTTTTAGACAATAAATAGAAGCAGGTGGCAAACTTTCATACCAAGATCGGGCTTCATCTTCCAGAGTAGCCATAAACATTTTCATCAAACAATCTTCAGGAAAATATATCTTTAATTTATGCACATGAATGTGAAATTTCACCAGATGAAGAGCAGCGTCATTACCTTCCACATTTCTGAACATAGGCAAATTCCGAAGCCAATCCACCTTGGGCATTTTATTTGGAAAACCTGGGATGTGATCTCGGCTCATGGGAGCGTATCTTCTTGCAACTCGTTCCATCTTGAAAATCTTAAAGCTACTGAGCTTCCTGCAGTGGAGTCATCATGAAGCATTGATTTCGGGATTTTTCAGTGAATGAAGTTGCCAGGTGAATGATGTCAGCCTTCTTATGTCTGATCGTTGTCCACCATCAACCATCAGATCTGAACTTGATACATGTACTGGGGAAATTCACAAGTTAAGTGTCACGTTCACAAGCTATACCAGAGATTGACTGAAGCAACGCTTATCTACTTCCGCTAATGCAAAGCAAAAGTGTTTCAAAGGCTACCTGGCATAACTTCAGGCTCCGTCTGTAACATATAAAAAAATTAACACCAAAAAGAAAACCATCTTCTTCCCCAGTATGGTCGCCACTATGTTATTGCCCAAATCCACCTTAGGCTAAAGGAAGGCGAGATTCAGGGTAACACCAAACCACGCTCAGTCTGGTAGCTAGCCCTACAAGAACAGGAGAGGGCTCTCCCCGGGTCAATCTCAGGAAAAATGTATCAATAGGCCTTAAGATGACTGAAATGAGTGCTAATTTTAGGCTAGGTATATTAATCAAGGAGTTTGAAATGATTTTTAAGGGTTTTTTGTTGGAAAAAGGGAAGGCAATTTTGGGCTTGGGGATTAGGCCAAGTCCTTGCAGAGTTCAAGTTGGGGCAGGGAAGGCAATGGATTTGATGTATTAGATTCAATGAATGGATATAAAATACTACTGAGGAGCTAAAGAGGGCAAGAAGGTGCAAGGATTCTCTTCAAACGGAGGAAAACATTTATATAACTAAACAAAAGTTTAAGGCAGAGCACCAGCAAACTAATGAATTCTACCTTAGTTACTCATTTGTTTAATTCAGAAGCAAAGAGAAGGAAAATGGCATACATATAAAATTAATGAAACTTACAGATACATGGATAAAAACATCATCAAAACTCAGAGCCACAAGGATCCCAACAAGTGCTGCAAAACCCTGGTCTTTCCTTTGCCAAAAATGTAGAAGTGTATGTACAATGAAGTGCCAAACTTTTCCCAAGAGTCCAACCCTGAAAATGTCTCAGAAAATACACAATATATACCATCCTAACCCCTTCCCATGCCTCTAGGGGTCGATCTCATCCTTATAGAAGGTGTTTCAACCAATTCTAAACAAGGAGCTGAAATCTAGGCAATCAAACAACTTGCCTCTATATGCTAGGAAACTGATCCATTCACTTAATTTTCACTTTTTAGTGAATGAATCCTCTAGAACAAGTAAATATGAGCCAAAATTACATCATAATTATAAAATTACATCAATATAGATAAATATTTACATAAAAAAGTAAACTAGTCAAAACTGGGCGAATTTCTGAGCTGAAGAGTCAAAATGAGGCCAAATTTCTCTATGCGCCGTGCCCATAAACTCAATGCATCGCGCCACTTTGAGCCTATTTTTAGGCACTTATTGAAGTCCAAATTGAGCTCATGATAGCTCGTTGGAAAGCCTTGTCTGTCTACTATCCAACCGAAGTGGAATTTTTCAATTTGGAGCTCATTTGCCCCTCCAAAACTGCAATCTCCCAAGACTGGTTCCTGTTGGTGCAAAAGGTGGCTGAAAGGTCATTTTTGGAGTGTTTTTTACCCTTAAGACCATCCAGAACTTGATGAAATCTCTCAGAAATTTTTGAACATGCATAATTTATCATAAAAAACCCAAAAATATCAAGTTTTCCTCCAGAAGATCTCTCAAACGTAAGCGCGCGCCAAGTGGCGCGACGCGTTGGGCGGAAAAATCTGTTTTGTGACCAAAATTTCAAAAATGACAAAATTTACTCCAAATTTGCTGAAATTTGGAGTGAAGGTTCCCCATCAAGTGTCATGTTCAGCCAAAGAAGCTTCGACCAAGATTTGAAGTGGATAAGGCCTTTTGCGCCTCCTTAGTGCCCTTCTCATCCTCGATTTCAGGATCTTCATTTTCGCTTTGCAAACATGTGTGCGGGCCCAATAGTGGTTCTTCATATGTCTGAGCATGTATTTGTCCCTATTGGCCTTTGCCAATAGTTTCTCAAGATGAATGTTGACTCTCGTAAGGAAAGTCTCCCGCTCAAACGGTGTCATGTCACCTAGTCTTTTTCGGGCCAATTCGCGGTCTTCACGGATTTGCCGCAACTCTATGAGTGTCTGTTGATCCTCCAATTGTTTATTCCGCTGCTCCAAGTAATTTATAACCCACTGAGTTCTCTAAAATTTCTCGATCAATGTGTCGATCTCAGCTTTCTGCTCCTGGATGTTTTCTTTCAGCTTTGAGCTGGGAGAACTCGAATCAAAATCGATCAATATAAAATTAGTATCTTGGCCTCCTGAGGGGCCCTCATCCTGCATAGGCTTCTTGCCTCTGTCCTGCACTTGTGCTGATGTAGAAGGCGAGACCCCTTCCACGCCATGTGGAGATAGTACTCACGCTGCTGATGAAGGTAACGAGACCCCTTCCACCCCGGGTGGAGATAGTACTCGTCGTGCTGCTGCAAATAGGGTTCTGGTACCTCTCTGATAGGTAACACACACTGGAACACTGATAGGCTCTGTCTCAGGAACCTCAAACTGATGTGAAGGCTCACCCGCATCATGAAAAATCTCTGGAGGAGGCTGAGGGGTTGTAAAGAAGTCACGGGAAATGAACTCCTCCCATGCAATGCCCTGCAATCCAAGATGATGTACCACAATCATCTTGATGAGCGCATAACGATAAATGCTGTTATGCTATTGCTCTGGAGTCTTCTTCTGCACAAGAGTAGTCATCCTCTCTATGTTCGGCACATAAAACATGGAATGTTCATCATCCGTACTCTCGTGAAATGCATCAACAACCAGATGTGGTATGCATAAAGGCGTGAGAATCTACCCTCGCAACTGAAGTATCTAATGATGAGTTTCATTAATGGTGCATAGGACTCCTTCAAGAATCTGAAAGGAAACACCCTGCTGAGCTGCCTCATATAACCAGGCCGGATGTAAGGTTCATAATATGCTCTATCCAGCTGCTGTCTCTTGTTCCACTCTTCACCTATGTTCGGTATCCCTGTTGCCTGAGAAATGGTTTCTGGTGTCAAGGTGAAGTTTACTCCAACAAGGTTTACATGACCATCACGCAAACGTAAAACAAACAGGCGAGCCAACTCCTGATGATGCTGAATCTGAGAAATCATCTCACAATACTGAAAACATGAATGTTGCTGAAAGCATGCCATTGCAAGCGAGCAGGCCTGCAGTTGAGTCAAGGAAGTGGGATCTTCTCTGACGTGCTTGCCACTTTTATGAGGCCTTCTCGGTACATTAAGCTCGGTGGTTGAGTCACTGTCTTGCTCATATTATTGCTCATATGATGAATCCGTCTCTGTCATGGTGTTGAAAGCAAGGTGTATGCTTGGTGTGTTGAAAATGAGAAATTTGACTTAGTGTCTTTGTTTTCAATGCCAAATGTGCTAAATAGGAATAAGGAACTGTGAGGAAAATGGGACAGTGGGAAAAGTGAATTGGGGGTTTGTCAAGTGAAATAAGAGTGCAATAACAGTCACTTGACTGTTTGGGAATTGAGGATTTTATAAGTGATATGGGAGGGGGAGGGCTAGTAAGGTTTAGTGATAGGGAAAAATGAAATGACATGATATATTTAAGCTAAGTGAAATCAAGTATGTAAAGACAGTCCTTGAATATTTTGGGAATTGGGAATTTATAAATGATATGAAGGAGGGAAAGTGGTAGAAAGTGGTAGGGTTTGAGGATGAAAACATGGGAATAAAGGGTATAAGTAGTTTGGGACAGAGGGGAATAGGAGAAGGACTTTGATAGTAGTGTGACAGCAAGGAGGAAAGGAAACACAAGTGGGAATGGAGTTTACAAATTGGCACCAACAACCACACTTTAAATTTCAAGCATAAACCCTATGGAACAGTTTTCATCACATGAGAGGGCTTGTAATTTTCCCAATTAAACTTTCAAATTCCTTCCTCCAAATAACACTCAATGCAAACTAAAATTAATGGCAAAGAGCTTACAAACTTACTTGGAGCGACCAAGATGAACTATTTTGATTTTTTATGGAGCCATGATGAATTTTTGCCTTGGAGGCTCTGTGTGCCGCTCCCAAGCCCAGAGCGCCGTGCCTCGTGGATGCGCCGCGCCAGTTGGAGAAAAGTACTGTGGCAGGAGGCCTAGTGCGTCGCGCAGCCTATGTGCGCCGTGCTCTTACCCAATGCGCCGCGCGCACTCTAAACACAGTCTTGGCTTCAAAATTACAGTTTCGCCCTCTCACCACTAAACTTCGACTTTCAATCGATCTCTTGGATGAAAATGGCTATTAAAACAATGAAAATATCTCAAATAGTGATGGATTTAATTTTTTGTTTCTCAAAAACCCACTTTGTAATGTTTTGGCTTGGCACTTTTTCACTTTTAATACAACTCTGTTTTTTCAAGTTTCCTCTTTGATTTTTTGGCTTAAAATGATGGCTTCTTGGTTGATTTTTTTTTTGCAGGGATGGTGGCATTAGATTTCGGCAAAGGATGAACAGGGCTGCATTTGAAGTATTTCATGACAGAATAATTTAAAAATACATATTTATTCCAAACAACAAATGTGATGATTTCTTCCTCAAAACAGAGTTTTGAAGAAGAAACATCCTTGAGCATTATTGGTGATGAAAATCTTGAAATGAAAACTTATTGAAGACATCCTCATGGCCTGCGGGCATTATTTCACATTCTGAAGACCAAAGCCTAGACCTAATGACTGAAATGACTCTTTTTTGACCAACATACCACCTATGACTGTAAATGGCTGAAATCAACTTTAATGAATTTTGATAAATTTCGACCAACCCAGCAGGTACAAACATGAGGGAGAATGAGAGAACAAAGCCCTTCCGTCTGATGATGGCATGCCCCTAACGGAATGCAGATGAATGAGTAGAATGAGACACCTAAAAATGAAATGCAATAAGATAAATGATCTCTGACAGAGGGATGTAAAGACCGACTCTAACACATCCCATAAGGCATGAACTAGCTTACTGTGCCATGATTTATGATTCTGCTCCACTAGCTTTTTAATGATATTGATGAGGCTCTTATTAGAGGATTCATCTAATCCATTTCCTTGGGGATAATAGGTAGTAGAATGGCTCAAGGTAATGTGGTATTTGTGACAAAAATCAACCATTCTTTTAGATTTAAAGGGAGCAAGATTATCTGTTATGATTTTTCTGGGAAAACCAAATCTGGCTATGATATTTGTTTCAAGGAACTTGATAATGATCGATTCAGTAGCATTCCTGGATGGTATGGCTTATATCCAGTTGGTAAAGTAGTCAGTGGCAGTGAGGATCCACTTATGCTGGTCTGAGGAAGATGGGTGAATTTCCCCAATGAAGTCCAAGCCCCATTGTTGAAAGGGTGTCTCAACACTGATAGGATGTAATGGTAAGGGAAGGAGTTTTCTTTTTCCATCAAAAATTTGACACTTATGGCAAGACATGACTAACTTCTGAGTATCTGGGAAAAGGGTGGGCCAATAGTGACCAGATATGAGAATTTTGTTTGCTGTGGTCTTCCAGTAGAGGTTTCCTCCACATTCTCCTTCATGTAGCTCATGCATTATTATTCCTGCATCATCTTCAAGTAAACATTTAAGAAAAATTCCAACAACATTTTTCCAATATAATACCCTATCTAAGATGCAATAAGTTAAATATTTCTATTTCAAAAATCTAGCTTTAGTTTTAGACAAAGGAGGGGCATTCAAATACAAAAGCACATAAATGATGTCAGCATACCAAGGAGAATTCAGAAATTTTTCTTCAATGAAAGGGGCAGTGAATTCTTCTACTTCTTCCAACACATCTACCATGTTCATATCTAGTGCTTGGAAGTTTGATTCAACCATGATTTTGGCTAATCCCTGCCCTTTAATCAGTTTGGTGGGCCTGATTTCTAAGTCATATTCAAGAATAGTTGCAATCCATTTTCCCCTTGTACCATCAGGGTCTTGACTTAGAATATCATTGACAACAGTATGTGGAGCAAAAGAAATTATGTGAGAGTGTAAAATGTAGATTCTAAAGTCTTTTAATGCTTTCACTAATGCTAAGGCTTGCTTCTCCATGATATCATATTTGAGAGGAGCATCTCTTAAGGCCCTACTAAAGAAGGATATTGGTTGTTCTTGCCCCAAGTCATTCTTTTGAAGTAAAACCGCAGCTATTGTATGCTCAGATGCAAAAGAAAAGATATAAAAGTCTTTGGTGAAATATGGACTAATCAAGACTGGTGTTTGAGTAAGAGCTTGTTTGACCAGTTCAAATGATTGTTTAGCTAGTAAAGTCCATTTTACACCTACATCTTTCTTAAGCATGTTTGTAATTTTTTTTAATAGCTCAGCAAGGTTGGGGATAAACCTCCTCAAAAAATTAATCTTTCCAATGAAAGATTATAATTCTTTGAGGCTACTTGGATGGCTGATTTGTAATATGCCATCTATCCTTTTAGGGACTATTTTGATTCCCTCTTCTGAAATTATGTGACCAAGAAGTTTACCTTCTTGGAGACCAAAGAGTGTCTTCTTGGGATTCAAAGACAAGCCAAATTTCCTACACTTCTCAAAAACTTTTCTTAAGTGAATCAAATGTTCTTCATCAATTTTTGAGAAAATGGTTACGTCATCAAGGTAAATGTTTATGAAATAGGAAATGTCTTTAGGGAAGGCTATGTCCATGGCCCTTTGGAAGGTGGCCCCTGCATTCATCAAACCAAATGGCATTTTGACATACATAAAGGTGCCCCAAGGTGTAGTAAAAACAGTTTTGAGTTGATCACTTGGGAGCGCTAACACTTGGTTGTAACCTGAGAACCCATCCAACAGTGATATCCTTTTTGACCCAACTACCCTTTGAAGTATATGGTCCATCTTGGGCAAGGGGTAGTTGTCTTTTAGGGAGGCTCTTTTTAAATTTCTGAAGTCAATACAGAGCCTGATTTCTCCTGTCTTTTTTCTAATAGAAACTAAGTTTGATACCCACTCTGAATATCTAATTGGTACTATAATCCCAAAATCATGTATCTTTTCAATTTCTACCTTAACTAAAGGTAATAAAACAAGGTTTATTCTCCTTAGTTTTTGTTTAAAAGGCTTTTGATTTTCCTTCAAAGGAATCTTGTGTTGAATGATGCTAGTATCATAAGATTTCAGATCTTTGTATCCCCAAGCAAAAACATCTTTAAACTCTTTGAACAACTCTATTTATTGCAATTTTATGTGAGCTGGGAGAGTGCTGGACAGTTTAATCATCTTGGGTTCTGCTAGGCTACCTATGTTATGTTCTTCTACATCTGTTTCCACAGGCTCCATTCTTGGTTCTTTGGCTACATCATTAAAGTCGAAAAGGTGTTCTAAAGGTGTGATACCTCTTGGAATTGTATCACTCTTGCATTGTAAAACTTCCAAGTCTTCCTAGTTTGTGTTGTCAATTAATTCTGCTTCAAAAGGATTCTCACAGTGATTCATATCATCAGAATGTGTTATTTCAACTTCTGGGATTTGTTCAATATACAAACAATTTTCTTTATGGCTGATTTCTGATATTGGTATGGAAAAATCATTTTCTGATTTTAAGAAATCATCTATGTGTTTGTCAGAATCAAACACTTGCCAATGATCTTCGTTATCAGGCACTGCAGGCTTGTGCTTTAACTTTACACTAAGCTGTTCATTTATCTTAGGTATTTGGCAGTTGCTGGCATTGAAAGAAAGTTCATTTGCTAGATGATTTTGTGCTCTAGGAATGAAAATGAGTTCATATTTTTCAAAGGTCTTTAATAAATCAAGGGCAGCGTTTCGATACTCTCTAAGTCTTGGGTTTTTAGCTGAATATTCTCCTTTGATTTGTCTTATGATAAGTTCAGAATCTACTAAGATTGATATTTTGTGGGCTTGTAATTGTTTGAGCAACTGTAAGCCAAGGAGAAGTTCTTCATATTCAACAATATTATTGGTGCATGGAAAATCTAGTTTATATGAATAAATCTGATTTGTATTTTGAATCCATACACCTGCCCCTGCACTTATTTTATTACAAGATCCATCAAAGTTTATTGTCCAAAGTATATTTTCCTCATTTTCATTTTCTTGTTGCTGTTGATTGCCAATGTTTTGTATTTGATTTGAGGGAAGTTCTGATTGTTCTGGTAAACTGATTAGGTCTATGTTTTCCTTTTCTTGTTCAGTGATTTCATCTTCATTGTACAAGATAAAGGAATCTAAACTTGATTGAATAGAATAGATGAGAGAGTTATTTGGTTTATCTATGTTTCTCACCATGTATTTCATGTGAGATTCCCTGTATAATCTTCTGTTTTGGTTAAAAACAAGGATGGTGGCATAAGACATGTCCATTTGAAGGCTTCCCTGAAGTTTGGCTCCCCATGATCTTGATAAAAGCATGCCATAATTAGGGGGAATGTCAGCTACAACTATGTCCTTAACTAGAATCTTAGCAAGGATTTGAGATAAGTTAACACATAAATATTTGATTAAACCCAAACATTTGACTCTACTTGAATCGAAGGAATAAAGATCCTTGTATGGTTTAGTAATTTCTAAGCCTAAGCTTTCCATTACTACCTTGGGCATAAGATTATGTGAAGCTCCGAAGTCTAACATGGCATTGTGTAAAATTTTCTAATGTATATTCAAACTGACATAGAAGGGAGGAACAACTCCTTCTTGGTATTTTCCTTCAACTTCTGGACCAAATAACAATTCAGGTTTGTCATCTGTCAAGTTTAATGTATCAGTATCACTTCCTAAGTTCAAAGCTTTCAAAACTTGGTTTTTGCACACTTCTTGGGTTACTAGTTCAGCTAAGGGGATGGTAATTTTTATCTTTGAAATCTCTCCCTCAAGGCTGAAAATAACAATTGATTTGGTCATATTTACATCTGCTTTTTCAATCGAATTCCTTTCAGCAATTTTGATTTGCTAAACTTTATTTGGACTGGTAATTGGTATAGTTTTATTAGGTCCACTAGCTGAAGTGCTACGGATGCTTTGGTCAACATTAGGTTGGCTACTTTTCTTTTTGTTTGAATTTGTTTTCTTAGCCAAAATGTTGGGTTTCTCTGCTGTCTTCTTAGGCTGAATTTCTGTGTTTTTCTTGACAGCAGTGCTAGTGTTCTTATCTTTTGAATTGTCTACGTTCCCTTTGCTCCTAAGATCATATTGTTTGTGCACCTCCATGATTGCATTTTCAAACCCCAATCTATAATCATCTGAATCTTCATAGGTGTTTGAATTTTGATCAAAGGAGAAGAAATATTGTTCTTATTTAGTGAGGAAAACATCATCCCCACTGTCTGATCCAATCAAGTTCACATGGCCTTCTCCCAACCTTTCAATCTCCCTATCTTCCTCATATTTATCTACATAGTTTTGTTGGAAGGGAGGGCTAATCTGTTGGTCATTTTCTTTTTGCTTATCTTGATTGTTTTCTCTTCTATAATTATGATTTCTGTTTCTATTTTGGTTTTTTTGAGGTTCTCTTGGTGGCACTCTATCATTCAAGTTGATCTTTTCAAGCATCCTCTCCATTACCTTTACTAGGTTATCAATTTTAGTGTCAGAGGTTGAGGTTGAGGGTGCAATGTCATCTTTATAAGTTACCCTCTTCTCTGATCTCAACCTATTTCTTTTCTCAATTATGTTTGCTTCTACACTCTCAACTCCTCTTTGTATGTCTTCTAGAGTTAAGTAATCTCTCTCCCTTAACTGATAGGCCATTTTAACATCAAAACTTTCGGGGTATCTTACTAAGGCCATGCCTTGGGGAGGTTTCATGTGAGGTGGAAGAGCATTGTAAACATTTTTAAACCTAGTGGAATAGTCATGAACGCTCTCTCCTTGATTTCTTTTAAGGCTGATATACTCTGCTAGTATTTGGAGAGGGTTCTTTTTGAGTTCCCATTTGTTGATGAATGTTTGATGCAAAGAAGGGAGATCATTGATGCTGTTAGGAGGTAAGTTTTTAAACCATTTATTTACATCTCCTCCTAAAATTTGGGAAAAGATCCTCATCTTAATAGTTTCCTCCTCTATCTCCATGTAATCAAATGCATCTTCCATCCTATCTACATGATGCTGAGCTGTTGTAGACTCTTTTGCAGTAAAATGAGGGATTTTTGATTGATAATCATTTGGTAATGGAAGCAGAGGTCGTGGTAACACTAATGGGGCATACCATGTTGCCATGGTTGGAAAGAAGGGTGGATTTACAAGAATTGAGTTTACAAGAGTGAAAATGGGCTGAAATGGAGTGTTTTGAACAGTGGTAGTATGGATTGGAGTGGAAGAAACGCTTGGGCCAGCAAACTGGTTTTGAGCAGATTTGTTATGGAAAAGGCTAAAGTGGTGAAAAAGCTGTGAATCAAGAGGAGTGGAAGGTGAGGCTTCTCTACTAAAGCTCTGTTGCAAATCTGCAATGTCAAGATCAATTTGGCTCAAATCACCTTGAGATCTAGTTTTAAAGATGTTCTTTGTACGACGTAAATCAAAGTGTGAATCCTCTAAGACAACAAGGTTTTCAGGGACATACTTTGTTCTTAAGAGGCTCTTATCAGTAGCTGATTTTCCAGACTTAGAATTCTGCCACAGAATTCTCTCTAGATTGTCAACTATTGTAGGAGGATTAGGGTCTGGATGAGATCTAGTATTGATCCTATGTGAAGCGAGTCTGCTTTTCAAAAATGAGAGAGGTTAAAGTTTTAGGGATTGTTTTTTGGAAGTTTTACTTCTCACAATGTCTTATATAGTATGGGGCTAGGGTTCTAAACTTCTTCAAGGCTGGTTAACACAGTCCTAAAGAGATTTGGAGACCAAGATGAGTAATAGGCCTACTAGGGCTAGTGGATTCGCCAGGTGGAAACTTTTTAGCTTCTATGAAGGTAAAATATTAGATGGTTCCACCACCATGTTTATTATGAAGACAAATTGAAATGTTTTTGGGTTTTTCTGAGTTTTTTCGGTCTTATAGGTTATGAGAGTGTCCTAAATATGATTTAAAACTTAGCTAAGGTGTTTAAATCATACAAAGTTCACTCTTATGGCTTGGTAACTAATTCCTTCAAGGTTTGATAAGGTTCTATGAGAATCCTAAGATTTTCTTAGTTTGTCACTGATTCCAATAAGTCCTATCATGATTACCATTGAGCTTGGTAGTGCTTGAAGAAATTTACTTATATTGTACTGGACAATGAGTGTTTTGTTTTAAGGATTTTACTCAGGTCCCCCCATGATCGCCATTATGTTGTTATCCCGTGTTTTGATAGTTTGGCAAATCAAAAGAAAAGGAAACATCAAACCAATATTTAGAGTTCCAGGATCTAGTCCTCCTGTTCTCAGAGAGGGATCTCTCAAATTATTTGTTTTTGCAAAGGTTTATCTTGTGTGCTTTGGGTATTGGTTTTAGACTAGTTATTAAGTGAAAGTGTTTGTTTGTTTGTTTGGTTGAATGACATAGCAGAACATGGAAGGTATAGGAAAGATAGATAGAAAGGGGAAATGTCTGATTCATTGGGAAATGGAGTCAATAAGAGGTCATGACAAACTAATCAATGGATATGGGATATCAAAGGGAAAATCTAACTTGGCCACCAGATTCTTTGGTTTTGTGAATGAGATGGACATCAATGATTTGCAAAGAGAGTTTGAATTATCAACAAAGGGAATTTGAAATCATAACTTGAAAAATAAAGAGGTATTTGATAGACAGGGCTAACCATGAATTCTACAAACCACACTTTAAGCAAATAATGACTTCAAAACAACTTTTAAAATGAAATCTAAGATTCGGGAGCAGATCTTATTTCCTCAAAGATTTTATTTCAAATGACTTAGAAAACATAAAAGGTTCACTGATAATTGCAGTCATAGAAGAGGGAACCCTTAAAAACATCTATGATTAGAACTATAAGGACATTAAAAACAATTGTTCAAGCAAGGACAAAGGGCATGATCAAAACAAACCTCCTTGGCTAACTTAAAACAATGGTACTTCAAAGGGAGACTTCAATAACAGCTTTCAAGTGATAGCAGACAAGCAGGGAAAACCATAAATCATGCTGAAACCAACTATTTGAACTATTATAGAAATAAACAAGCATGAGGACTAAAGAGAGAGATTGAAGACTTTAAAATACCTCAGCAGAAGAAAACATAAAACAGTGAGAGATGAACAGGTCTAAGGTGCTTCTAGGAGTCATTTCTTAACCTAAAACTTTCATCCTACTGTAGTAAGCATTTAAGAGACAGAATGAAAACAGGAGAAAACATTAAACAATTCAGAATACTTCACCAACAGCCAAGCTCATGGATCCAATGATAGAGCCTTCTCAAGAACAAGTATGTAACAACATCATTAGTGTTGGGCCGTTAATATGCCATTATTATTATCACTTGTGAATGCTTATTCCACCTATTTCTACCATTCTTCATCACGTCATTTATTATAATTTATTATTTAAATCCATTTTATAAATGATTTATGCTCTTATGGATGAATATTATTTATCTTCCTTTATTTCTAATAAATTGATGATTATGAATTATTTTATCAATGATAGTTTTAATAAGTTTGTTATAACATTATTCACCATTTTTAGCCTCCAAGATAATTTCCAGATTGAAGATTTGATCATTAAAAGTGCCAACTCAGAAACGCGCTGGAATAAGGAGTGACAGTTTTGCGGTTGAGATTCTGAGCAAATGAAGACGAATCTGGAAAATCCGGAACATGGGTTTTGTTCAGAACGGACCCAATTAACTTTATTAAAGAACGGTTTGCCCAAATTCGGCTTTTACTGAGAGAAACACAGGGTTCTTTGAGCACGATTTTCTCAGATCTGTGGTTGCGACCGTTCTCCAAATCTCAGCTACAAAGCCAAATTCGACTTGCTGTTGTTGAAAGAGGGATGTAAATCTATTTTATTGTTGATCAATTGGTTGGAAGAAATTCAATATTATTATTAGAGATCCTATTTTCTATTTAATTTCTCCACCTTTTGATTATAAAAGGAGAAGCATGTATTGTGTATGAGGGGATGGAGAGACTTTTCTTATTGTAATTTGCAGAATTGTGCATCGGCTCTTGTTAAGAGAGTGTGAGCTGTTTGTAAACATTATTGATGCCTGATTAATAAAAGAGTTCACTGTTGTTCCATTTCTCAAGCGCTGGAGTAAAGCACAGCAACGCTTCACCGGTGGTTGAGGCCCCGGCCCTGGTGGAGCGATCTGCTGTTTGTATTTCTGTTAGTTTATTTCTGTTGTGTGAAGTTCGTTTATTACAATTAAAGAATTGAGTTATTGCTAATTGGATCAAATACAGAGTCATTGTTATTCCATTCTTTACAAGAAGTATGATTCATGATTCAATTGTTATAAAATGTTGTTTTTCTGTATCTAATTCCAGTTGTTATTCCTTTTGTTTATGAATTACGATAGTTGATTGTTGCGTGGCTGTCGACAGGATTAAAGAGTAGAAATCTAGTTTGCTTGGTTATGAATTGAATTCATTGTTTATTTTACGCTGCTATTCAATTCCTGTTCATTGCTTTTAGATTGTTGTTCCTTTCCAGTTTGCGTTTTAGATTTCATTTCCTTTGAGTTGTTTTCACTTGCTTTGAGATCTCTAAACTGTAGAGGGCAGAGTTAATCATTCCAGGTCCTCAGATTTGGTCATCTCACATCGATTTCTAGGGGAAAGAGTTATTACTACTGCATCCCTAATCGATGTCTAGCAAGGTTGCTGTAGTGTAGTCTTTACATTTCTGTCATTTGTAATTAGATTTCTTTTCAAGCAGATCTCTTTTCAAGCATTTATTATTTCTGCATTTGTATTTCTATGCTACATCTTCACAAACATTACTCTTGAGTAAATAGCCGCCTCAGACTGAGTACACTCTTGAAACAAAAAGTCGTCCCTGGGTTGACAATTAATGTGAGGTAATTAGGAGTTACAAAGACACCTTTTTATCGCTCTGAGAATTTCAGCACATTTTCTCGTATCCGTGGTTGCGGTCAAGCCCAAATCCCGCCACAAAGCCAAATTCAAACTCGTTTACTAAAGTTAATTTGGGTCCGTTCTGGAACAAAACATATCTGGATTTTATCTGCCTTCATTTGTCTAATCTCGTTGATAGGTTGGGTCTCTAACCCGCTAAGCCGAAAGGCACTTTTAATGATCAAATCTTCAATCTGGAAATTATCTTGGAGGCTAAAAATGGTGAATAATGTTATAACCAACTTATTAAAACTATCATTGATAAAATAATTCATAATCATCAATTTATTAGAAATAAAGGAAGATAAATAATATTAATCCATAAGAGCATAAATCATTTATAAAATGGATTTAAATAATAAATTATAATAAATGACGTGATGAAGAATGGTAGAAATAGGTGGAATAAGCATTCACAAGTGATAATAATAATGGCATATTAACGGCCCAACATACCCCCACACTCAATATGTTGTATGTCCTCATGCAACGAAAACCTGAATATATTGCATGTCCTCATGCAACCCAAAGACAAAAACCCATGTGTTAACCAAGCAATAAAAAAATATGTTCATCTTAGCTCATGAAATGGATAGAACAAATGAATTCTTCCTTAATTAATGAATATTCACTTTTAGTAATCTTGATGAAGGCATAACAATTTTTATATTGACATTCAACTATATGTATGAAGTTGCAGCAAAATATGATATAGTAACAGCAAACTTCATTAACCATTTTCTCAAAAACTACAAACCAGCTTTTGTTGAAATTTGGCAAGTAAATTTATAATATATGAATGCCTTTATGATCCAAAAATCGGATCGTTTTGATGCACGGATCATGAGATATAAACAAAATGGCTGTAGGTGAGAGTGCATGATTTCCGAAATTTTATGAACCAATTTATCTTGAAATTATCTGGGTTTGTATTAATGATATGTCTGTGTTTTCCAGAAATCACAAGAATTGAGTTCATGGTTTTTTTAAAATATTATGGAAATCAATTTCTGCATTGTGTAAAAATGAAATTGTATGTCTTAAATGAGAAAGAAAATTGAAAACATCCATCATGCGTAGCAATTCCTCCCCCTCTCTGAAGAATTAGCATGCCCTCATGCAATGCTAGAAAATAAATAGAGGTGGTTGCCACCATCTGTTGAATTCTATGCTTGGTGTAAAACAACATGGAATAATGGAGGTGTTGAGAATGAATAAGAATAACAATGGATGATAAAGAATATGGATGACATGGTCATAAGAAAGAAATGAATGAAAGGAACACTCCCCCATACTCAAAAATGATATGCTGCTGAAAAATAGGGAGTGGTATAGATGTGGACTGAAGGATGATAAATGATGCTCAAAATGGATTTTTATGAAATTCTCCTAAATTCGTAATAAATCAGAAAATTATGATATTTTACCTCAAGTTTTACCTCCAAAAAGAAAAATGTGGAATGACATATATGGACTGGCATTTGTTGAAGCTGATGTAGGCAGAGTTGGTGCTGAAAGTGATGCAAAAGGTGGAATCCAGGTAAGCACATCATGTCTGAAGAATTGTTCACGTGCGCGAGCCTCTTCTGTTAAGTGCAATAGTGTGGTCATGCTATGAATAGAATTTTGCCCATACTTGTTGTTTTCCTGCAAACAAAGCACTATTTGGCATACAATGTTCTTGAATCCATAGTGTAAGATGCATGCAAAAATTTCAATCAGAAAAACTTTTGTCAAATCAACAAGTTATGGCAGAGTGTAGTAATCATATCGCATGCAATCCCATAATGCATACATTCCCCCCTCCAATTGGAAAATGAATTCCATGACCATAAAGCATATGAGAGGTGTTGTGCTGATGGCAAGGCAAGGGAATAAACAATATAGCAGTGAATGAAGCAGAGTACACATATCAATGATAAGACAACGAGAGTTATGATTATAATGAGAGCAGAGTGTGTAAAGATAGTTATGAATAAGAGATAGGACGCTTTGGATTGATGATAAGTTACGAAAAAGAGAAAAAGGACAGCAATATGCCAAAAAGATTATGCTAGCTGAAAATGATGTGATTGATCATAAAACAATTTCTCATGCATAAAGGTTCAAAACAGGGAAAAATTTAAGGAAATAACTTCTCTGATAAAAAGAAAAAATAAGAAAAGGGTATTATAGTAATAATTGACGATAAGATATAACTTCAATACCAAAAGCAGAGCCTCTGCTGCCAGCAGGCGTCCATAGCCTCGACAGGGTTGCTTTTTAACCCCTATGAGCCAGAATCCTCAATTTATAACTAGAGAGTTTCAGTGCTGTTCTACAGAAGAGATCAATGTGCTGGCATGGTAACCAGATAACCACACTGCCATTCACTAGGATGTAGCAAAAGTGATCAGGCCGGCTCGTGATGAGACCTCCTGGTCCATGGATAATTTGGCTATCCAATGGATCATAACCCTGGTGTGGTGGCCATAATGGGAATGTCACTTTGTTACAGCCTTATGAACATGGTAGGCTGGCTCGTAATGAGACCCCCTATCCTCCATCTGCGAACAAAATTTTGTTATTATTACACATTTTTATGATAAAAAAGAGGGAGGCTCAGCACTCCTTAAGAGCAGGGATGGTGGAAGAAGTTGAACATGTCAATAGAAAAAAATATACCCATAATCTCATTTATTACAGACAGAGAAGATTATAACCAGGAAGGGTGGAACCAGCGTGGTATTAAGATGATCAATCAATATCATGTTCAACAGAAAACAATGCAGTAAAGTAGTATATAAATAATTGTGTCCCTTTTGAAAATAATCTATCATCAAGGAGTTGTCCTGTTAAATATCATAACATGAATGATATTAACTTGCTTCAATAGAATCCATAATTCTTGTCCTCATAAGTAGTGTACTTCATGCCATGAAAGGGAATCAGTAAAATGTGGTTGAGATGAACTAGGAATAATCCCACAAGAGGAAGGAAGGGTTGCTCCCAAAGTGTTGCTTCTTTGAAGGAACAACAAAAACACTAAAAAAAAGTGTTGTTCCTTGTAGGGAACAACAAAGGAAATGCACACCAAAAAGCAAAAAATGCAAATGTCGTTCCTTTGGAAAAAGGAACAGCAAAAACTAAAAGTGTCGTTCCTTTAGTCCATTCGAAAAGGAACAACAACTGTTCCATTTCGAAAAGGAACAGCAAAATGTGAAAATGCAGAAGTGTTGTTCCATTCAGAAAGGAACAGCAAAATGAACCGCTGACCCAAAAAGTGCTATTCCTTTGGAAAATGAATAGCAAAATGAAAAATGATGTCCCTTTGAAAAAGGAACAGCAGGAACAACAAAAATGCACACAAATGCTGTCCCTTCAGAAAATGAACAACAAAATGCACAAGCATAAAATGTAAGCATGCAAGGAATGAATTAGTTGTTCACTGCATTGATGCTGAGGATGGGTTATAGTTTGAATGAAGAAATACCTGAAACACAAAATATAAGAGAAATCAGAAAAGAAACAACAAAAGACAGTATGTAAATAAATAAATTAAGTTACAACAGCTATGATATTATGTAAAAAAAATGATCTATTCGAAAAATGTTTTGGCAGCAAAGACATGACATGAATCTTCAAATGGAAATCAATTCTTCATTTCTTCTATTATGAATCCGTTGGGTAATGAGTTGGATGAAATTCCTTTGTTTTATTAAAATTTGTTTCAAGAATCACTCGTCCATAAATTGACCTTCTTTTTCTCTTAGGACCTGCAAAAAACGAGTATCTACCTGCAATAAAACATTAAATCATGGAGAAAGAGAGGTGCGCGGACTCCCCTAATCCAAGAATTATGCAAAAAACTAACAAGTAGTTACTCTGTAGAATAAATCCACGGAGAAAATAACAAAGTAAAATTTATTTGTTACCTGCGGGAGAGCAGTGGCCAATCATGCTAACCTGCAGTGTTTTAGTCACAACTTCTTTGTTTTTTGTCCAAATTGAGTGATTCCAAAGCCAAATGAGAGCTAATTCAAAGGTTAATCTCCAATAGCAACAGGTTTTAAAAATTCAATGATATGATATGTCAATTTTACTTAGAACAACCTGCATAACATAGTCATTTTCGCTTACCCCACTTAGAACAACAGTGAATGTTTTAAGCATAGATTCTTAGTTTGATGTCGGATTCAAATGATTCAAATTGGAAATGAAAGTAGATTCATTTATTTATTTCCAATAGAAACAGTTTTTGAAGACAAGAAGAATTGATAGGTCAAATACTGTAAGGAACATCCGGAAAAACAGAGTTTTAAGGGTGCTGATTTACGATAGACAGTCAGTATTTTGATCATAACTTCCCCATACGATATAGAAAATGAGTGATTCCAATTGCATTGGAAACTAGATTCATAGGGGAATCTACCATAGAAACAGGGTTTAAAAATTCATTCATTTAGGCCTCCAAAAACTGACTGTCCCAACTCTGTTCTTGAGCTGCCCGCTAGACATCCGGTCAATGTTTTGGTTCTAACTTTTTCGTTTCAAATCCAAATTGACTGATTCAAATTGGGTTAGAAAGTAGACATCAAGGGCTACCTAGGGTAGAAACAGGTTTTAAAAATATTCATTTTTGGTCCCTCAAAACATGACTGTCCCGACTGTTTTTCTAGAAAATTCATCAAGCCCGCAAGCCAAAAAATGATATTCAAGCATTTTTTCAAATTGGTGATAAAAAATGAATATAAGTGTTTGTAGAACTATTATTTCCATTATAAGTCATCTACATACACCAATGAATTAAAAACAATTATCACCAATGTTGATTTGCATAGCATGTTGCAAAAAAAAAAAAAAACACTAGTTTTACATGGAAAAACAAAATGCATTTATTTATTCCCTTATTTATTTTATTTTCTACACTAACCTATTTTGATTTGAAAAATGAATATGACTACGTATATGAGTACTTCCAGTGGAGCCATTTTCGAAATAAGGCTTCATGTATACACATACCCAAATTTGAAAAATGCATATTAATGAAAATTAGGGTATGAGAAGCCAACTTCCCTTGAAAAAATGGTATCAAAAATTGTTGAAGCATAGAGTGATGTTGCAAACAAATGATGGAGTGAAACCAATATTCAATATATCCTTTACATTCTTGATTTCTCATAGCCATCATATCATGAAGTTCTTGAGCTTTTAAAATAGCGTGTTGATGCATAGTAAAAGAAACCTCATTTTCTTCCATAGCTTCTACAATTTTTGCATTTGAAACAGTCTGAATCTTATTGTAAGTTTTCTCTAATAACACATGTGAGATAGAATGGGTGGGAAGGGTGGGTAAATTTGACAGTTCAACATTGTAAGTATGTTGTACTGGTTTATTATGGTGAGGGTGTGGAATTAGTTGAGCAGGAAAATGTGTAAGGAATGGAGCATTTTGATGATGTGGTTGATTGGGTTGTGTGAATGGTTTTGATGGGCAAGGAAGATATTGTGGAAGAGCTAGTGGAGAATATGGAGAATGTGTTTGTGCTACAAGATGAGGGAGAGTAGTCATGCAATCATAAGGTGAACCATGCCAAACTTGTAGATAAGATTGGTGGTTATATTGAAATTGGCATGGCTGCCCTAGAACATGAGTATTCCATAATGGATTATGCAAGTAAGAGAATGGAGAAAAAGTGTTTTGAACCATACCTGTAGGCCATGATTTCCATGGTTTTGACCTTGTTGCAGCTTCCTCACCTCTTTGATATGATACTTCCATCCTAGATAAGGAAGAGTAACCATCTATGGGCTGCTCCTTTCGGTCATGAGGGAAAAGCACTTCATCAAATTCTTCATTTTTATGAACCTGCAAAACGTCCAATTTTGAGCTTAGAGAGCTAATAAAATCAACTTTAAAATTTTCAAATAAATCATTGATTTCAGCTCTTATGTCTCCTATTCTTGTAGCAGATTTGGAAAAGAAAGAACAAACATCTCTAGAATTCTTACCAGCCTTGGAGATTCCTCTTGAATACCTTAAGCACAACTCACAAACATCATCATATGATAACTGAAAAACATCACCTTTTCCTATCAGATTTAAGAGTTCTAAAAATTCATCTTTGATTCCTTTAAGAAGGAGTGTTTTTAAGATCTCTTTCTCCAAATGCTTATATTTTGATTTTTGAAGGTTGTATTGAAATCGATCTACATAGTCCTCCAAACTTTCATCTTCCCCTTGTATTATACTGAAAATATCTTCATTGGATTTGCAATAGTCTTGGTACTTCTTCAAGAATATGTTCTTCATGTCCTCCCATGATTGGATGCAATTCCCACCTAGGCTCATTAACCATCGGAGAGCTGCTCCTTTTAGAGTAAGAGGAAACACTTTCAATCTTTGATCATTAGTACAATAATCATATCCTCTACAAAGTATTTCGAACTCGAATAAGAATGTATCTGGATCTTCATTTGCTAAACCATGAAAATTTGGTAAAGATGGGGGAATTATGTGCATTTGTGTCACTCCTCCTAGATCTTTGATAGGAAATTCAAAAGTAGAAATGTGAGCCATTTCTTACCATAATATAAGATGTTTTTCATGTGTTTCTTCGAGGCTCCTTCTTCAAATGTTCCTGTCAATCGGTTAGTGAAATGGGTGGTGCTTACATCACCACTTGCATGAGATCATGTGATCCATTTTTCAAAATTTCTATTTTTTTCCTAATCATTCACACAAAAATTCAAACATCTATTTCTACCGAACAAAGCAACAAAAAATCTGTTAGGAAAGCGGATAGTGGAGCAGGGCTTTTACATGCTCCGCACGTAGGTTCTTACCTTCCGTTTTTAAGATCCAACTCTTCCCTAGCAGGCACTCATCAGATTCACACTACTCTTTAGAAATGGCTACACTCTCCCCGGCAACGGCGCCAAAATGTGGAGCGATAAAAGGTGTCTTTGTAACTCCTAATTACCTCACATTAATTGTCAACCCAGGGACGACTTTTTGTTTCAAGAGTGTACTCAGTCTGAGGCGGCTATTTACTCAAGAGTAATGTTTTGCGGTATAGTGCTTAAAATCCAGTAAATGAAGCTTGTCTATAACTGGTTATTTAAAAATTAAATCACACATTCGGAAAAACTAGGCGGCTTATCGATTCGAGGTTTGAGTGATAACCCATCCCTTTGGAAACTGATGGAAAGGAAATTAGAGCATAGACCACGGGTCTGGGAGCTAGACAGTGAATGCCGAAGCTCACTACAGCCTTAGATCGTCTCTCACACCAAAACAAAAAATGCGAGTAAATGGAACGGCAGATAGCAAAATAGAACAGCAAATAAAGAATTGAACAACAAATCTAAAATGGAGCAATGACGAACAACTCAAGTCTCTTGAGCTGGCCTTGACAAACTAATATGTTGACCCAAATGTACTCTTAGCAAATCAGATAACAATCTTTCAGCACTGTCTTCGACCTAAGAATCAAGTAGAACAGCTATTAAAGCAGGCTGACTATTGATAAATTATGAAACGACGTGTAATAAATAATATTATACGCATAACATTTGAATGACAAAATACAAATACATAATAACTTAACACGAGGCACATTAATGGTAATCGAGTCAAATCATGAAATATTAATCCTGGTTAGAAAGGGTAACGATTACAATCCATGATGGAACCCACAGCGTCGATCCATACAAGATCGTGTGAAGTACTAAACCATAGAAATGCGATGTCTACCAGCTTTAAGAAGGTTACAGCTTGATTACTCTGCAATTAAACAGCAATAGCATTATGTAGAGAACGGCAATGTTACGGTAACGGTTTTAAAGGAATAGCAATACGTTAAAATGCAGATTACGGTGTTCCTGTTGCAGAGAACGAAATATGAAATATAACAGAGCTGTAATATAAAATAACAAAACACATCAGATTATTGATTCAAGCTGATAAGCAAAACCACGCATAAACCAAGAAGATAATATACAGCAGCAAGTGTCCTCCGGGGCCGGGCCCTTAGCCTCCAAGGGGACACCGCCTTAAGTTAATCCAGACGCAGAGATGAGATAATCACCAAGCTTATATTAATGCATTGGATAGAAATATAATGAACCAGTTCTCCAGCGAGACTCAATAATTAAATTTCTTCATTTAGCTATCCATCATAGAAACGTCTTTACAAAATGTTTTTCTACAAATACGTGCTTTTTCCTTTTATAATCGAGAAGGGAGGAGAGAAAATTCTGAATAGTGAGTAAATACAATCTTCCATAACAATATCGGTTCTTGACAAATTGATGTGAAAATAGATTTACATCAATCTTTCAATAACAGCAAGTCGAATTTGGCTTTTCAGCTGAGATTTGGAGGACGGCCGCAACAACAGAACTGAGAAAATCGTGCTTAAAGAACTCAGCGAATCTCTCAACACAGGCCGAATTTGGGCAAACCGTTCTTTAATAAAGTTAATTGGGTCCGTTCTGGACAAAACCCATGTTCCGGATTTTCCAGATTCGTCTTCATTTGCTCAGAATCTCAACCTGTTGTCCTCCTTATTCGGCGCATTCCCACGAGTTGGCACTTTTAATAGTCAAATCTTCAATGCGGAAATTATCTTGGGCTAAAGCTGGTGAATATTATTATAACGACTTATTAAAACTATCATTGATAAAATAATTCATAATCGTGATTTATTAGAAGCAGAAGATATTAATTTTTCATGTAAGAGCATAAATCATTTATAAAATGGATTTAAATGATAAATTATAACAAATGATATAATAGAGAAGAGTAAAAATGGATGAAATAAGTGTTATAAAGTGGTTGTATTCACGGCCCAACACACCCCCACACTCAATATGTTGCATGTCCTCATGCAACGAAAACCTGAATATATTGCATGTCTTCATGCAACCCCAAGACAAAACCCATGTGTTAACCAAGCAATAAAATTTTTAGAACAAATGAATGCTTCCTTAATTAATGAATATTCAATTTTAGCAATCTTAATGAAGGCATAACAATTTTTACATTGACATTCAACTATATGTATGAAGTTGCAGCAAAATATGATATAGATAACAACAAACTTCATTAACCATTTTCTCAAAACTACAAACCAGATTTTGTTGAAATGTTGCAAGTAAGTTTATAATATATGAAATGTCTCCATGATCCAAAAATCAGATCATTTTGATGCACGGATCATGAGATATAAACAAAATGGCTGTAGGTGAGAGTGCATGATTTCCGAAATTTTATGAACCAATTTAACTTGAAATTATCTAGGTTCGTATTAATGATACGTCTGTGTTTTCCAGAAATCACAAGAATTGAGTTCATAGTTTTAAAAATATTATGGAAATCAATTTCTGCATTGTGTAAAAATGAAATTGTATGCCTTAAATGAGAAAGAAGATTGAAAACATCCATCATGCATAGCAATTCCTCCCCCTCACTGAAGAATTAGCATGCCCTCATGCGATGCTAGAAAAAATTGAGGTGGTTGCTACCAGCTGTTGAATTCTATGCTTGGTGTAAAACAACATGGAATAATGGAGGTGTTGAGAATGAATAAGAATAACAATGGATGATAAAGAATATGGATGACATGGTCATAAGAAAGAAATGAATGAAATGAACACTCCCCCATACTCGAAAATGATATGCCGCTGAAAAATAGGGAGTGGTATAGATGTAGACTGAAGGATGATAAATGATGCTCAAAATGGATTTTTATGAAATTCTCCTAAATTCGTAATAAATCAGAAAATTATGCTATTTTACCTCAAGTTTTACCTCCAAAAATGTGGAATGACATATATGCACTGGCAGTTGTTGAAGCTGATGTAGGCAAAGTTGGTGTTGAAAGTGATGCAAAAGGTGGAATCCAGGTAAGCACATCATGTCTGAAGAATTGTTCACGTATGCGAGTTGCTCGAGCCTCTTCTGTTAGTTGCAATACTGTAGTCATGCTGTGAATAGAATTCTGCCCATACTTGTTGTTTTCCTGCAAACAAAGCACTGTTTGGCATACAATGTTCTTGAATCCATAGTGTTAGGTTTGAATAGCAACAGATAAGATGCATGCAAAACTTTCAATCAGGAAAAACTTTTGTCAACTCAACAAGTTATGGCAGAGTGCAGTAATCATATCGCATGCAATCCCATAATGCATACATTCCCCCCTCCAATTGGAAAAGGAATTCCATGACCATAAAGCATATGAGAGGTGTTGTACTGATGGCAAGGCAAGGGAATGAACAATATATCAGTGAATAAAGCAGAGTACACATATCAATGATAGAACAACGAGGGTTATGATTATAATGAGAGCAGAGTGTGTAAAGATAGTTATGAATAAGAGATAGGACGCTTTGGATTGATGATAAGTTATGAAAAAGAGAAAAAGAACAACAATATGCCAAAAAGATGCTTTACTGATGGTATTCTAGTTGAAAAATGATGTGATTGATTATAAAACAATTTCTCATGCATAAAGGTTCAAAATAGGGAAAAGTAAGGAAATAACTTCTCTGATAAAAAGAAAAAAATAAGAAAAGGGTATTATAATAATAATTGACGATAAGATATAACTTCAATACCATAAGCAGAGCCGCTGCTGCCAGCAAGCGTCCATAGCCTCGGCAGGGTTGCTTTTTAACCCATATGAGCCAGGATCCTCAATTTATGACTAGAGAGTTACAGTGCTGTTCTACAGAAGAGATCAGTGTGCTGGCGTGGTAACCAGATAACCACACTGCCATTCACTGGGATGTAGCAAAAGTGATCAGGTCGGCTCGTGATGAGACCTCCTGTTCCAAGGATAATTTGACTATCCAATGGATCATAACCCTGGTGTGGTGGCCATAATAGGAATGTCACTTTGTTACAGCCTTATGAACATGGTAGGCTGGCTCGTACTGAGACCCCCTATCCTCCATCTGCGAACAAAATTTTGTTATTATTACACATTTTTATGATAAAAAGAGGGAGACTCGGTACTCCTTAAAAGCAGGGATGGTGGAAGAAGTTGAACATGTCAATAGAAAAATATACCCATAATCTCATTTATTACAGACAGAGAAGATTATAATCCAGAAGGGTGGAACCAGCATGGTATTAAGATGATCAATCAACATCATGTTCAATAGAAAACAATGCAGTAAAGTAGTATATAAATAATTGTCTCTTTTGAAAATATTCTATCATCAAGGAACTGTCCTGTTAAAGATCATAACGTGAATGATATTAACTCGCTTCAATAGAATCCATAATTCTTGTCCTCATAAAAATAGTGTACTTCATGCCATGAAGGGGAATCAGTAAAATGTGGTTAAGATGAACTAAGAACAATTCCACAAGAGGAAGGAAGGGTTGCTTTCGAAAATACTCCCAAAGTGTTGCTTTTTTTAATGAACAGCAAAAACACGCAAAAAAAGTGTTGTTCCTTGTAGGGAACAACAAAGGAAATGCACACAAAAAGCAAAAATACACACAAAAAAAGTGTGAAAATGCAAATGTCGTTCCTTTGAAGAAAGGAACAGCAAAAACTAAAAGTGTCGTTCCTTTAGAAAAGGAACAGCAAAAACGCAAGTGCCGTTCCTTTAGAAAAGGAACAGCAAAAACACACGTGCCGTTCCTTTGAAAAAGGAACAACAAAAATGAAAAGTGCAAAAGTGCTATTCCATTCGGAAAGGAACAACAAATCGTGAAAGTGCAGAAATGCTGTTCCATTTCGAAAAGGAACGGCAACTGTTCTATTCGAAAAGGAACAGCAAAATGAACGGCTGACCCAAAAGGTGCTATTCCTTTTCCAAAGGAATAGCAAAATGAAAATGTTGTCCCTTTGAAAAAGGAACAGCGGGAACGACAAAAATGCACACAAATGATGTCCCTTCAAAAAAAAAAAAAGGAACAGCAAAATGCACAAGCATAAAATGTAAGCATGCAAGGAATGAATTAGCTGTTCACTGCATTGATGCTGAGGATGGGTGATAGTTTGAATGAAGCCACACCTGAAACAAAAAATATAAGAGAAATTAGAAAAGAAACAACATTTTATTGAAAACAATAAGTTACAACGGCTATGATATTATGTAAAAAAATGATCTATTCGAAAAATGTTTTGGCAGTAAAGACATGACATGAATCTTCAAATGGAAATCAATTCTTCATTTCTTCTATTATGAATCCATTGGGTAATGGGTTGGATGAAATTCCTTTGTTTCATTTTAAAATTTCTTTCAAAATCACTCGTCCATAAATTGTCCTTATTTTTCTCTTAGGACCTGCAAAAAACGAGTATCTACCTGCAATAAAACATTAAATCATGGAGAAAGAGAGGTGTACGGGCTCCCTTAATCCAAGAATTATGCAAAAAAAACAACAAGTAGTTACTCTGTATAACAAATCCATTGAGAAAATAACAAAGTAAAATTTATCTGTCACTTGCGGGAGAGCAGTGGCCAATCATGCTAACCTGCAGTGTTTTAATCACAACTTCTTTGTTTTTCGTCAAAATTGAGTGATTCCAAAGCAAAATGAGAGCTAATTCAAAGGGTTATCTCTAGTAGCAACAGGTTTTAAAAATTCAATGCTATGATATGTCAAATTGGTTTAGAACAACCTGCATAATAGAGTCATTTTCGATTACCCAATCTAGACCAACGATTGATATTTCAAGCATAGATTCTTCGTTTGATGTCGGATTCAAATGATTCAAATTGGAAATGAAAGTAGATTCATTTATTTAACTCCAATAGAAACAGGTTTTGAAGAAAAGAAGAATTGATAGGTCAAACACTGTAAGGAACAGCCGGAAAGACATAGTTTTAAGGGTGCTGATTTACGATAGACAGTCAGTATTTTGATCATAAATTCCCCATACGATATCGAAAATGAGTGATTCCAATTGCATTGTAAACTAGATTCATAGGGGAATCTACCATAGAAACATGTTTTAAAAATTCATTCATTTAGGCCTCCAAAAACTGACTGTCCCAACTCTGTTCCTGAGCTGCCCGCTAGACATCCGGTCAATGTTTTGGTTCTAACTTTCTCGTTTCAAATCCAAATTGAGTGATTCAAATTGGGTTGGAAAGTAGACATCAAGGGCTACTTAGGATAGAAACAGGTTTTAAAAATATTCACTTTTGGCCCCTCAAAACATGACTGTCCCGACTGTTTTTCCAGAAATTTCGTCAAACCCGCAAGCCAAAAAAATGATATTCAAGCATTTTTTTCAAATTGGTGATAAAAATGAAAATGAGTGTTTGTAGAACTATTATTTCCATTATAAGTCATCTACATACACAAATGAATTAAAAAATTATCACCAATATTGATTTGCATAGCATGTTGCAACAAAAAACAACTAGTTTTACATAAAAAACAAAATGCATTTATTTATTCCCTTATTTATTTTATGTTTTATACTAACCTATTTTGATTTGAAAAATGAATATGACTACGTATATGAGTACTTCCAGTGGAGCCATTTTCGAAATAAGGCTTCACGTATACACATACCCAAATTTGAAAAATGCATATTAATGAAAATCAGGGTATGAGAAGCCAACTTCCCTTGAAAAAATGGTATAAAAAATTGTTGAAGCATAGAGTGATGTTGCAAACAAATGATGGAGTGAAACCAATATTCAATATATCCTTTACATTCTTGATTTCTCATAGCCATCATATCATGAAGTTCTTGAGCTTTTAAAATAGCTTGTTGATGCATAGTAAAAGAAACCTCATTTTCTTCCATAGCTTCTACAATTTTTGCAGTTGAAACAGTCTGAATCTCATTGTAAGTTTTCTCTAATGGCGCGTGTGAGATAGAATGGGTGGGAAGGGTGGGTAAATTTGGCAGTTCAACATTGTAAGTATGTTGTACTGGTTTATTGCGGTGAGGGTGTGGAATTAGTTGAGCAGGAAATTGTGTATGGAATGGAGCATTGTGATGATGTGGTTGGTTGGGTTGAGTGGATAAATTTGATATGCAAGCAGAATGTTGTGAAAGAGCTGGTGGAGAATATGGAGAATGTGCTTGTGCTACAAGATGAGGGAGAGTAGTCATGCAATCATAAGGTGAACCATGCCAAACTTGTAGATAAGATTGGTGGTTATATTAAAATTGACATGGCTGCCCTAGAACATGAGTATTCCATAATGGATTATGCAAGTAAGAGAATGGAGAAGAAGTGTTTTGAACCATACCTGTAGGCCATGATTTCCATGGTTTTGACCTTATTGCAGCTTCCTCACCTCTTTGATATGATACTTCCATCCTAGATAAGGAAGAGTAACCATCT
Organism: Pinus albicaulis; assembly: GCA_034641835.2. Lineage (NCBI taxonomy): Eukaryota > Viridiplantae > Streptophyta > Pinopsida > Pinales > Pinaceae > Pinus > Pinus albicaulis. Next base: position 152,203 of record JAXQQM020092258.1, on the reverse strand, counting down.
ATGGGCTGCTCCTTTCGGTCATGAGGGAAAAACACTTCATCAAATTCTTCATTTTTATGAACCTGCAAAACGTCCAATTTTGAGCTTAGAGAGCTAATAAAATCAACTTTAAAATTTTCAAATAAATCATTGATTTCAGCTCTTATGTCTCTATTCTTGTAGCAGATTTGGAAAACAAAGAACAAACATCTCTAGAATTCTTACCAGCCTTGGAAATTCCTCTTGAATACCTTATGCACAACTCACAAACATCATCATATGATAATTGAAAAACATCACCTTTTCCTATCACATTTAAGGGTTCTAAAAATTCATCTTTGATTCCTTTAAGAATGAGTGTTTTCAAGATCTCTTTTTCCAAATGCTTATGCTTTGATTTTTGAAGGTTGTATCGAAATCGCTCCACATAGTCCTCCAAGCTTTCATCTTCCCCTTGTATCATACCGAAAATATCTTCATTGGATTTGCAATAGTCTTGGTACTTCTTCAAGAATATGTTCTTCATGTCCTCCCATGATTGGATGCAATTCCCACCTAGGCTCATGAACCATCGGAGCGCTGCTCCTTTTAGAGTAAGAGGAAACACTTTCAATCTTTGATCATTAGTACGATAATCATATCCTCTACAAAGTATTTCGAACTCAAATAAGAATGTATCTGGATCTTCATTTGCTAAACCATGAAAATTTGGTAAAGATGGGGGAATTATGTACATTTGTATCACTCCTCCTAGATCTTTGATAGGAAATTCAAAAGTAGAAACGTGAGCCATTTCTTACCATAGTATAAGATGTTCTTCATGTGTTTCTTCGAGGCTCCTTCTTCAAATGTTCCTGTCAATTGGTTAGTGAAATGGGTGGTGCTTACATCACCACTTGCATGAGATCATGTGATCCATTTTTTTTAAAATTTCTATCTTTTTCCTAATCATTCACACAAAAATTCAAACATCTATTTCTACCCAACAAAGCAACAACAAATCTGTTAGGAAAGCGGATAGTGGAGCAGGGCTTTTACATGCTCCGCACGTAGGTTCTTACCTTCCGTTTTTAAGATCCAACTCTTCCCTAGCGGGCACTCATCAGATTCACACTACTCTTTAGAAATGGCTACACTCTCCCCGGCAACGGCGCCAAAATGTGGAGCGATAAAAAGGTGTCTTTGTAACTCCTAATTACCTCACATTAATTGTCAACCCAGGGACGACTTTTTGTTCCAAGAGTGTACTCAGTCTGAGGCGGCTATTTATTCAAGAGTAATGTTTTGCAGTATAGTGCTTAAAAATCCAAAAGTAAATGAAAGCTTGTCTATAACTAAGTTACTTCAAAAGAATAAATCACACATTCAGAAAACTAGGCAGCTTATCAGTCAAGGGTTTGGCAGTGATAACCCATCCCTTTGGAAACTGATGGAGAAGAAATTAGAGCATAGACCACAGGTCTGGGAGCTAGACAGTGAATGCCGAAGCTCACTACAGCCTTAGATCGTTTCTCACACCAAAACAACAAATGCGAGTAAATAGAACAACAAATAAAGAATTGAACAACAAATCTAAAATGGAACAACAAACGAACAGCTAAGTCTCGCGAGTTGTAACCAAACTTAATCTATTGACCCAAATGCACTCTTCGCAATCAAATAACAATCTTTCACTTTTAAGGCAAATTAAGTAGAACACGCTAATGGAACAGCAATGACTATTGATAAATTATGAACAGCATTAATAAATAATATACGCACACAACACACTGGACGGCCAAATACAAATGCATAATAACTTAACACAGGCACACATTAATAGTAATATGAGTCTGATACTGCAAGTATTAATCCTGGTTAGAAAGGGTAACGATTACAATCCATAATGGAACCACAACGTCAATTGAATAGCAATCGTGTGAAGTATAAACCATAGAGAAATGCAGTAATACCAACTTAAGAAGGTTACAGCTTGATTACTTTGCAATTAAACAGCAATAGCATTATGTAGAGAACGGCAATGTTACGGTAACGGTTTTAAAGGAATAGCAATACGTTAGAATGCAGATTACGGTGTTCCTGTTGCAGAGAACGAAATATGAAATATAACAGAGCTGTAATATAAGATAACAAAAAACATCAGATTACCGATTCAAGCTGATAAGCAAAACCACGCATAAACCAAGGAGATAATATACAGCAGCAAGTGTCCTCCGGGGCCGGGCCCTTAGCCTCCAAGGGGACACCGCCTTAAGTTAATCCAGACGCAGAGATGAGATAATCACCAAGCTTATATTAATGCATTGGACTAAAATATAATGAACCAGTTCTCAACGAGACTCAATAATCAGAGCTGCTGTTTAACAGGAAATTACATGAAACGTCTTCCCAAATCCTTTTTTTCTACACAATACGTGCTTTCTCCTTTTATAATCAGAAGGAGGAGAAATTGAATAGTAAATACAATCTTCCCATAACAATATCGGATTTCTTCCAACCAATTGATCAACAAGAAAATAGATTTACATCAATCTTTCAATAACAGCAAGTCGAATTTGGCTTTTCAGCTGAGATTTGGAGGACGGCCGCAACAACAGAACTGAGAAAATCGTGCTTAAAGAACTCTGCGAATCTCTCAACACAGGCCGAATTTGGGCAAACCGTTCTTTACTAAAGTTAATTGGGTCCGTTCTGGACAAAACCCATGTTCCGGATTTTCCAGATTCGTCTTCATTTGCTCAGAATCTCAACCGCAAAACTGTCACTCCTTATTCCAGCGCATTTCTGAGTTGGCACTTTTAATAATCAAATCTTCAATCTGGAAATTATCTTAGAGGCTAAAAATGGTGAATAATGTTATAACCAACTTATTAAAACTATCATTGATAAAATAATTCATAATCATCAATTTATTAGAAATAAAGGAAGATAAATAATTTTCATCCATAAGAGCATAAATCATTTATAAAATGGATTTAAATGATAAATTATAACAAATGATATAATAGAGAAGAGTAAAAATGGATGAAATAAGTGTTACAAAGTGGTTGTATTCACGGCCCAACACCTGCTTCTTCGCGAGTACATCCAGTTTTCCATGTTTCATGCTTAAAAAAGGTTATAGGTGAAAATCTTCCAGTTCAAACAATATTTCCAGAACTTGATGAGGAAGGAAAAATCATATTGGAACATGAAGCGGTCATGGAAACAAGAACTCGACAGCTACGTAATCGATCAATTTCAGAGTATCTCATCAAGTGGAAGAACTTACCCACTGAAGATTCTACATGGGAGGATGAGAATTTTATACAGAAGCACCAAGAGCTACTCAAGCATTGAGGACAACACTTTTTGAAGGAGAGGGGCATGTTAGGTCCCTATATCACTAGTATAGTCCCTTATTATTGTTAGTGTAACCCCCTTATTGTTATTATTGTACCCTTGTAACCCCCATTTTGTTGTTATTGTGCCCTTAAATTATTATTGTTAGGTCGGCTAGGATTACATTATGGCCCCATGGACTCCTATATATAGAAAGGAGGTTTTGTAAATTGTATCATCCAAGAATTGTGCATTTATGTAATGTATTGGAGGTTGCCACCTCGAAGTGGCTTATTTCTAAGGCGTTGATATCTCTTTTCTTCTATTTTTGAAGCTGGTTACACAACATGTTGTGGTAGGAAAAGGGGGCATATCTAACAGCCATAGCTTGAAGCTTAGCTTGACTAGGAGGTAAGGTTGAACTGCTTGGAGCTATGCTAGAAATGATAGTAGATGAACTATAGATAGTATTTGAAGTGCTGGGAAATGAGGATGATGTTTTCAAGAAATCAAAAGGTGAACTAATGGATATAGTGGATGAAGTGATTGGTGGATAAATGGATCTATAAATGAGCTGGTAGTAGGATTTATGAATGATGTGATAGCATAAAGAGATGAATCTTTAGCTGGAATTATTGTGGTATGTAATTGGGAAGCTGAAGGTCTGTTTGCATAAGTCAATAAATGAGCTAATTCAATAGCTTCATCAATATCCTTTAGAATATTAACATTAATTTCCTCAACTTTGGTCTAATATTCAACTTTCTTATTTCTAGAATTTACTGCAATAGATTTCTATTTTGCATTCAAAAATGAAAGAAAAGAAGGGTCTAAAACAACAGTTTTTAAATCATTTTCAGATTTACTCTTAAATAATGAATTCTCAAATTTCATATCAAAATCAATGTCTTGAAGACTGTCTTACTCTCTCGGTAATGAAATGAAGTTTATCAATGATATTTCATCCTCTAAATTTTATGTTTGTTTTTTCTTTTTACTAATTCGGTCTGGGTTATCTACTATGACAGCAGGCTTAGGATCCGGGTTAGACCTGGTATAGCAGGTTTTCCTAGAAGCTAGAATTACTATTTTTCAATACCCACAACCTATAAAAATAATGTTAAAGTAAAAGGATGATTTAAATGATTCCTTTAAGACTAATTTTATGACTGAGGACTGGTTATTTCCCCGGTATGGTCGCCAGTAATGTTAGCACTCCAGTAAATTGTTAAGTTGTGGGATTTTGGTTTTTAGTTAAAGAATAATAGAGGTAACCATAAACCTACTTTTAAACTCTAGGATCTAGCCTTCCTAGGGTTCAGAGAGGGCTCTCTCTTTCAAGTTTAACTTTGTTTTAGTGTTGAATATTAGGCTAGTAATTAAAGTGTAATTTTGGTTTGGTTTTGTTAGATTTGGTGGGAAAATTTCACTTGGAGGGTAGATAGAGGGAAATATACTTGTCCATTGGGCTATGGAATCTAATTCAAGCTAACAGAACTGGGATCAAGGCCTCAAAGGTCAAATTTCCGTAGGGCAAGGTAGATAACCCTTGGAGATCTTGGAAAATTGGTTTTTGAGATGGTATGATTAGGATATAGGGCACTTAAGAATCCTTAGATCTGAAAAAGAGAAGTAGAAGATAGAGGTCAAACGGGAGAGGGAGAAATTAAGGCTTCCCTACACCGAAAATCAGAAGAAAACAAAGAAATGATAACTTGCTAAAAAAGGGTGCTATTAACATGTCCTGTAGTAATACTCCTAGTTATACATTTAGATTTAGAATTAAAATGCAGATGTATGCATGTAACAAAATAAGATAACAATGAAAATTTTAAGAGAGTACTTCACTCCAGATAGCTTATCACAAGGATCTTGAAGTATGATGCCAAATAGGTGATTCAGTCTACTACTCAAAATCGAAATCCAAACCCTTCAAGTCAACAAAAATATCTATAGTAATCTCCAACAATTTTTATTCCACACAAAATACTTCCAAGAGTGAAGTATTTATATAAAATGTCTTACAAAATTTCCTAGATGACTTCTAGGAATAAACTTAGGAAAATTAAATCTTTTACAACAATAATAGTGACAGCTTGCTCAACAAACTAGCAAGCTGTCCTATTTTATTCAAAATAAGTAGAAACTATTTTAAGATAAGAAGCAGTTGATTTCTTATGTGTCCTCTCTGCTAGCCTTTTAGATATTTTCAAAATTTAGTTTCCTTCACTGATACTCTTTCTCATTGATACCCTTTATCACTTATACTCTTTCACTTCTGATACTCTTTACCTTCAATAAATCTGCCTTTTTGCTGTAAAAATCTGTTTTAAGAGTAAAACTCAGCAAACAAATTTTCTTCTTTATGTGTTTTCCTTTATTTCTTCATAGAAAATCAGTTAATGTCTGCCACTCCTCATTTTTATGAATTCTAATATTCTTGAGTTTCCTAAAATTCTCATCAGCCTCAGTGTACCTGGAAAATGTAGGTGTGATGAAAAAAAAATGTTTGATTTCATACTGCAAATAAAATAGATCTTCAAAACTTTTTAGCAATACTTTCCATGTGGGAATACCTTAGTATGTTGGCTTGTTCACCTGCTCTTTGGCATGTTCTCTCATATTTTTTTCATAATCATTCTGAGGCATTAGCTTTTCATTAATCACCATAATATCTGGAAGTCCCTTTTGTCTTAAATTGGTGAATTTAACGATGAATCTAGTGAAAGAAGTGTTCATTCCTTCACATTTCTCTTCAAGCTGCCTCATTAGATTTATTTTGGTAGTTACTTTCCTCATTTCTAGGATTGTGGTGTCCTGTAATTTATTTTCAATTCTTCAAGTTGCTTCCTGTTCTTGCTGTTTAGGAAATTGATCAATCTAACAGCCTGTTCTAGTTTATCTGCCAATTCTTGTTATGTCTTTTGGATCTCTTCCTGAGCTACCAATAGTAAATCTCTCTGCTAAAAAATTACTTGAATTGATGGCCAAACATCATGAATGGCTTCAATTACATTATTCCATAAGTAATTTTTAATATATGATATTTGGTCCTTGAGAGTTAACTCTTTTTGGAGCTTTTTTACCTCTTCACTAAATCTGTGAGCGTTATGCTCATGTATTTTAGCATCTATCTGAGCTTCTTTGCTTGTTTTCTTTAGATTTTCAATTGTCTTGGTCAATCTATTGATTTCATTGGTCTTCAAGGACATTTCCTCCATTTCTTTTATTAGTTGATTTATCTCATCTGTAGGTGGCAACACTGTTGTAGAAGATTCAGTCACTGAAGTAGTTGAAGAAGTCACTGGCACTGCAGTGGCCAGTGGCTCTTTTGGTGCCAATTTCTCTCCTAAATTAGATGGTACTGCTGCTATGATGACTGGGATAACAATGGGAATGATTGGTTCCTTAACTGTCTCTTTTTCTTGGAAAAATTGGTCCATTTGCACTTCCATTTATTTTATTTGAGCTGTTAGTTGAAGTATCAAGCTCATCATTTCATCTTTCTCCTTTTGATCCTGTAAAAATTCCTTTGTTTGAGGATTTTCTCCTTGAGGAAGCTTGAGCTATTTCCTCAAGGTAGCTATGTCCTCACTTTTATTTTTAACCAATTCTTCAGCTGCTTTAATGTTTGTAGGATCATATCCTACCTGCAATACTAACTCTTCTAAGGCCTTTATCCTTAGATCCTTTGCATATAGTGAAGATTTATCCATCCTCATTTGGTCCTGCATATTATAAATGGTATTTTGAAGCCTATGAGCACTCATATATTTTTTTGTCACTTTGGAATAGATCATCTCTGATGTTTGCCTGTGAAATTCAATCTGATCCAACTCATGGATTTTATCTGTGGCTACTTCCATATCAACCTTTTTGTAATCAGCCACTGTCTTTGGCACTGGTACAGTGGGCTGTAAAACTGACATAATCAATTTTTGAGCTGAATAATCAAAGGCTGATAAGAATCTATTTTGATTACCTGGCTTATGCTTTAAAAAATGAGAATATATTTCAGTTTTAATTTCCTCATTCTTCAATTTTATTTGCTTGTATTTTTCCTTAATATCTAAGTCCTTCTCCTTAGCTGAATGTGAGGAGGAAGCCTCCATACTTTGTTGCCCCTCCATTATGTGTGCATCTTCATTATTCAACTATTCTTGATTCTGATTTGGCTCACTGATGACTACAATGGCTACATTGGTCTCTGTCTGTGTTGTGCTGGTATTCAAAGGCTGTGTATCTTCAACATCTATTGTTACCTTGCCTTTAGCTGTTGTATCCAGTTTTGGAATCTTATTGTAAATGATTTTAAAATTTGTCTTTGTGGTAGTTTCTGCAGTATAAGATCCTTATTCTCTAATTATTTTAGTGGATGGCTCTAGCTATTTAGCAACTTCCAAAGGCTGAATAGTATTCCTTTGGTTTAATACCTCTGTTAAAGTATTCTCAACCCACTCAATTTGATTAGCAAATTTCTCTATATCTGGCTTTGACTCATGGATAAAGGGTGTCAGTTTACATTTTACCCTTAGTTTACTTAAGATCCCTTGAAGATAATAATTCCATGGGAAGCTTTCTTCTGATTTGTATTCCTGTAATTGACTTGCTGCTTCCTTTTCTGCTTCTCTTTGATTACATACGAAAGTCCCAATTTGATTTTTGAGTTTAAATTGGGTCTTTTTCTTGGCTGCCATAAAATTGATTCAATTTGAATTCAGGATCTGCCTAATGTACTGTAAGGAAAATATCCTCATAGATGGATGCTTAGGTAACTTTTAGGGCAACAAGTTAGAACCAAAAAGTCTAATTTCAGTGAATTCCTTATATAAATACCAATCTCCTACTTTGCTTTGCTCTGATAGCTGCAAGATTATTTTCATTTCCTCACTGATTCTAGGCTGCTCTCCTTTTGTCAATATGGTGGTTCATGGATGCACAAACAACTCTGCAAACTCTGAATAACTGAATTATGTGCCTTCTTTTCTGAGTATAGATGTCTAGAAGAAAATTAATAGATGTTTTCCTTCTATATCCAACTTCTGAAGTGAAATTGGAAAACTCTCTGATTGGAAAAATAGAAACAAGTGGAAAAGATAGGAGGTATATCTGAATACCCCTTATAGCTGCAAATTAGAAAGTTGATAGTGAATTCTATCAGCTATAAAACTAGCATAGTAAAATATAACTGAGGGTGACTGTCTTGGAGAAAATGTAGAGAAAAATCCCAATATTCACTCATCAGTATGTTCATCGGTGAAATACCCAAGTATGAAGGAAATCATGGAGATTACATGCCTTGAACCTTCAGGGAACTTGGCAGTTGAATATGGAGGGTTTAATTTTGGAATTTCAACATGCAGAGGCATGAAAGTCTAGAAGATCATAAACCTTTTAGGAAAGTCTAAGTTAATGTATAACTTAGTGAAGGCTTCAATAGATAATGGTACTACTTGAGGGTCTGGTTGAAGCTGCAACATTTGGTTTATAGACTCTGATGTAATGGTAAATGGGACCTCTTTGTTTGCATTGACAATAGCTCCTTGTTTAGGAATGTAGTATTGGTGACATAGTCTGATAATTTCTTGACAGGGGTGAGTCAGGGGGACTACATATTTGGGCAAATTGGATTCCCAAATTTTAAAATCTTCTTGATCATCTAGGGATTTTTCAAAACACCAGTTGTGTATATCTAACAAATTGAACTCAAATATAGGATCAACTATTTTGTAGTCAATGTCTGCTAAAGGAATATGCTCAATATCAAAAACTGGGGCTGTAATGGGTTGACTACAATGGCAGTATTTTGAGTCATGGAAGGAGTAGCTTTAGGAGTTTTGGAACCTTCGGATTTGTTTCCACTCTGGTTTTTAGGCATTTTGTAGGCTTTTGCAAGTTTAAACAGTTTTCAAAGGAAATTTTACTAAGACAGAGGCTGGATTAGGAAAATTCAACAAGACAAAATGCTTCTCTGGCTTTTATGGTCAATTGGGTCACTCAAATGAAGTTCTGGTACTAAAACTGGTCAAACACAAAAAACAAGGGTTTTCTGAGTCTCTTGACTGCAAATTGGGCTAGAATTTTGATGAAAAAGGATTTTCAGAAGATAGAGGGCACCTGCATAGGATTTCTGGCCTTTATAGCTTTGAATTTGACCCTAAAACTATGGAAAAGTGATAATTTTATTTGAAAATGGTGCGTAGCGGATTCTAGGATTCTTGGAAAATTTTTGCTAGGGTTTTGCCTGTTTCTAGGGCTTTAGGGCAATTGAATTTTAATCAATTTCTTTATCTTCAGACAGATTCTTTTCTTTTAAAAGGTTTTTTCAATTGATTGTAGGTTAAATTCTAAGAAAAATACCTGTTTTGACGCAGTTATAGGTTTTAACAGGGTATACTTCAATCTTCTAGTCGATTTGATTGCTTGTGAGGTTGAACTAGAGCAAGTGTGGCTCCTCAGCAATTTTTTACAGGTTCTTGGGAAATTTCATAGGTTCTGGGTGTAAAAATAGTTGGAAATGGCTATTAGTGGGCTCTTTTGTAGGTTTATGCAGTCAGGAGGGCAAACAGTGGTTTAAATGCAAAGATATTGAAATAACATGTTTACAAAGGTTTTATTAAATAGTATGCATCTGCATTGAATGTGAGGCGGGAAGCGGTTTTGAATTTACACAAGCGCATAAAACTGGTGGTTTATCACGTAGAGTTTTAGTGGTAGGTGGTTTTAGTGAAAACACATGCGATCCAACCATAAGAAGCCATGTGGAGGGGAGGGTTCATTGCAAAACTGCCCATTTTGCATGGATTTTGTGTTGGAGCGGTCGTGCATATTGTTCACGCGATATCGCTTCTAAACTGTTGGATTAAAAGCTTTGAAGCAAAGGGCTGAGATTGCTTTGAGAGCTGCGTTGGAGCGGAAATGTGGGACCGAGTTGGCTTATGCAAGCAGAATAGTTTGATATGTATTTAAACCTTTATAAAAAATAGAGAAGTATAGGTTTAAAACATATGTGTAATATTTTATTTACATATAGCGGCGAGATCAATTACAGCTTAAAACATTATGATAATGTTTTAATTTATATACAAGGTGGAAGGCTTTAGACATTGTATATATATATATAGGGCGGGGTTAAGGTCTTTATTAAAAAAAAAATTATAAATGCTTTTAATAAAACATAAGCGAGTGGGGTTTATACATTGTATTTATACAATTTTCAACCAATTTTGATAGTTTAAAAACTATAGGGCGGGATATTTGAATATGGATAATATTTTAGACCAAAGGGCTTTTTGTTGAGATTGCAACAAGATGATGAGCTTAGTGGAAAGAATTCACCTTCACTAAGTGGGCCTGCAAGCTATTTTTGGCGCAAAGTCTATTTTTAGACTATGTCTATTTTTAGACATGTCGATCATATTCTATGAGTTGCAGGATGCTATTTGTGGATGGTTGGTCAAGTTAGAAAAATAGATGGACTTATATTTTTTGAAATATTGGGCAGAATCTATTTTTAGATTGCCAGTCTAAAAATAGATATGTCAAATATTATTATCTCTTAATAATATTTGGACTATAAACATTATCTTATTCTCTTGGAGCACTTCAGTTAAGTGCACAAATGTGGCATAGGGGCTGACAGAAGGAATTACACTATTCTTGAGGGTTAAGTGGAGCTATTGCATGGAGACTTCAGTTAGAACTCATGTGACATATTTTGGTGGAGTTAGTAGAAGTAGTTAATGGAGTTGTGTTCAATTTAACTCAGTTAGACACAGTTGAGCTAGTTGTATCTAGTCTAACTTATTGATACAATAGTGAGAGTGGTGTGAATTAATTATTAATTAATTCACTAATTATTAACTCATTAATCAACTGAAGAATACATCAGTTAAATACAGTGCATGGACAGTTTCAATGGAGACCAGTAGAGAGGTAGGTGAAAGAGCAGTGTGACTATCAGTTGTGACTATACATACTAGTGCATGAGTTTGCACCACGCATTGATGGAGATGCCAATGAGGATTGCGCAGTGAAAGCTAGGTGGATTCGAGTTCATTCAGAGCCCATATTCAGTACGGATTGCACAGTAGAGGTAGACTAGCAGGTGGTAGAGATCGGTGCATGGGATTTGCTAGATCGGACCTGATTAGTGTGTAGCAATTGGAGATTGTACTATGAGCTTGTGAGGAGCTTTGTATGGTGATTGTTACATGATCTCTATGACATATATTATATAGATAGTTATGGGTTTTCATCTTTAAGCTTTCCCATAAATTACTGTGTTCATATGTGTGAATTTTTATGGTTTTAATGTGTGCATGCAATTGATTTAATTTCTGCAAGTAATGATCAATAGTAGAAGAGATTCTGTATTGTGCATGAAGTCAAATAGTGTGTGATCAAGAGAATCTTGGATGTATAACACATTATTTATAGAATTTATACATGGTATTAGAGCGATATTGATCATTGGAGCAATTGCAAAACATTGAAGCTGTTGAGTTTTGTGTTGGTGGAATTCGAATTTGCAGTAGTGTTTTCTTGGTGTCGAAGTTGAGATGTCGTTAAACGGATTGCGATTGGAGTATGCCCTTGAGGGCATCTCGAATTATATTGTATTGTAGGATAGGATGGAAGCAGTGCTGGAGGATAATGGGTTGAAGGAGTTCATAGATGCAGAAATTCCAAAACCTGCTTCTAGCGATGCTGTCGCACTTGACGCATGGCAAAAGAAGACAGCAAAATGTCGAAGGATTCTGTTGGAAGGTGTGAAGGATCACATAGTGTCCAACCTTCATGGTAAAGCTTCTCCATTCTTGATGTGGAAAGCTTTGATAGACTTGTTCCAAAGCAAGAGCGACCAAAGGAAGTTGGCTCTCAAGGATAAGCTCAGGAAAATAAAAATGGAGAAGGGCGAGAGTATACCCAAGTACCACACAAAGTTCGTCTAGTGCAGGGATGAGTTGGGAAGTGTCGGGGTTACTGTAGATGAAGAGGACCTGGTGAGCTTGGCTCTCCTTGGGCTTCTGAAGAGTTGGCATTCCTATGAGGACTTTTTCAATGGTCGGGAGAAACTGCCAAGATGGGAGCGACTTTGGTCGGATCTTGTGCAGGAGGAGATAAGGTGAAGTACCAGGGACAGATCTTCATCGAAGAATGAAGATGAAGAAAATTGTGCTTTGGCTGCCAAATCAAGGAAGGGAAAGAGCAAGAAGAATTTTTCTCAATTTGGTGTGAAAGGAAAGAAGTAGGACATGTCCAAGGTGAAGTGCTTTCACTGTCACCAACACAGACATTACACCACTAATTGTCCACAGAAGAAGAAAAATAAGCAGGCTGCTGGATCTGCAGCTGGAGAGGCCTTAGCCTCGTATTTTGAGCTGGATTTTTCACTGATCGCATGCTTGGTCTGAAGTATGATGGGTTCAATGTGGTTTCTTGACAGTGGTGCGTCTTTTCATATGACCAGAGACAAAGATTTGTTTAGTGATCTGGATGAGAAGGATCTTGGAGTGCACATCGAGATGGGCGATGATGGTAGATACAGTACGACTGGTATCGGGACCATTTCCTTTGAGAGGGAGTCTAGTAAACCTTTCGTATTGAAGGATGTCATGCATGTTCTAGGATTGAAGAAGAATCTGATCTCGGTGGCCATGTTAGAAGACAAGGGATATGATGTTGTCTTTAGTGAGGGAAAGACTTTCCTACGCAGTAAGGCAACTGGTGAAACCCGAAGGATAGGGGTTTGAGTTAAGAACCTTTATCAGTTGCAGGTAGATGGCTACGCAGAAATGGTAGGCAAGGCAGAAGGAGTGGTGAGCCAGGATGAGGGCGAGCTATGGCACAGGAGATTGGGCCATCTTCACCATGGTGCTTTGAAAATTTTGCAGCAGATTTCTACTGGGCTTCCCAAAGGTACACTTGTGCAGTCAGATTAGTGCAAGGGATGTACTTTGGGAAAATTTGTGAAATCCACCTTTCATAAGAAGGATACTCGCGCCACGAAGATCCTTGAGAGAATTCACACAGACGTGTGTGGAACTTTCTCAGTGGCTTCAACAGCAAAGGATAGGTATTATGTGATATTTGTTGATGAATTTTCTCGGAAGTGATGGATCTTCTTCATGTAGAAGAAGAGCGAGACATACTCAAAGTTCTGTGAGTTCAAGGCACTGGTGGAGAAAGAGTCGAGGAAGCAGGTGAAGGCTTTTAGGAGTGACAATGGTGGTGAATTCATCTCTGGCGAATTCAAGGAATTTTGCAGCGCAGAAGGAATTCGAAGAGAGCTCATAGCGCCTCATAACCCACAGGAGAATGGGGTCACGGAGTGAAAGAACAGAACGATCGTGGGTGCTACACGGGTGATGTTGCATGATCATGGCCTTCCCATACACTTGTGGGCTGAGGCATTCAATACTGAGGTTTATGTGCAAAACCATTGTCCTCACATAGTACTTGGCATGAGTAAACCCGAGGAGGCGTTTTCTGGTAAGAAGCCTGATATTTCTCATTTGAATATTTTTGGCTCACCTTTTTACATTCATGTGACAAAGGATGCCAAGAAGAAGCTGGAGCCGACCGCAAAGGTTGGGATATTTGTGGGGTATACAGAAACACCCCACAACTATCGTGTGTATTTTCTAGACAGTCAGAAGACTGTTGTGCGATGGGATATCAAATTTAATGAGGAGAAAGCCATGAAGTGTTCGCTTGACAGGGAGCCACACTTGCATGCAGATGAGGAGCTATTAGTTCCTAAGGATGAGCCTCAGGATGTGGATCATCCACAAGAGTAGGTTCATGGAGTGGAAGAAACCACTCATGCAGCGCCAACCATCAGAGGGCGGAAGCGCACTACAGAAGCTGAGCAACTGAATCAGGATGTAGAGAAGATTGTAGGAACACCTACATCACAGCGCAGACAAAGACAGTCACCTGACCGATATACTGGATACATGGCTCTGATGACCAAGTGTATCATGACAGATCCATCCTCTTTCGAGGAAGCTGTGGAGGACCCTGCATGGGTAGATGCCATGGTGGAAGAGTATGATTCGATTGTCAGAAACAGTGCATGGGAGATTGTCCCGAGACTGGAGGGGAAATCAATGGTGGGTTCGAGATGGATCTACAAAGTGAAGCAAGCAGCTGACGGGAGCGTCGAGAAGTACAAGGCAAGATTTGTTGCTTGGGCCTTCTCACAAATTGAGGGGATCGACTATGAGGAAACCTTTGCACCTGTTGCAAGGTATTCTTCCATATGGAGCATCCTAGCTCTCTCAGCACAGATGGGGTGGCACATTCATCAGATGGATGTCAAGACTGCATTCCTCAATGGAGTGATTGAGGAGGAGGTGTACATAGAGCAGCTCGAAGGTTTTGAGATCTTCAGCAGCAAGTCGCATGTGTGCAGACTCAAAAGAGCGTTTTATGGGTTGAAACAAGCACCTCGTGCTTGGTACACATGGATTGATAGTTATTTCACCGGACTTGGTTTTACCAAGAGCGAGGCAGATCCCAACCTGTACCAGATAGTGTTTGAGGGTAAGTTTCTGATCATTTTACTTTATGTAGATGATTTGATACTGACCGGTGATGAACAGTTGATACTCTCATGCAAGGCTGATCTTGCAAAAGAGTTTGAGATGAAGGACTTGGGCCTCCTTCATTATTTCATGGGATTGGAAATTTGGCAGCGCAGTGATGGACTGTTTGTTTCTCAGGGTAAGTATGCCCGGGAGATACTGGAGAAGTTCAACATGCATGGCTGCAAGCCTGTTGATACTCCTCTTCCTGGTGGTTGGAGGAAGGAGGATGCTACTTTGGCGGAGGTAGTGGATGCCACTGTTTATCGACAATTGGTGGGGTCGCTTATGTATCTGGTCAATACACGACCCGACATATGCTATGCTGTTAACCAGCTTTCACAAGCTATGGTTAAGCCTACCAAGCTCTTTTGGAAGGCAGGCAAGCATGTATTGAGATATCTCAGAGGCACATCAGGATATGGATTATGGTACAGACAGTCGGATGAGGTGAAGCTGCATGGCTTCACGGATGCAGATTGGGCAGGGAGCCCAACAGACAGAAAGAGCACATCTGGAGGGATATTCAGTATCGGGTCTACAACAGTTTCTTTGTACAGTAGGAAACAGAGATCCATGGCACTCGGTTCCGCGGAGGCCGAGTATATGGCAGCAATTTTGGCTGCATGCGAGGCTATATGGATGAGGAAGATCCTGGTTGGGTTGTTCGGTTCACACTTAGATCCTACTGTGATATATTTTGATAATCAGAGTTGCATCAAACTCTCGGTTAATCCAGTATTTCATGATAGATCTAAACACATTGACATCCAGTATCATCATATCAGAGATTGTGTGCAGCGGAAGATCATGTTACTTTCTTACATTCCTACGGAGGATCAGGATGTTGATATCTTGACGAAGGCGCTCACCAGGAGAAAATTCGAATACCATAGAGGCAGGATCGGGGTGGTAGATAATCCCTATCTTGTTGAGAGGGAGTGTTGAGATTGCAACAACATGATGAGCTTAGTGGAAAGAAGTCGCCTTCACTAAGTGGGCCCGCAGGCTATTTTTGGTGAAAAGTCTATTTTTAGACTATGTCTATTTTTAGACATGTCGATCATATTCTATGAGTTGTAGGATGCTATTTGTGGATGGTTGGTCAAGCTGGAACAATAGATGGAATTCTATTTTTAGACATATTGGGAGGAATCTATTTTTATATTTCCAGTCTAAAAATAGATATGTCGAATATTATTAGCTCTTAATAATATTTGTACTATAATCATTATCTTATTCTCTTGGAGCACTTCATTTAAGTGCACAGATGTGGCACAGGAGCTGACATAAGGAATTATGCTATTCCTTAGGGTTAAGTGGAGCTATTGCATGGAGACTTTAGTTAGAACTCATGTGACAGAGTTTGGTGGAGTTAGTAGAAGTAGTTAATGGAGTTGTGTTCAGTTTAACTCAGTTAGACACAGTTGAGCTAATTGTATCTAGTCTAACTAATTGATACACTAGTGAGAGTGGTGTGAATTAATTATTAATTAATTCACTAATTATTAAATCATTAATCAAGTGAAGAATACATCAGTTAACTATAGTGCATGGACAGTTTCAGTGGAGACCAGTGGAGAGGTAGGTGGTCAGTTGTGACTATACTGGTGCATGAGTTTGCACCACACATTGATGGAGATGCCAATGAGGATTGCGCAGTGCAAGCTAGGTGGATTTAAGTTCATTCAGAGCCCATATTCAGCAGGGATTTCACAGTAGAGGCATGCTAGCAGGTGGCAGAGGTCTGTGCATGGGATTTGCTAGATTAGACCTTATTAGTGTGTAGCAATTGGAGATTGTATTGAGATCTTGTGAGGAGCTTTGTATGATGATTGTTACATGATCTCTATGACATATATTATACATATAGTTGGGGGTATGGTTTTAATGTGTGCATGCAATTGATTTAATTTCTGCAAGTAATGATCAATAGTAGAAGAGATTTTGTATTGTGCATGAAGTCAAATAGTGTGTGATTAGGAGAATATTGGATGTATAACGCATTATTTATATAATTTATACACTTTTTATTTTGGGTTTTTCATTTATGCACATGGGATAATATACTTTGGTCAAAAGCTTAAAATAGTGGGTTTTTTTGGGGTTTATTAGATATAATGGAATTAATAACTAGGAAAGGGTATCTCTTAGGGATTTAATAAATTATGTTAAAATTTAATATGAGAGGGGAGTGAATTGTAAAACAAAGTACAGATTATCTCCAAATATAAAATAATCAAGCATTTTCTCATCTTTATATTTCTTTGAATAATACTTAGGATAAATGTGACTTTGTAGGTTTTTATGAATGTTTATGAAGGGATGGAGTTAATTATTCTAGGGTTACAATTTTACTAAGTAAGAGTGTATTTTTTACTTAGGAAAAAGGGGTTTTAGTACATGAATGAAGGTAAATGATGATAAATGAGGATTTAACATAAGAATTCAATATTTTCAACTAACCAGTCATAGAGCCTTGGGTCCGGTCCCAACAAAAGTAAGAGAAATGCTCTGAGCCTGTTTGAGGGGGATTGGACGTATGAAATTTAATGAGACTCTGACTTAAAAACCATGCAGAAACATATTCTAAATATTCAATTCAATAAATATTTTATTATACGGGGAGAGATTCTTTCAACATACGTCCACCAAACATTCAAATAACAAAGTTCAACCTTAAATATTCATACATCTATCTATCTTCTCTTAATATTTTTTTTAACCAAAATTTTTTAGAATTAATTCAGCTAAGTTTAGAAAACTAAAAGAAAAAATCTTCTTCAAAAATTAGATGCTACTAACATTAAATTTTTAAACAAGAACTAAAGACAAAAATTATAACTGGTAATAAAGCACAGGGATCCAGCAAAAGAAGCTAATCTGGTAGCCAATAACACCATAGCTAAAGGGAAACACAATAGGGGTGTAAACAACAGATTTTTGCTGGATAATGCTGGCAAGAAGAGGCTACAGAGCGTTAATGATGAGAATAATGCATTGTATCTGAGCATAAGCAGCATTATAACACACTGAAACACTCTCAGAGGGAGCGTTACTCAAGGTAAAGTTGCACAGATGGCTAGGCAGGGTCTATTCTGGACTCTGTGAGCTAGTGAGATGATTACTAAGCATGTAAACTGATCAAAAGGATATGTGAATAGAGGGAAAAAGGTAAAGTCATAGGAACAGTCCAGAAGCTTAGGGTTTACTCCCCAATTGAGTCGCCATTTATGCTATAGGGTAATATTCTTGGGTGGTGGTAATTGCGTATCCCTCTCAGGGCTTTTCGGTGCTTGAGACAGACTGTAAGATTAACTGTAAAGTTCCAAAGGTACTGCATACATGTTAATACTAATATATAATTTAAAAAGTGAGATTTGGAATGATTACCTCTTTGTGGACAACAGATCTTATGGAGAGCGCTAAGCGGTGGGGTAGGAGTCCTTCCTCACTGACTCCAAATCCAGATCCTACAACCAGTCAAAGCACCCTTGTGATCTTCACAATAGTATAGATTTCTAACAATTAAAATAGCATATAACTAACATGAAACGATGTAGATATAAGCCATTCATACCATGCTACATAGATGATTGAACAACAATTTTGACACTGATTCATCGAATGAACAAAACATATACAGTTCTATTGATTTATGAAAAGGAGGATTACAATCGTCAATTGCACGAAGCCCTCCTCAGCCTTCCAATTCCTCTCTCTCTTTCTCTATCTCTGAGTGTGATGATTCTCAAGGTAGAAAGTCCTCAATGAACTTCGCAAATATTCAAGCCTCACACTACAACAATGAAATTCTACTCCACATATAATCAAACCTTCAACCTTAGACCAAGAGCCCACATCTCCAATTTATAGGAGATGGAGAGGACAAACCTTGCCCACTCTTTAAACCAGTTAAAATTGGGAAATATCTAGATGTTTCCTTTCTTTTCTTTTCTTTTTTCTTCCATAGGAGTTCATTTTTTTTTGGAAAGGCCTAATAAAATTTTTGTGCCATTACTTTCTATTTTTCAACTGACTCTTTCTTAGAAAAAGCTGGAAATGTCAGTTAGTTTGCCACAAGATATTTCCCTTTTCACATTCAAACATGGATAACACTGCCCCTTAGGCAAGACATAGTGTTACCCTAGGCATTAATGCTCCCTTTGCATGGATAGGGTGCCTTATAACTCTTCCTAGTTGTTTCTGGTGTGTGTTGCCTTGGAAAAAATGGGTCTTGTTTAGGTCATTTTCTTCCTTCCATGTTGTCTTCTCCTCTGAGCTGATGAGGAGGTAATTTGTCCTGTAACAGTGATCATAAGTTCATAATTTTTTCTCGAAAGTCAAAGTTATAGGATTGGGTTGAAACTAGTATGGTTACGTAGATCTCGTCTTCCTGATTCTAGCGCTGCTAATGGTTCAAAAAACCAATGTCACGTGACAAAGATATCGCGTTCTGATCGAAATGTTAAACAAGTAAAATTGCGACAATTTGACCAGGTTTGACTGGGATGCATAGTTAGCAAAAAGGGATGAAAAATAAGCAAAATGGAATATTCTAAGGAATATTATATTCCTCAAAACTAATTAGGGTTTGAAAAATGTCATTGTTTTATTCAATGAATGGATTTTAGAGGACCAATTAAAGGGTGCCATGTGGCTGGCCCTAAGGTTGCCATGTGTCCTTGAAGCAAAGTGGTAAAATTTTGTTGGAGGACACAGGAATCGACCCTCGAACCTCCTGCCCACCATACGCATGACTTACCACCCGAGCTGCACATTTATTCTCAATAACTATAGGCATTGGGTTAATGTTATGGTTTCATACATTTGAATGTGGGGTTTGGGAACCACTGGCGGTCCCAACTTGCCAGTCTATTAACCGACTTCAACAACCCACTAGCATATTTCATGTGTTTTCACATGGAAACATTTGTTTCCAACGTCTCCGCAGTCAGCCTAACCCACAGCTTAAACCGGAGTTCCATTTTCAACCCACATTTATTACCATGATTTATTCCTAGAGTTGCGCCTGACTATTAGAAAATCGCGGGTTTGGGGTGCATGTGCCCAACAACCCAAACCGTCAAGTTTAATGCAACAATTAGTTTCGGTGGGATATTTGGGAAGCATGTTATTTGTGGCAGAAATTCCTAATTAACTCCACTTAAGTGGAGTTCTCCACTTTTAGTGGAGCTTTTCTAGGTGAAACTAGGCAAAAGAGTAAGAGACGCAATTTTCACCCATTCTAAGTGAATGAAGAGTCATTTTTGACTAATTGGAGCATTCTGGAGCCATTTCTATAGAGAAAACTGCCAGTAGAGCACTGCAACTACATGTAATAGAAAAATTTTGAGCATAGTGAAATATGGGCATGACATTAGGAGCTGGACCAGCAGATGTAGCCCAGGAGGGGTGAACTGCTTCATCATGCCTGCTATTTAAATTTCATGTGGTGATTTATTTCTCTATTTTAAACTATTTTTCAATGTTATTTAAGCTTTCTTTATGCTTCTAATTCACCTTAAATCATCTACAATTCATGGACAAACACCTCAATCCTTAAGAAACTAATGAACTGATTATTCACATGTTTTATAACTGAAAATACACTTAGCACATAAAAACTAATATAGTCATTTCAGATCACTTGGAGATGGTTCCTAATGGATCATAGGACCAGGTGAAACTGAGGTTGAATTTCATTTCCTTTAACATTTTGTATGTTTCTTGCCCTGTTGTCCTGTTATTACAAATAAATGGTCTTATTTGTGTTTTAATTCTGAATTGTGATTTCTTCTTTGTTGACACAAAGTGGACTTCATCAGCATTAAGCATTTTCATGATGTATTCTAAAGAAAAAATCATCATTGGGAGGAATTTTTGGAGCTTATAGGGGGCAAGCTCACAACCATAAATCCTCAATTCTGTGTAGTTTTGGTATAAATACTAGTCATCTATATTTGTTTGGTCTGATGGCTGTAAAATATTTTTTATATCCTCATTGATTCTTGGCTCAGGTGTACTGCTAGGAAGACTCACTTTTGGATGTACAAATAGTTCAATGAACTATTTTTATGAATACCCATTATGTTCTGTCATCACCATGGTAATCCAGAAGATGATTGACTGTTGATTTCCATCATCATCCAATTTATGCATTTCAAACTTGAATCTATCTCCCTGAAAATATAAAAACATATACACTAAGACAAAGGCGTATTTAAACACCTCTTCTATTTGGAATTTGACAAATTGGTCATGGATAGCATCTGCTAGGAATTGGCTAAAATTCAACAGGATATAAGGCTTAGAATTTGTAGAGAAAATAGAAAGGTAACCTATAATTGGCTCATCTACCCACTGGTCACTAAGTAATATCCAAGGAGGTAAAAAATGACAATGATAATATTCTTGGCTCTGTCAGGGAAAATGGAGGAAGAGTAGGGATAATTCTTCTTAGGTAATTAGGTATTTTCAGCTAGAAAAGCTCAAGGGTTTTAGCCCTTTTTCCAAAATCCAGCTTTTGATATAGTTCATTGAGAGCTTCCTATGAAAAAGGGGTCCATTTTCAACAACAGGGGCCCGCATCATTTAGTATATAGATTGGGCAGTTATAGTAAACAAAATTTCTCCTGTGGGAGCAATTATGGCTCTTTAGCTTGGTATGTAACAAGCCCAACACTTACGGATGAATTCAAGGGCACTCTGGGTATGGGGAAAAATGTAATGGGGTAAATTTGACTCCCACAGTCCAATATCATTAGATTTATCTATGTACTTGTCTTCTAGCCAATAGTACATCTCAAAAAGCTCAAGTTCATAGAGTTTTTCATGAATTTTACAGTCCCTATTGGCTAAAGGTATGTGATCAAGGTGAACAGGAGGATGGAGCAATGGCTTTACAAGCTACTCCTGGACTTTCTTCTTAGGAGGCACGATGTAGTTGGTTTTAAGTTAAATGAAAGGCTTCTGAGAGGAAAAATGTCACTAGGACTGTATTAGGCTCTGGGAATGGTGAAGAAGACACAACAGAAGAAAGGCTAAGTTTGACAATGATCAAATTTGCTACAGAACTCTGTGAACCTGAAATAAGTATACACAATGCAGAGAAAAACACAAGGTAAAGGATTACAGGTTGATTATGCATGTTTTTATACACAAATTGAGTGGTTTATGTTGATTGTGATGTGGATCCATTGGATTAACTGTCAATTATGAATTAAATGTGTTAACGGGTGCTTTTCCGTGAGAAGGGAGTTAATTGGCAATGGATATGATCAATATGACATGATAAGATAGGTGCTCAACGGGCAAAATGGTGGTTTCAGTATTAGTAGAGAAACCAACTTTTTGTGTGGTCGTGGTATGAAGTAGTAAGTTATTTGGGTGGAGGGGGGTGTGAAATGACGAGGAGGTGACACGTTAGTGTGGGCCCGAAAAGAAAAACTTCTTTTCTCGGACCTCCCCACCCCTTAGGCTGTAAAGATCAGATGGGGAGGGGGGGGGGGCGAAAAGGAATGATGGCCATCGGATCGGGGGTGGAAAGATCTAATGGATGGACAGATGGGCGCACTTTAAAGTGATGCAATATGAAATTTTCTCAGGTAACGGGAGGGTTGAATGGAGGTAGACACTTTAGGATATAGGATTATGTGTCAAACTTTGTATTCCTGCGCCTGATCATTTAGACTTAGGATAAAATCATTTTAACCTTTTTTCTCTTTATATGCATGAAATATCTTTGAAATCTCAAACTTAGGATAAGAATTTTAATTTCTTTCAAAGCCTCAACACAACCTCTGCCTATCCTTTTAATTTAATTTATTTTTCTAAGCTAACATTTTTTCTTCTTTCCTTAGGGTTCATTTCAGCTAGCAAACCCACATAACCTTATTTTTATAAAAATATAACCTACTCTATCACTTATGCATCCTATTCATTCAAGTTAAATAGTTGAATCAATTTCATTTTCTACCTAACTACTGATTTTGCAAGATTAAACTGTTTGGAAAATATTAACATAATTAACATAAATTCAAAAGTGTTCAATCATGATTAAGCTATATGATTTGAACAAAAATCTAGTCATTGTGGCATTTTAAGACAAGCTGCACGCAATCTTATTGGATTTTGACATAAAGAAAACTAATTTATCAGTAGTGGCATTTGAATTTGTAGCACTTTTAGTATTATTTATATTTTTCTTTTGTGGAGTTTTTATTTTATTTTTATTATTTTCAAAAATTTTTTATTTTTTTATTTTCTTCATATTCATTTTTTGACATACCCTCTATTTATTTTCTTTTATATATACTTTTTTTCTTGAAATAATTTGCATATTGAAAATTATTTACAATGTAAAATTACAAATATAAAATACTCAATCACCTTTATATCCTATAAAATATAGGACCCTAACACTTTACACAATTATTTCTGAATCGTACGTGAAATACTGAAGAAATCACTGAAGAATTCTACACTATAATACTCATGATTTTGAAACATTGAAAATTGAACAAGGAAAGTCCTTCACACATATGACACATTTATTTTTTTCTAAGTCCTCGAAAAAACCAAATCTAGGAAAACCAGTGAGCAGATATGAGGTTTTTATTATTAAGTAGTAGCAATGTCTGAATACATATCTGAATACCTTTAGGGAAATTTGGTTATAGAGAGAAATACTGGCAGAATAATTTGTGAGGATTTACCTCACTCAATCACTGAGTTCTCGACTTATTCGGATGAAGAAAACCCTGCCCTAGGAAGGCACTTCGCAGCCTCTGCACAGTATCAGCACTCGAACTTCCAACCACTGTGTCACCTCCTTCTAGGCTCAAAATTTAGCCACATCCAATTATTTTTGCCTTTTTGGACCCCGAGGAACAACCTTCTGGTGTCACTTTTCGGATCCAGACCTCTGAAACTAATCTACAAGAAAAATTCCAGAAACCCTCTTCTGCCTTTGCGTTGCTTCTGTGTAAGCTCTACGCAGTCACCACGTCAGCAATTCTTCCTTCAGCATTGGCTTGGTTATGTCACCTTTGCCTACATCTAACTAATGCTCCAATGGCTGAGAAAAATCTCTCTCTCTGGATGCTATCCCTACCCCTCACTGATCAGATCCCTAGCTCTAATTTCTCAACAAACCACACCCTAGAAATTTTGAACTCCGATCAATTCAGTGTGTATTTCCAAATGGCCCTCAAGTATTCCTTTATATTCTTCTCGTTGAGACATAAACAACTGATATTATATCTCTAATCGTCGACTCAGATTATTACAGGAATTGATCTTCGTTTTCTAGATCATTCTCACTCATGTTTTATTAATACCCTTTAATTATTTAATTTCCCAAAGTTTATACTTAGGGTCCCCATTAAAATAAATAATTATTTTAATAAAACATTAATCGAGTGGAATTTCCATAAACGGTTTATGGATTATTTGGAATATGTTATCACTCATTAAGTTGTGAAACATTTCTTGATAGGGTCATACAGGTCACTCACCAAACAGATAAGGTCTTCTAAGCCATTTTAATGTGGTATAGGAAAAATTTTGTATTTTTTAAGCCTATCCTAAGTTTTATGATCACCTCCATTTATGCCATTTCAGTCAAATCAGTCCCATATCATGTGAGTTTTCATTCCCCATACATTCAAACTCAAAAGGGAACACCTATCAGTTTTTCATATTTTCGTAGCGTTTTACACAGGAAAACAATAGATGTCACTACGAAACTGCCTAATAGTTTTGTAGCGAATCTGTTAGAAGGCTAATTGTTTTTTCTACGAAAATTAGTTTTCTAACCTGGCTTGTCAGAGTTGTATGAGGTGTCATTTTCTGATTAGAGCAGTAAAGGTAGAGGTCATTCAAGGTTGTTATGGTAAAATTCAAATGTACATAGCCATGTTTGATGACATCCTTACCACTTTTTATTGCATGTGTTATGGTTGAAGCCCGAGTTGTCAGTTAAAACTTTAAACCTCACCTCAATTAGCCTTTTGTCATATTGTGGTTTATCCTTGCATGTGATTCGATCCCTGGAGAGCTGCTTCATCGAGCCAAGAAAGTTGCTGTCAAATTCACAGGTGTCATCAGCAAGCGAGGCAGTGAAGAGTATAAAGCATTAATGGCTGCAAGAATGAAAAAAAATAAGGGTGGCCATTGTCACAGGTATGAGCCCATGAATATGGAATTACTTAATGAAGACCCTACTGCTATGGAGTTTTTCCAAAGGATTGGCTGCCTAGAATTCTGCCTTAGGTTGTAGGGATTTCATTTACAGCTTTCAAAGGATTTTTCCACGAGCCTCATAGGAACAACATCAAAAGTTGGAATTCTAAACCTTACAGTGACACCATAGAGCATAACATCAGCTACAGAAATCCCTAGAGGTCGTGAACAATTGTTTAAAGGTATCAAATTCACAATGCAAGATTGCAAAGAGTTTATCAATCAAGAACACAGTGAAGCTGATTTGAAAAATGCTATCCCTAAGAGTTTTATGAAGGATAATTATGCAAAGCTGTTGATGGTCATTCAAAAATATTTTACCTCTGAAGGAAGGTTTCACATGGTCTACTCATACCATCTCAGACTTCTTCTGCATTTTGTAGGTAAGTGATCACTTAACCTTCCTTTCTATTTATACAAACTTCTAGGTAAAATGTCAGATAAGGTTCAAATCAAGACAGAGGGCAATGAGACATCTCTTTTTCATCATGGTCTAATTAATCTGTTAGTATTGGAAGAATTGATAAGGTTAGACAAAGATTGGATTTCTTTCTTGTTCATGAGTGGTTATGAAATTGATGTGGTCACTCCAACGAAAGCCTCAAAACCTAGAACTACTTCATCATCAGCTGTGGTATAATAAGTTGAAGAAGAAAATAGATCATCTCTTGCAGAACCAGTGAACATGGGAACATAACCTTTGCAAGAGACTGCCACACCTCAAGAATCTCCTGCAAAACAGAAGCATACAGTCAGCAAAAAAGGCAACAAGAGAGTCATTAAAATCCAGAAATTGGCTAAAGGAAATCTGGAGGATATCCTTCATGCAATTGACATTGAAGAGTCACCCATTGTGCAAGATTAAGACATTGAATATGGTAGAAGAAATATGAAGAAAGGTAAGACTGCTAAGAAACTAGATTTTGCAGGTGATGATGCTGGTTTTATATTTCAGCCAAGGAATCCAATGACCATACATGCAAAGAAGGTCATGGAAAGCAAAGATACTGAGAAAATCAATGAAGCTGCTCAACCAACAAGCATCATAGATTTGTCTCCATCAGAAAAGGAGGAAGTGGTAATCAGGCAGAGAAAGGGAAAAGAGAAAATAATTGAAAAATCAGAAATAGAAACCCTCAAAGAGAAGTTGAAGGAAGTAGGTAAATAGATATCAGTTTTAAAGCTAGAGGCAAAGAAGCATAGAGCTGAGAAGGTGCAATTTGAACAGATGAGGAAAATATGGGAGGAGCAAGTCACAAGTGTTTCAAAAAATTTGGAGAATGCAGAAATGTTGCTGAAATGGACGTAGCCATTAAGAGGGGAGGCCAAACACATTAAGAGGATGAACTTTCACTTCTAATCCAAAAACAGAGAATTAAAAGATCAAGTGGAAGATCTTCAGGAGCAGCTGGATTTGTTTCAAATGGAGTTAGAAAAGAAAGGGCTGAAGATGAGAGTGGTAGAAGAACCCATCAGCCAATTAATTGTGAATGAAGAAGAAACACCAAAAGAATGAAAAAATAAGTTGGAATATGTTTGATGAGGTTCATAACTTACAAAGAACCTAAATTTTATCTCTAAAGATAAATTTTTGAAGACAACCTTAGACTCAGCAAATTCTGGTTTTTTTGACAGTTTCGTAGCATGCTTCAGGCTTGAAGCCAGAAAAATGCTACAAAAATTTATAAAGGTGCAATTTTTCCTTAGAATTTAGTTTTGTCAAGAATTATGGAGAGAAATTGATTGTTTTCAAGGTGTATTGGCATATTAAAGGTGTTTGAACATCAAAGGTGGCAAGGAGATAGGTGAAAAAGTAAGTTTTCATACGCTATGAAAACACACTATGAAGCTGCCTAACCTGCCATGTTTTCTATAGAGGAGATTTTCAAACATTTTTTAGCATTCAAACAACACATTAGCCAGCTTGAGACCTCCAACATGTCAGTGGGTCATCTCAGCAGAGATTCATTATTCAAAAGAAGTGTCAAATATCCAGCTCAACAAGAAGAACAATGATTAAAGTGAAGATTATCCAGCCCTAAAAAGTAGGATTTTGTTCCACAAATTTAGGGATGTTTTAAATATGTGAAGTGATGCTGAATTGTCTCTTGAACATGTGATATCTATCATGCAATTGTTTCACTATTATAAAAACCGAATGTAATAAATAGGATATACAGCCCTATTAGGAGTTTGATTTCTTAAAGGATGGCTGTCCTTTTTCTATTTCAAGTAAGTAGTTTCAGTTATGACAGGTGTTAGAGTTAGAATTCGAAGATCTAGCCAGTTGGGCAGATCATTTACATTGTAAAGAATTTTTGTTTATAGATTGAACATCAAAGAGCAAAGGGTTGGAGAATATTGTACCAAATTTCTACTTGTATGTTTTGTCCATTATCAGTAATATACAGTGACATTCTACTTCCAGACTTGAGATTCTTATGAGGTGTTTGATATGTTGTTGCTATGTATCTTTATGTCTAATTACTTGTAGTGGATTTTATCTCTAATTACTCAAAATTCATACTATTATGCTCTGACTTCCTTTAGTGGTGAAATTATTGTGTTTTCCTTATGTTGTGTGTGAATCTTATTTATTAAAGACCTTTATCTGCCTCAGCTTCCATGTGAAGAACCACTGTCACTACGAGTACTGATGTTGACTCCATATCCCAATGGTACCAAGCCTTCATTTTTCAACCTGCAATCATACAAAACCAAGTCACAATTCATGGAGTTAGCCATCTGGTATTATCTTTATTGAAAATCATAAACCCCCTTTGAGAGAGCCCTCTCAAAATTAAGAGACTAATCTTCAGTTGGAAGTGGTTTGCAAGAGTTACATTGAGTTGATTGATGAGCATCCAATTAAGATCAATTTGGTGATGACATTTTGGTGCGTCTGCCGGGAGTCTACAGACATATTTCCCGATTTTTTTGTGCAAACACTGAAGCTGAACTCTTGGAGGTAGCAAGAGCTCAGAATTTGTTCAAGGTTGCCAAAACTACCTTGGTGACTCCATTACAAATTTTCATGTTTAAAGGTGGCTTTGAGAAGTAGATATACAAGGAGAAATCCAAATCCTAACCCACCTACAATTGTCGATAATCCAAACACAATTTCCAGAGGCATTCAAAGCAGCTCTTCAAAATCAGGTATTCCATCACATTCAAGAGCTTTGTCCTCTGAAATTGTAATAAGTTCCGAAGATAAGAAATTTGATGATAAAATTCAAGAAGTTTTGTTGAGGTGTGAGAGTGAAAATGAATTGATTGAGATTGTTATAGACCTGCGAAGATGAGGTATTGATACCTCAACCCTACTAACCAAAAAAGAAAGGGAAGAATTCTGGGAGATAGTTACATCAGAGTTACTGTTAGAGAGGGAATATTTTGATAAATTAAAGGAATTAGACCCATTTGAATTCTTGCTAAGAAGAAAATCTAGTATTCCTTTACCTGACTGGAAATCATTTGTATCTAGACTACAAAGACCAACTACACCACCTCCTAATAGCTCATATTCTACTACTTTGGTCCTAGAAATACCACAGTCCCTGTTATCATGGTTGGAAATGTTCCACATCCACCTCCTGCTGCACCTGCAAGATATGCTCCACTTGTTCTCCCAGCTTTTCTTAATTCCCTCCCAAGTAAATACTCAGCTAGAATTAAAACCTGGGGGAGTGATGAAGAAATTACAGCTGAGGAACATGTAAACCAATTTAATGATTTCATAGACAAAGAGGAAGTAGACAATGAAGATGTCAAAATGAGACTATTTTCTCAAAGTTTCACTGGTGAGGTCAGAAAATGGTTTAAAGCCCTAGCTCCAGGAATCTTGCATAATTGGAATCAGTTTGACGATAATTTTTTGAGAAAATGGGGGAATAGAATAAACGATTTGTAGGCCCTTACTGAATACAATAGTTTAGAAAGAGTTGTAGATGAAACTATCCAAAATTTCTCTAAGATATTTAACAAGGTTTATGATTATATACCTTCTCATCTTAAACCTCCACTAGGAGTTGCTCAATTACGCTATGCTGAGGCATTTGATTATGATTTTTCCATATTGCTTAGAGAAAGAGAATCTCCTTCACTAGCAGAAATGCAGAATGATGTTGTGAAAGTATAAGTAAACATGATAGAAGCTAAGAAGTCTAATATGGGTAAAACAAAACTAAAAGAAGAATAAAAGCCTTCAACCTCAGATGATAAGTTTGATTCTATGATGAAGACTATGGAAAAAATCATGGATATAATTTCCCTTGGAAATACTTCTGAACCTTCTGCACAACATGACCCACAATTTAGAAATCCACAGTTTAGAAGGCCTTAGAATCAGTAAAGATGGAGAAAACATAAATCAACTTGAACCTCAAGTAAGGGCTCATTTTTAGCAAAATTTGATTGATGAAGAAGAAACTCAGCCTGAGATTCAAGAAGACTCTATCCACTGCCTAGATGAAAACATGTTTGGAATGATTTTACACAAATAAGAGCATTATGAGTCTGATCATGATGTAAATAAGGGTGAGGGACAATCTAAATATCTTAAGGGTTATCAACATGCAATTTTTGAGATGCAGAAGCAATACAATCTCAAAAATAGAAATGTTCCCATAAATGCAAATAAAACACAGCCAAATAAGGATGCTCCTAAAGAATCTAAGTTTAAAAAGGATCCACCACTTCCTCCCCCTATCAAAGAGAGTGAAAATATTACTTCTGTTTTCAGTTTGGAGAATGAGATCTCTAAAATCAATATTCTTGTTCCTTTTGGATAAATTCTCAAGGTAAATGAGTACATAAGAAAAATTCTAAAAATGTTGAACTATCAACTAGGAGCTTCATATATCCTTAATGTATAGGAAGACCATCCTACCTTCTACCTGGGACCAATATTGGAAGATGAGCCGAATGAAGAAGTACCTCCTCTATATTTCAACCTTAGTATCCATGACATGACTTTCAACAATGCCTTGTTGGATTCAGGGGCTTCTCATAACCTTATGCCTAAGGTGATTATGGAGAAGATAGGTTTGGAGATCACTAGGCCATACAAGGATTTGTTTTCTTTTGATTCTGAAAGAGTTCAATGCATAGGATTGATAAAAAGATGTTTTTGTTGGCCTAACACAAGTGCCTACCAAGATAGTGGTAATTGACATTGTGGTGGCAGATATTCCACCCAAGTTTTGCATGCTCTTATCTAGATATTGGGTAGCAAAAATCAAAGGCACCATGTAGATGGAATTGACATATGCCACCATTCCTATTTTGGTGAGCAAAGAAGATTGTACAGGGAGACTAGGATGGCCTATATGGTAAGCATTATGGATAAACCTCAGAATTTTCCAATTTATGTTATTGAAACTGAATTAGGGTCAACAATTATTTTCAATAAGATAACTAATGAAGAAGAAAGTGAAGGGAAAGAAGAAATTCAAGAAATTGAAAATCAACAAGCTGAGAATCAAGCAAAAATAGAAGAAAAAGCAGAGGGATGGTGGCTTTTGCACTTTGATGGATCTGCTGGAAGAGAGGGGGTTGGAGAAGGGATATGGATCACTACTCTTGATGATGAAAGTAAGTTCTATTATTTTAAACTAAACTTTGACTATACAAATAATATGGTTGAATATGAATCTCTGTTTTTGTGTTTGGAAATTTTGAAAAGATTGGATGCCAAAAAAAATTCAGTTTGTGGAGATTTTGAATTGGTAATCAAAAAAGTTGAAGGAACATATCAAACTAAGTATGTGAGGATGAAATCTTACAGAAATTAGATTATGGAAATGTTGGAAATTTTTCAAGAATAATCATTTATTGTTAAAGCTAGAGATCAAAACTCAGTAGCTGATTCCCTAGTTGTTTCTACAAGTTTGTTTGTCATCCCTGCACATTCCATTGAGAAGTATGATATTGAAGTTCGTCATAGGCTTTCCATCCCAGATAACATCATCCATTGGCAAGTGTTTGAAGATGACCAACAAGTCAAAAATTTCATAGAGTTGAAGGAGGAATTTGAAAGCACACAAGTAGATTAGAAAAAGATGCGTGTTGAAACTAAGGGTAATTCTGAAGTTTTGCAGCTGAAAAATTATTGTATACCCAAGGGTCTTATTCCACTTGAATTTTTTTTTGACCAAAATGATGTTTTCAAATCCCCTAGGATGTAGGATGATGATGAAGAGGTATAGACTTGTAATCTTGGTACAGTAGAAGTGCCTAAAATGATAAAGCTTTCTAAGGTTTTTTCTGTGGAGATGAAACAGAAATACATTGAGATGATGAAGAAGTTTATTGATGTTTTTGCATGGAGTTATGCTGATCTGAAAAAGTATGATCCTACTATTATTTAGCATACTATTCCTATCAAAGAGAATTAGAAACCTTTCAAACAGAAATTAAGAAGGATTAATCCATTTCTCATGCCTCTGATTGAGAAGGAAATTAAGAATCTTTTTGATGCAAAAATTATTGTTCCTATAATATTCTCAAAATGGCTTTCTCACTTATTACCAATTAGAAAAAAGATTGGAGATATCAGAATCTGTATTGATTTCAAAAAATTGAAATAAGCTTCTTTGAAAGACAACTACACTCTTCCTAAGATGGATCAAATTTTGCAAAATATTGTTGGCTCTCAAAGGATGTCTATGCTGGATGGTTTTTTAGGATACAATCAGATATTGGTACACCCAGAAGACCAAGATAAAACTGCTTTTACCACACCGTGGGGGACATTCATGTATGCCAATATGCCCTTTGGTTTGATGAATGCAGGAGCAACTTTTCAAAGGGCAATGGAAAATTCTTTTTCTGAGGAGAAAGATAAGCTAGTGGTGGTCTATCTGGATGAAATAACTATATTTTCAAGAAGGGAGGAAGACCATTTGAAACATCTGGAGAAGGTTATGTTGAAGTATATAAAATTTGGTATTTCTCTTAATCCCATTAAAAGTATCTTTGCTCTAACATCTAGAAAGTTTCTTGGACATATTATATCAAAATATGGGATAATATTGAACCAAACAGAGTCAATGCCATTCAGAATATAGACCTGCCAAGGAACAGGAAGGAAATTCAGTCCTTTCTTGGAAGAGTAAACTTTGTTAGAAATTTCATCCCAAACTTTGCTGATATTTTCAAATAAATTACCAAGATGTTGAAGAAAGGAGTTGATATTAAATGGATAGTTGAAGCCAAGCAGTTATTTGAAGAAATAAAGAAAGCACTCACTCAGGACCCAATATTGATTAGTCCAATTTTTTCAAAAGAATTTCTGGTTTTTACATTTACATCTAAAAATATCATAGCTGGAGATTTACTGCGGAAAGGACAACAAGGTACAGAGAAACCCATTTCATTATTTAGCAGAACCCTTGCTAACTCAGATCTGAAATACAATATTTTAGAAAAACAAGCATATGCTTTTATCAAAGCCATTAAGGTTTTTAGAATCTATATTATGCAATCTCATGTCATAGCATTTTTCCTAACACTGTGGTTAAGGACATCTTGACACAAGCTGATCCTGATGGAAAGAGAGGGAAGTGGATAGCTAATTTGCTGGAGTATGACATAGAAATCATACCTACAAAATTGGTGAAAGGACAGGGGTTGGAAAAGTTGATGGCACAATCTAATTTTGACTTTCTTGACATGGATTTTACTGTAGAAATTTCAGAGTTATCAGAGGAAGATCAAGATATGATTCCTATTGAAGAGAAGTTTTTTTTTGTGAATGCTATAGGGACATTATATTTTCCTTGCATCATCACAGAGCTCCTACAAATTTGACTAAATAAAAAGCAAGGTTTGTGAAGCTGAAATCTCTAAGATACTGCATTTTAGATAAGAATCTATACCGGAAAGATACTGGTGGCATTCTTTTGAACTGTTTGCTGGAAGAGGAAGCTGAAAGGGTCATTGAAGAGTTTCATAAGGGAGATTGTGGAGGACACCATTACTGGAAGGCCACAACAAACAAAATTCTCAGAGCGGGCTATTATTTGCCTACCATGTTAAAGGATGTTTACAAGAAGATATATGCCTGCCATGAATGTTAGATTTTTTATGGTAAGAAAAAGCTAATTCCTCTACTTTTGATGCCAATTTATGTTGAAGCGCATTTCCAATAGTGGGGGCTAGATTTTATTGGTGAAATGCACCCATCATTTTGAGGACAACATCGCTGGATCCTGACAGCAACAGATTATTTCACTAAGTGGATTAAAGCAATCCCAACAAGGAAGGAAAATGATTCAGTAATAATCCAATTCTTATAGAACAACATATTTTCTGAGTTTGGTTGTCCTATGAATATTCTTACTGAAAATTCACAAGCTTTTAAATCCAAAAGGTTGATTAGTTTTTTTCATCAGCATAATATAACATTTGAACACTCTATTGATTATTACCCATAGGGTAATGGTCTTGTTGAATCTTTTAATAAAATCATTGTGAGAATTATCAAGAAGGTACTGTAGGAAAACAAAATATCATGGCATCTGAAGTTGAAGCATGCTTTGTGGGCTGATAGAGTATGTACAAAAATATCCATTGGTACTTCACCTTATGAATTAGTGTATGGAGTTGAAGTTGTTTTTCCCAAATCCTTGGGAGTGCCTATAATGAAATTGCTACCAGGACTAGAAGAGGAGCCTAATGCTATTCAGAGGAGGATAAACCAGCTTATAGCTCTGCAAGAAAAAAAGGAGGAGGTATAGAACAACAATCAGCATTCACAAAATAGAGTAAAGAAGACATTTAACAAAAATGTCAAAGAAGAAAATTTCCATATTCAAGATGTAGTGTTGAAGTGGGAAGCCAGAATTGAAGAAAAGGAGAAACATGGAAAGTTTGAAAACATCTGGAAGGGACCATTTATAGCAGCTGCATACCATGGCAACAACACTTATATACTTCATGAGATGGATGGACAAATTTGTGCTAGAGGGCCTATCAATGGCAGGTTTCTAAAGCATTCTTCATCTTAAATTTTACTGATTTTTCACTCCATTGTATATATTCTGTTTTGTTATTATTTTCTACTAATAAAGACAGGATGATCATCGAACTTGAGCCTAAGGTGAAGGCCATAAGAGTTTGAAGAAAGCTTGGCAAATTTTAGAATTTTATTTCCAAAAAAATGGATGGCACTGGAACTACAGGTTCTTTGGTGTACCATAGGGGCACACCATCCCAAGTGGTGCCACTGTTATCACTCATTAAGTTGTGAAACATTTCTTGATAGGGTCATACAAGTCACTCACCTAATGGATAAGGTATCCTAAGCCATTTTAATGTGGTATAGTAATTTTTTTGCATTTTTTAAGACTATCCTAAGTTTTATGATCACCTCCATTTATGCCATTTTAGTCAAATCAGTCCCATATCATGTCAGTTGTCATTCCCCATACATTCCAACTCAAAAGGGCACACCTGTCATTTTTTCAGATTTCCATAGTGTTTTACACAAGAAAACAACATATTTCGCTACGAAACTTCCTAATAGTTTCGTAGCGAATCTGTCAGAAGTGTAACTGTTTTCGCTACGAAAATTCGTTTTCTAACGTGGCTTGTCAGAGTTGTATGGGGTGTCATTTTATAATTAGAGAAATAAAGGTAGAGATCATTCAAGGTTGTTATGGTAAAATTCAAATGTACATAGCCATGTTTGATGTCATCATTACCCTTTTTGCTTGCATGTGTTATGATTGAAGCTCAAGTTGTCAGTTAAACCTTTAAACCTGACCTCAATTAGCCTTTTGTCATATTGTGGTTTATCCTTGCATGTGAGTCAATCCCTGGAGATCTTCTTCATCGAGCCAAGTAGGTTTCTATAAAATTCTAATTATGTAGGTGTCATTAGCAAGCGAGGTAGTGAAGACTATAAATCATCAATGGCTGCAAGAAAGAAAAAAAAATAAGGGTGGCCATTGTCACAGGTATTAGCCCATTGATATGAAATTAATCAATGAAGAACCTATTTCTATGGAGGTTTTCAGAAGGATTGGCTGCTTGCAATTATTCCAGAGGTTGCAGGGCTTTCATTTACAGGTTTCAAAGGATTTTTCCACCAGCTTCACAGGAACAACATCAAAGGTTATAATTATAAACCTTACAGTGACACCAGAGAGCATATCATCAGCTACAGGAAGCCCTAGAGGTGGTGAACAGTCGTTTAAAGGTATCAAATTCACAATGCAAGATAGCAAAGAGTTTATCAAGCAAGAACATAGTGAAGTTGATTTGACAAATGCTATCCCTAGGAGTTTTATGAAGGAGAATTATGCAAAGCTGTTGATGATAATTCAAAAATATTTTACCTATGAAGGAAAGTTTCACACGTTCTACTCACAACATCTCATACTTTTTCTGCATTTTTTAGGTAAGAGGTCACTTGACCTACCTTTCTATTTATACAAAAGTCTATGAAAAATGTCAGATAAGGTTCAAATCAAGATAGAGGGCAATGAGACATCTATTTTTCATCATGGTCTAATTAATTTGTTAGTGTTGGAAGAATTGAGAAGGTTAGACAGAGATTGGATTTATTTCTTGTTCATGAGTGTTTATGAAATTGATGTGATCACTCCAAAGAAAACCTGAAAACCTAGAACTACTTCATCACCAGTTGTGGCAGAAGCAGTTGAAGAAGAAAATAGATCATCTCCTATAGAACCAGTGAACATGGGAACAAAACCTTTGCAAGAGACTGACACACTGTTGGGCCTTGAAATTGTCATTCACTTCCATTACATTTTCACTTATATTTCCATATTTCCACCTTCACTCCACCTCCATTTCATTACATTTACCTTATCATTACCACTATTGGGTTACATTTATGTTTTTCCAAACTTTATTAATTTTTAGCATTTTTAAGTGAATTTGTGGTTAAAAATTAGAAAATAATGTGCATATGCTTATACCTAACAAGTGGGATGAGATTGTTGCCATGTGTAGGTCAAAAGGAAGCTTCTAAAAGACCTTTATGTGGCCTGCCAAAACCAAATTCGAATTTGAGTGGAGAAGATCATGGGATCATGAGGATATGTGTCTCATTTCCTTTTTGTATTGAAACTCTAAGAAGATATGTGTCTCATTTCCTATTTTGTATTGAAACTCTAAAAAGGCATGTGTCTTATCATTTCCTATTTTGATTGTAACTCTAGAGATAGAGGGAGAGATTCATGGACTCTCATTAATGAGATAACTTATCATATTTTTGTATAAATAGAAGAAGCTTTCTCCTATCAAAGGGGAAGGGGGGAAATAGGAGAAGAAGAGAAGGGATTATAGAGTGTTTTGTAAGAAGGCTTAAGATGGAATGGGATGTAGATTTGTGAGTTTATCAATAAAGAAGTTATTTGATGCTGTTTTGATCACATCTTCAAGGAGCTAAGGATTACACCGAATTGGTAGCAGAGGGCCCCTACTATTCAAGGAGGTTTCATGAATTTTATAGCTAAGTTCATTCTAGTTTCTGTTTAGAATTTCTCTGTACTTTTTTCTCAAATTACTGCTTTCATAATTTGCAATTATTGTATCCAACTGAGTAAAGTCTGTTAATGAATGGATAGTGACTCATAGGTGCAATAGTTGCTTAGGTTTCATTTCTTGTCTTTCATAGTTAAACAGTTACTGTGCTCGACCAAGTAAAGACCATTTAAATCTTAAATTAAAATGGTTAGTGACTTATATATACAATAATTTTCTAGGAGATACTCATTACACTACACTTAATATTTTTCAAAAGCTCTTCCAATAAATCTCAATTAAATGAATTGGATTCAGTTGTAATGTTTGAGTTATTAGTTGTTTCAGTGTTTCATTTCATGTTATAGGAGATCCTAATTATACTACACTTAATCTTTTTCAAAAGCTCTTCCAATAAATCTCAATTAAATGAATTGGATTCAGTTGTAATTTTTGAGTTATTAGTTGTTTCAATATTTCATTTCATGTCATAGGAGATTATCATTGCACTACACTTAATCTTTTTCAAAAGCTCTTCCAATAACTCTTAATTAAATGAATTGGATTCAGTTGTAATGTTTGAGTTATTAGTTGTTTCAGTATTTCATTTCATGTTATAGGAGATCCTCATTACACTACACTTAATCTTTTTCAAAAGCTCTTCCAATAAATCTCAATTAAATGAATTGGATTCAGTTGTAATGTTTGAGTTATTAGTTGTTTCAGTATTTCATTTCATGTCATAGGAGATTCTCATTACACTACACTTAATCTTTTTCAAAAGCTCTTCCAATAAATCTCAATTAAATAAATTGGATTTAGTTGTAATGTTTGAGTTATTAGTTGCTTTCATTTCTTGAATTCTCAATTAAGATGCAATATCCATGGATTAGGGTTTCTAGTTTTCATCATTTATTAATTAGAAAATAGACTCCAAAAACTTGTAAATAAAACTCTGCTTTAATTCATTTGACAACATTTTCCATTCCTTCCTTTTTAAATAGATTTAATCTCATCTTTTTTCATAGAATGCTAAGGATCAAAATATAAAAAATCCCAAAAACATCAACAAAACCTTAAAACAACGAAGTAGGAAAAAGGGATACTTACACTCATATAGTGCATTACACTTCATTAGTTTACTAGCACTGGTCGATAATTTATGTTAACAATTTAGGACACTAAATTGACTATATATTTGGCGCCGTTGCTGGGGAAGTGTAACTAGGTAGCCTTATTTCTTACATCTAAAAAAATTAATAATTTCTCGAGTATGCTCTCCTCCTGCACTTTGTGTGATCTGGAGGATCAGAAAAAGAATTTTTTGTTAAGAAAAAATAAAAATAATTTGTTTTCATCATTTCATTTGATTTAATAAAATAAAAAAAAAAAAAAATTTCAATAAATTGTTTTGTTCAATAAAATATATATGTATATCTTTGAAAATATAATATATATAATTTTATTAACAAAATAAAATAAAAAAATAAAAAAAATAAACTGGCTCATGGAAATAAGACCCATGCATATGCGTGAGGCCAACCTTTGGCTTGACTTTACATATATATGTAGGCCTTCAATCCACACAAAGACTCATGCACTGCAATAAAAAAAATGGAACCTTCTCTTTTTCATATTCGTTTTTTCTCAAACAACAGTGATTAGAAATCATTTTTAAAATTTGCAGAAAATGAAGGTATATCACATGAAGAAACTGTTGATGAGGAGAAGATTGCAAATTGTTGATGAAGAGAAGATTACAAATTCAATTGCAGGGACAGACAATGAAAGCGTATCAGATGAAGAAATTGCTGATGAAGAGAAGATTTCAGACTGCTAATGAAGAGAAGAATGCAGATTCTATTGCAGGTAATTGAAATGAGGGAGATTGATTTGAAATTCTCTGTGAGAGACAAGCTATTACACTTCAAAACCTGCAAATAAAAAAAAATCAAACCACAACAATTTTATCCCAGAAGTAATTGCCAGAAAATGAAATGCATAATTGTTAAAATGACTTGATTTTAAAACGCATTTTCTGAGCAAACCGAGCCGAATTAGAAAAAACTAAAAATGGTTTTTTCAGGAACGGGGTGAATTAGGTAATCTATTAAGAACTTTATGAAATTCGCAGACATTTGAGAGAAATTCAGGGTTCTTAGGAGCAATAATTTGCAGTGTGCGTGAGAGAAAAACGTTTTTTTTCTTTTTTCTTTTTAATGTAAACAGTCGCGGTTACATAAAATTCAATTTTGAGAAATAATCAAGGATATGATTTCCTTATCTGAAGGAAAATGTGGTAGAATTCATCTG
Organism: Pinus albicaulis; assembly: GCA_034641835.2. NCBI lineage: Eukaryota > Viridiplantae > Streptophyta > Pinopsida > Pinales > Pinaceae > Pinus > Pinus albicaulis. The sequence continues at coordinate 113,261 of JAXQQM020092258.1, read as the reverse complement.
TGGTGGCACATGATGAGTGACAAATGGATTATTTGAGCCAAAGGCATTATCACATGTGCATCAAATGCAAGTTGTATAAATTGAGAAGGATTTTGCCTCCATCTCTTTCATAGTTAGGAACTTGACTTTAGAAATTTCAAGCTTTTTATTTTTATCTTGCATGAAAGAGGCATTGGCATGACTTTGTTTCAAAAATATTCATAAAGACGATTATTTCATCCATGCTTTATTTCATTTAAAAAAAAAATCTTTATTAATAATTTCTTTTTAATAAAGAAAAAAAAATAATAAATAAATAAATAAATAGAAATTATACTTTTAATAATGATCATGATACTAAAGATTATTTAGATGATTTCTAAACATTTGGCATTAATATTGTTGATGTGTATTTTTCTATAAATATTTAACTTGCAGAACACAACAAATTTTTTTGATGCCAATTGTTTTACTAAGCACAGTGCATGAAGTCATCCGACAATAGGGAGTTGATTTATTTTTCATGGTTATTCTTTAAAAATGGATTATTATCGATATCATGAATTGGATCGAATATAGAACTTTTTGATTTACCTTAATCTGTTTCATTTGACATTTAATTTTTGCGTAAGAATCAGAAAGAAATTAGCTACTTCTTTTTTAACACACTTATGTTCTTTATGTCAAGTTTTTTTTTGCAGATTTGGGATGATCGAATGATCATTGAAGGAAACTAATTGTGCGCACGATTGGTTTTCAAAGGACCGATTTCATGAGAAACATAAGAACACGTCCATGTTCATATCCATCAAGACCATTACTTTTCCTCCCTTTTTGAATTGTAAATCCAACCAAGAAATTCAAAGCAAACCACCATTATTTTCCTAGCAAGAGTTAGTTGTTCATTTTCCTTCATTCACATACACTTTCCATTATTTTCTTTGTCTACTCCATAAATAAAAGCAAGAAGCTCACCTACATGCTTATTTCCCTTTTTCATTTTCCATTTTTCATCGTCCATTTTCATTTTCCTTTTCCTATCCTTTTCATTTTGCAAATAAACCTTGCTTCAATGCAAATTATTGAATCCATGGTCCTTCAAAAATTATTCTTTCATGCTCGCGTTAGATGATGGAGGATTCCTTAAGGCCTTCCTTCTAACAAGTCTTGGCCTATCGATATCAGCACATTATCTAAGTCCAAGACTAGAGTCCTTAATAGTACCTTGAGGCTTGTATGCATTAATGACAAGTTCTCTCGCTGACAATCATGGGAATACATCAATGTCCCTTGATCATTAGATCTTGCAAGTAGCTCGACATCAGCCCATATATTCACACTTCGCAAGATGTACTTAGGTACCTTGGAACTCATTGACATTAATGGTGAGTTTGCCTCACATTGGTTAATGACATTCATCAATGGTCGGTAATCCAATGACTTCTCTTCATGCTCGAAATCAACACATTTATTCGAATGACTAGAATTGTACCATTGGATTTTGTAACGATTGAAGACTACATCATTTCAGCAGTTTGCAATAGGAATCAATTTGTATCAGCAGCAATAAAGATCTCAATATTGTCATCAGCACAAAGAGAATAAAAAAGCACATCAAATTCATTTGTTCATATAGTCCAACAACATCAACAACCACACTTTTCTGTACACACATGCAACTCATCCATTTCCAAAGGGTAAGTTAAGGTACGTCATTTTCTAACTTTTTACCATAGAATTCCTTGAAAAGCTAGAATGATAATTTTTGAAAAAAAACATCTCTTCCTCATTTCTAATACCATAAGTTTGGGGGGAGGGAATACATTCATATTCATACTTTGTCACGTTTATATCACATTCAGAAACCCACATACTTCCAAAAGATGTTAACTATTACATTACTATTATGAGCATACAATGGCTTTTCAAAAGTACTCAAAAGATGATTGGATACAAACACAATCATGGTTGTCACATAAGAACCAACCATGATGAAATCCAATAAAGATATACTTTGCAATAAAAATCAAATTATCATTATGCAAAGATCAAAGGTCAAAATTGAATGCAACAACAAAATATGGTTGTAACACAAGAACCAACCATGTTGCAATTCAAGTAAAACACTTTGCAGAAGTATGAAGTTATCAAATGATATCACACAAAGTTAAGTCGAAGCTCAAGGATAAAAATGAATTAATGTAATAAATTGCATGAGGACATGCAATAGCTCCAGTTGGGGGGAATGTTGGGCCTTGAAATTGTCATTCACTTCCATTACATTTTCACTTATATTTCCATATTACCACCTTCACTCCACCTCCATTTCATTACATTTACCTTACCATTACCACTATTGGGTTACATTTATGTTTTTTGAAACTTTATTAATTCTTAGCATTTTTAAGTGAATTTGTGGTTAAAAATTAGAAAACAATGTGCATATGCTTATACCCAACAAGTGGGATGAGATTGTAGCCATCGGTAGGTCAAAAGGAAGCTTCTAAAAGACCTTTATGTGGCCTACCAAAACCAAATTCGAATTTGAGTGGAGAAGATCATGGGATCATGAGGATATGTGTTTTATTTCCTTTTTGTATTAAAACTCTAAGAAGATATGTGTCTCATTTCCTATTTTGTATTGAAACTTTAAAATTACATGTGTCTTATCATTTCCTATTTTGATTGTGTTAGAAAATTATATATTACAGAGCAATGCAACACATAAAATATGCGGAAAATACTAGCACACAAAACACATAAAACCAGATAGACACGGATATATGTGGTTCACCCAGTTTGGGCTACGTCCACCCCAAACAGCCAGTCCTTCCTTTCTATTATCCAGCAAAAATGAAGAGACAAAACCTACAGCAGATCCACTATAATATCCTTTGTTCTCTCTTACAGTCTCCCTCTCTATTTCTCGCTCCAATAATACACATACAATACACAGCCGCAATACAATACCCTCATAAAAGCGAGGGGTTGCCTTCTAGGGAAAAAAAAAAAACCTTAATCTAAACATAACTTCTACCGTCAGATCATCCGCCTATGAACGACCCAGATTGACTAGAAATTACTATAATTTTACAAGGCAATTTTACATATGTTTTTAGCTTTGGGGGCGCTGCCCCCGAAAGCCCCCACCAGGGGGGGGCTCCGAAAAGCACTGCCACCCCCCCTCGACCCCCCACGACAGCGATTAATTACGAGCAGAGTTGCCGCCCATTTTAAGATACAGGGGTCCAGTGCTGTGATACAAAGTAAACAAGATAATCAGGCTCCACACTTAACAATCTCCCACTTGGAGACTGATTGTAGCAACTCCACCGCTGCTTCATTTGTTGGACAATGACTTCTCTTTGGACCTGATTTTTCCTCATCTTCATCGTCATCCTTGAAGACCAATTGAAACTGAGAACATTTTCAGTTTCTCCCTGGTTACAAATTTTGTTAGCATATCTGCAGGATTTTGGCTAGTGTGTATCTTTTCCAGCTTCAACTCTCCATCTTCCAATACTGACCATATGAAATGGTAATTGAGATGTATGTGTTTAGTCCTGGAATGAAATGTTGAGTTCTTTGCAAGATGAATGGCACTTTGGCTATCACTGTATAACGTGCCCATATCATGCTTTTTACCCAATTCATCCATAAACCTTTGTAACCAAATCATTTCCTTACTAGCCTCTGTAGCAGCAACATACTCTGCTTCTGTTGTTGAAAGTGCAACAACACTCTGGATTTTTGAAACCCAACTGACAGTTGTTCCACCTACAGTAAATACATATCTTGTAGTGCTCCTCATGTTATCTCTGTCACCTGCCATATCTGCATCAACATATCCCTGTAGAGCAATGTTTGAACCACCAAAGCATAATGCTTGATTTGTGGTACCTCTCAAATATCTGAGAATCCATTTTACTGCCATCCAATGTTCTTTTCTTGGATTTTTCATGTACCTGCTTACAACTCCCACTACATGTGAAATATCAGGCCTTGTGTAGACCATTGCATACATTAAGCTTCCAACTGTATATGCATATGGAACTTTAGACATATAATCCATTTTCATGGGTCTTGGGGCTGTGGAGTGATAAAGGTGTCTTTGTAACTCCTAATTACCTCACATTAATTGGTTGTCAACCCAGTGGACGACTTGTTTCAAGAGGTACTCACCGAGACGGTGGGGGAAAAAGACGGCTATTTACTCAAGAGTAATGTTTTACAAGATAGTGCTTAAAATCCAAAAGTAAATGAAAGCTTGTCTATAACTAAGTTACTTCAAAAGAATAAACCGCACATTCGTAAAACCAGGGCAATGATTGCATCAAGGGTTTGGCGTTGATAACCCATCCTCGTAAAACCCGATGGAGAGGAAATTAGAGCAGACCACTGTCCTGGGATAGAACTTTGCTGAATGCCGAAGCTCACTAAGCAAATTTTTAGATCGTTTCTCACACCAAAACAACAAATGCGAGTAAATAGAACAACAAATAAAGAATTGAACAACAAATCTAAAATGGAACAGCAAACTAACAGCTAAGTCTCGCGAGTTGTAACCAAACTTAATCTATTGACCCAAATGCACTCTTCGCAATCAAATAACAATCTTTCACTTTTAAGGCAAATTAAGTAGAACACGCTAATGGAACAGCAATAACAATTAATGAATTATAGAACAACATTAATAAATAATATACGCACACACCACGCTGGACGGCCAAATACAAATGCATAATAACTTAACACAGGCACACATTAATAGTAATCTGAGTCTGATACTACAAGTATTAATCCTGGTTAGAAAGGGTAACGATTACAATCCATAATGGAACCACAACGTCAATTGAATAGCAATCGTGTGAAGTATAAACCATAGAGAAATGCAGTAATACCAACTTAAGAAGGTTACAGCTTGATTACTCTGCAATTAAACAACAATAGCATTATGTAGAGAACGGCAATGTTACGGTAACGGTTTTAAAGGAATAGCAATACAGAACGCATTACTACTACAGAAACTAAATATGAACATAACAAAATAACATAAGACAACAAAACACATCGTATTACCGATTCAAGCCGATAAGCAAAACCACGCACAAACCAAGGAGATAACATACAAACAATTAAGTGTCCTCTCGGCCGGGCTCTTTAGACTTCAAGGGGACACCTCCTTAAGTTAATCCGTACGTGTAGATGAGATAATCACCGTTTATATTAATGCATTGGACAGAAATATAATGACCCAGTTCTCAACGAGACTCAATAATCAGAGCTGCTGTTTAACAGGAAATTACATGAAACGTCTTCCCAAATCCTTTTTTTTTACACAATACGTGCTTTCTCCTTTTATAATCAGAAGGAGGAGAAATTGAATAGTAAATACAATCTTCCCATAACAATATTGGATTTCTTCCAACCAATTGATCAACAAGAAAATATATTTACATCCCTCTTTTAACAACAGCAAGTCGAATTTGGCTTTGTAGCTGAGATTTGGAGGACGGCCGCAACCACAGATCTGAGAAAATCGTGCTCAAAGAACCCTGCGTTTCTCTCAGTACAAGCCGAATTTGGGCAAACCGTTCTTTAACAAAGTTAATTGGGTCCGTTCTGAACAAAACCCATGTTCCGGATTTTCCAGATTCGTCTTCATTTGCTCAGAATCTCAACCGCAAAACTGTCACTCCTTATTCCAGCGCATTTCTGAGTTGGCACTTTTAATGATCAAATCTTCAATCTGGAAATTACCTTGGAGGCTAAAAATGGTGAATAATGTTATAACCAAATTTATAAACTATCATTGATAAAATAATTCATAATCATCAATTTATTAGAAATAAAGGAAGATAAATAATTTTCATCCATAAGAGCATAAATCATTTATAAAATGGATTTAAATGATAAATTATAACAAATGATATAATAGAGAAGAGTAAAAATGGATGAAATAAGTGTTACAAAGTGGTTGTATTCACGGCCCAACACACCCCCACACTCAATATGTTGCATGTCCTCATGCAACGAAAACCTCAATATATTGCATGTCTTCATGCAACCCCAAGACAAAACCCATGTGTTAACCAAGCAATAAAAATTTGAGAACAAATGAATGCTTCCTTAATTAATGAATATTCAATTTTAGCAATCTTAATGAAGGCATAACAATTTTTACATTGACATTCAACTATATGTGTGAAGTTGCAACAAAATATGATATAGATAACAACAAACTTCATTAACCATTTTTTCAAAACTACAAACCAGATTTTGTTGAAATGTTGCAAGTAAGTTTATAATATATGAAATGTCTCCATGATCCAAAAATCAGATCATTTTGATGCACGGATCATGAGATATAAACAAAATGGCTGTAGGTGAGAGTGCATGATTTCCGAAATTTTATGAACCAATTTATCTTGAAATTATCTGGGTTTGTATTAATGATACGTCTGCATTTTCCAAAAATCACAAGAATTGAGTTCATAGTTTTAAAAAATATTATGGAAATCAATTTCTGCACTGAAATTGTATGCCTTAAATGAGAAAGAAAATTGAAAACATCCATCATGCGTAGCAATTCCTCCCCCTCTCTGAAAAATTAGCATGCCCTCATGCGATGCTAGAAAAAAATTGAGGTGGTTGCTACCAGCTATTGAATTCTATGCTTGGTGTAAAACAACATGGAATAATGGAGGTGTTGAGAATGAATAAGAATAACAATGGATGATAAAGAATATGGATGACATGGTCATAAGAAAGAAATGAATGAAAGGAACACTCCCCCATACTCGAAAATGATATGTCGCTGAAAAATAGGGAGTGGTATAGATGTGGACTGAAGGATGATAAATGATGCTCAAAATGGATTTTTATGAAATTCTCCTAAATTCGTAATAAATCAGAAAATTATGCGATTTTACCTCAAGTTTTACCTCCAAAAATGTGGAAAGACATATATGGACTGACAGTTGTTGAAGCTGATGTAGGCAGAGTTGGTGCTGAAAGTGATGCAAAAGGTGGAATCCAGGTAAGCACATCATGTCTGAAGAATTGTTCACGTATGCGAGTTGCTCGAGCCTCTTCTGTTAGTTGCAATACTGTAGTCATGCTGTGAATAGAATTCTGCCCATACTTGTTGTTCTCCTATAAACAAAGCACTATTTTGCATACAATGTTCTTGAATCCATAGTGTTAGGTTTGAATAGCAACAGATAAGATGCATGCAAAACTTTCAATCAAAAAAACTTTTGTCAAATCAACAAGTTATGGCAGAGTGCAGTAATCATATCGCATGCAGTCCCATAATGCAGACATTCCCCCCTCCAATTGGAAAAGGAATTTCATGACCATAAAGTATATGAGAGGTGTTGTGCTGATGGCAAGGCAAGGGAATGAACAATATAGCAGTGAATGAAGCAAAGTACACATATCAATGATAGGACAACGAGAGTTATGATTATAATGAGAGCAGAGTGTGTAAAGATAGTTATGAATAAGAGATAGGACGCTTTGGATTGATGATAAGTTATGAAAAAGAGAAAAAGAACAACAATATGCCAAAAAGATGCTTTACTGATGGTATTCTAGCTGAAAAATGATGTGATTGATTATAAAACAATTTCTCATGCATAAAGGTTCAAAATAGGGAAAAAAAGTAAGGAAATAACTTCTCTGATAAGAAAAAAATAAGAAAAGGGTATTATAATAATAATTGACGATAAGATATAACTTCAATACCATAAGCAGAGCCGCTGCTGCCAGCAGGCGTCCATAGCCTCGGCAGGGTTGCTTTTTAACCCATATGAGCCAGAATCCTGAATTTATAACTAGAGAGTTACATTGTTGTTCTACAGAAGAGATCAGTGTGCTGGCGTGGTAACCAGATAACCACACTGCCATTCACTGGGATGTAGCAAAAGTGATCAGGCCGGCTCGTGATGAGACCTCCTGTTCCAAGGATAATTCGACTATCCAATGGATCATAACCCTGGTGTGGTGGCCATAATGGGAATGTCACTTTCTTACAACCTTATGAACATGGTAGGCTGGCTCGTAATGAGACCCCCTATCCTCCATCTGTGAACAAAATTTTGTTATTATTACACATTTTATGATAAAAAGAGGGAGGCTCAGTACTCCTTAAGAGCAGGGATGGTGGAAGAAGTTGAACATGTCAATAGAAAAATATACCCATAATCTCATTTATTACAGACAGAGAAGATTATAATCCTGAAGGGTGGAACCAGCATGGTATTAAGATGATCAATCAATATCATGTTCAACAGAAAACAATGCAGTAAAGTAGTATATAAATAATTGTGTCCCTTTTGAAAATAATCTATCATCAAGGAGCTGTCCTATTAAAGATCACAACGTGAATGATATTAACTCGCTTCAATAGAATCCATAATTCTTGTCCTTATAAAAATAGTGTACTTCATGCCATGAAGGGGAATCAGTAAAATGTGGTTGAGATGAACTAGGAATAGTCCCACAAGAGGAAGAAAATGTTGCTCTCAAAAATAATCCCAAAGTGTTGCTCTTTTGAATGAACAGCAAAAACACTCAAAAAGTGGTGTTCCTTAAAGGAAATGCACAAAAAAAAAACAAAAATACACACAAAAAAAGTGTGAAAATGCAAATGTCGTTCCTTTGGAAAAATGAACAGCAAAAACTAAAAGTGTCATTCCTTTGGAAAAGGAACAGTAAAAACGCAAGTGCCGTTCCTTTGGAAAAGGAACAGCAAAAAATGAAAAGTGTCGTTCCTTTGGAAAAGGAACAGCAAAAACGCAAGTGTCGTCCCTTTGGAAAAGGAACAGCAAAAACACATGTGCCGTTCCTTTGGAAAAGGAACAACAAAAATGAAAAGTGCAAAAGTGCTATTCCATTCGGAAAGGAACAACAAATCGTGAAAGTGCAGAAGTGTTGTTCCATTTGGAAAGGAACAACAAAACGTAAAAGTGCAAAAATGGTGTTTTATTCGAAAAGGAACAGCAAAAAGTGGAAATGCAGAAGTGCTATGCCATTTGGAAAGGAATAGAAAAACGTGAAAATGTAGAAGTGTTGTTCCATTCGGAAAGGAACAACAAAAAGTGGAAGTGCAGAAGTGTTGTTCCATTCGGAAAGGAACAGCAAAACGTGAAAAAGGAACAGCAAAAAGTGGAAATGCAGAAGTGCTATGCCATTTGGAAAGGAATAGCAAAACGTGAAAATGTAGAAGTGTTGTTCCATTCGGAAAGGAACAACAAAAAGTGGAAGTGCAGAAGTGATGTTCCATTCGGAAAGGAACATCAAAACGTGAAAAAGGAACAGCAAAAAGAGTCGTGGAAAAGGAATGGCAAAATGACCCGTGACAAAGGAACAACAAAATGAATTGCTAACCAAAAAGGTGTTGTTCCTTTGGAAAAGAAATAAGAAAACGAAATTGTTGTCCCTTTGAAAAAGGAACAGCAAAAACGACAAAAGTGCACACAAACGCTGTCCCTTCAGAAAAAGAACAGCAAAAATACACAAGCATGAAATGCAAGCACGCAAAGAATGAATTAGCTGTTCACTGTATTGATGCTGAGGATGGGTCACAGTTTGAATGAAGCAACATCTAAAACACAAAATATAAAAAAATATCAGAAAAGAAACAATGTTTTATTTAAAAACAATATGTAAATAACTAAATTAAGTTACAACAGCTATGATGTTATGTAAAAAAAAAATGATCTCTTTGAAAAATGTTTTGGCAGCAGTGATAAGACATGAATCTTCAGATTGAAATCAATTCTTCATTTGTCCTATTATGAATCCGTTGGGTAATGAGTTGGATGAAATTCCTTTGTTTTATTTCAATTTTTTTTCAAAATCACTTGTCCATAAATTGACCTTCTTTTTCTCCTAGGACCTGCAAAAAACGAGTATCTACCTGCAATAAAACATTAAATCATGGAGAAAGAGAGGTGTACGGGCTCCCTTAATCCAAGAATTATGAAAAAAATTAACAAGTAGTTACTCTGTATAACAAATTCATGGAGAAAATAACAAAGTAAAATTTATTTGTTACCTGCGAGAGAGCAGTGGCCAATCATGCTAACCTGCAGTGTTTTAATCACAACTTCTTCTTTTTTCGTCCGAATTGAGTGATTCCAAAGCCAAATGAGAGCTAATTCAAAGTTTAATCTCCAATAGCAACAGGTTTTAAAAATTCAATGATATGATATGTCAATTTTACTTAGAACAACCTGCATAACATAGTCATTTTCGCTTACCCCACTTAGAACAACAGTAAATGTTTTAAGCATAGATTCTTCGTTTGATGTCGGATTCAAATGATTCAAATTGGAAATGAAAGTAGATTCATTTATTTATTTCCAATAGAAACAGGTTTTGAAGACAAGAAGAATTGATAGGTCAAATACTGTAAGGAACATCCGGAAAAACAGAGTTTTAAGGGTGCTGATTTACGACAGACAGTCAGTATTTTGATCATAAATTCCCCATACGATATCGAAAATGAGTGATTCCAATTTCATTGGAAACTAGATTCATAGGGGAATCTACCATAGAAACAGGTTTTAAAAATATGGTCATTTAGGCCTCCAAAAATTGACTGTCCCAACTCTGTTCCTGAGCTGCCCACTAGACATCCGGTCAATGTTTTGGTTCTAACTTTTTCGTTTCAAATCGAAATTGACTGATTCAAATTGGGTTAGAAAGTAGACATCAAGGGCTACCTAGGGTAGAAACAGGTTTTAAAAATATTCATTTTTGGTCTCTCAAAACATGACTGTCCCGACTGTTTTTCTAGAAAATTCATCAAGCCCGCAAGCCAAAAAATGATATTCAAGCATTTTTTTCAAATTGGTGATAAAAAATGAATATAAGTGTTTGTAGAACTATTATTTCCATTATAATTCATCTACATACACCAATGAATTAAAAACAAATATCACCAATGTTGATTTGCATAGCATGTTGCAAAAAAAAACACTAGTTTTACATGGAAAAACAAAATGCATTTATTTATTCTCTTATTTATTTTATTTTCTACACTAACCTATTTTGATTTGAAAAATGAATATGACTACGTATATGAGTACTTCAAGTGGAGCCATTTTCGAAATAAGGCTTCATGTATACACATACCCAAATTTGAAAAATGCATATTAATGAAAATTAGGGTATGAGAAGCCAACTTCCCTTGAAAAGATGGAGTCAAAAATTGTTGAAGCGTGGAGCAATGTTGCAAACAAGTGATGGAGTGAAACCAATGTTCAATATATCCTTTATATTCTTGATTTCCCATAGCCATCATATCATGAAGTTCTTGAGCTTTTAAAATGACTTGTTGATGCAAACTAGAAGTAAGCTCACTTTCTTCCATAACTTCTACAATTTTTGAATTTGAAACATTCTGAATCTCATTGTAAGTTTTCTCTAATGGCGCATGTGAGATAGAATGGGTGGGAAGGGTGAGTAAATTTGGCAGTTCAACACTGTAAGTATGTTGTACTGGTTTATTGCGGTGAGGGTGTGGAATTAGTTGAGCAGGAAATTGTGTATGGAATGGAGCATTGTGATGATGTGGTTGGTTGGGGTGAGTGGATAAATTTGATGGGCAAGCAAGGTGTTGTGGAAGAGCTGGTGGAGAATATGGAGAATGTGCTTGTGCTACAAGATGAGGGAGATTAGTCATGCAATCATAAGGTGAGCCATGCCAAACTTGTAGACAAGATTGGTGGCTATATTGAAATTGACATGGCTGCCCTAACACATTAGTATTCCATAATGAATTATGCAAGTAAGAAAGTGAAGAGGAAGTGTTTTGAACCATACCTGTAGGCCATGATTTCCATGGTTTTGACCTTGTTGCAGCTTCCTCACCTCTTTGATATGATACTTCTATCCTAGATAAGGAAGAGTAACCATCTATGGGCTGCTCCTTTCGGTCATGAGGGAAAAACACTTCATCAAATTCTTCATTTTTATGAACCTGCAAAACGTCCAATTTTGAGCTTAGAGAGCTAATAAAATCAACTTTAAAATTTTCAAATAAATCATCGATTTCAGCTCTTATGTCTCCTATTCTTGTAGCAGATTTGGAAAAGAAAGAACAAACATCTCTAGAATTCTTACCAGCCTTGGAGATTCCTCTTGAATACCTTATGCACAACTCATAAACATCATCATATGATAACTGAAAAACATCACCTTTTCCTATCAGATTTAAGAGTTCTAAAAATTCATCTTTGATTCCTTTAAGAAGGAGTGTTTTTAAGATCTCTTTCTCCAAATGCTTATATTTTGATTTTTGAAGGTTGTATTGAAATCGATCTACATAGTCCTCCAAACTTTCATCTTCCCCTTGTATCATACCGAAAATATCTTCATTGGATTTGCAATAGTCTTGGTACTTCTTCAAGAATATGTTCTTCATGTCCTCCCATGATTGGATGCAATTCCCACCAAGGCTCATGAACCATCGGAGAGCTGCTCCTTTTAGAGTAAGAGGAAACACTTTCAATCTTTGATCATTAGTACAATAATCATATCCTCTACAAAGTATTTCGAATTCAAATAAGAATGTATCTGGATCTTCATTTGCTAAACCATGAAAATTTGGTAAACATGGGGGAATTATGTGCATTTGTGTCACTCCTCCTAGATCTTTGATAGGAAATTCAAAAGTAGAAATGTGAGCCATTTCTTACCATAATATAAGATGTTCTTCATGTGTTCCTTCGAAGCTCCTTCTTCCAATGTTCCTGTCAATTAGTTAGTGAAATGGGTGGTGCTTACATCACCACTTGCATGAGATCATGTGATCCATTTTTTAAAAATTTCTATCTTTTTCCTAATCATTCACACAAAAATTCAAACATCTATTTCTACCCAACAAAGCAACAACAATCTGTTAGGAAAGCGAACAGTGGAGCAGGGCTTGTACATGCTTCGCACGCAGGTTCTTACCTTCCGTTTTTAAGATCCAATTCTTCCCTAGCAGGCACTCATCAGATTCACACTACTCTTTAGAAATGGCTACACTCTCCCCGGCAACGGCGCCAAAATGTGGAGTGATAAAAAGGTGTCTTTGTAACTCCTAATTACCTCACATTAATTGTCAACCCAGGGACGACTTTTTGTTTCAAGAGTGTACTCAGTCTGAGGCGGCTATTTACTCAAGAGTAATGTTTTGCAGTATAGTGCTTAAAATCCAAAAGTAAATGAAATCTTGTCTATAACTAAGTTACTTCAAAAGAATAAATCACACATTCGTAAAATGAAGGCCATCACTATGGTTTAATAATGATAATCCATCCCTCGAACTCATGAGGAGGAATATGAGTTGCATCACGGTCCGGATAGAACTTTGCTGAATGCCGAAGCTCACTACAGCCTTAGATCGTTTCTCACACCAAAACAACAAATGCGAGTAAATAGAACAGCAAATAAAGAATTGAACAACAAATCTAAAATGGAACAGCAAACGAACAGCTAAGTCTTGCGAGTTGTAACCAAACTTAATCTATTGACCCAAATGCACTCTTCGCAATCAAATAACAATCTTTCACTTTTAAGGCAAATTAAGTAGAACACGCTAATGGAACAGCAATGACTATTGATAAATTATGAACAACATTAATAAATAATATATGCACACAACACGCTGGACGGCCAAATACAAATGCATAATAACTTAACACAGGCACACATTAATAGTAATCTGAGTCTGATACTGCAAGTATTAATCCTGGTTAGAAAGGGTAACGATTACAATTCATAATGGAACCACAATGTCAATTGAATAGCAATCGTATGAAGTATAAACCATAGAGAAATGCAGTAATACCAACTTAAGAAGGTTACAGCTTGATTACTCTGCAATTAAACAACAATAGCATTATGTAGAGAACGGCAATGTTACGGTAACGGTTTTAAAGGAATAGCAATACGTTAGAATGCGTACTACGTGTCCAACATGCGCAGAACGAAATATGAACAATAACAGTAGTTGTAATATAAGATAACAAAACACATCAGATTACCGATTCAAGCTGATAAGCAAAACCACGCATAACCCAAGGAGATAATATACAGCAGCAAGTGTCCTCCGGGGCCGGGCCCTTAGCCTCCAAGGGGACACCGCCTTAAGTTAATCCAGACGCAGAGATGAGATAATCACCAAGCTTATATTAATGCATTGGACATAAATATAATGAACCAGTTCTCAACGAGACTCAATAATCAGAGTTGTTGTTTAACAGGAAATTACATGAAACGTCTTCCCAAATCCTCCCTTTACACAATACATGCTTTCTCCTTTTATAATCAGAAGGAGGAGAAATTGAATAGTAAATACAATCTTCCCATAACAATATTGGATTTCTTCCAACCAATTGATCAACAAAAAAATAGATTTACATCCATCTTTCAATAACAGCAAGTCGAATTTGGCTTTTTAGCTGAGATTTGGAGGACGGCCGCAACAACAGAACTGAGAAAATCGTGCTTAAAGAACTCTGCGAATCTCTCAACACAGGCCGAATTTGGGCAAACCGTTCTTTAATAAAGTTAATTGGGTCCGTTCTGGACAAAACCCATGTTCCGGATTTTCCAGATTCGTCTTCATTTGCTCAGAATCTCAACCGCAAAACTGTCACTCCTTATTCCAGCGCGTTTCTGAGTTGGCACTTTTAATGATCAAATCTTCAATCTGGAAATTATCTTGGAGGCTAAAAATGGTGAATAATGTTATAACCAACTTATTAAAACTATCATTGATAAATAATTCATAATCATCAATTTATTAGAAATAAAGGAAGATAAATAATTTTCATCCATAAGAGCATAAATCATTTATAAAATGGATTTAAATGATAAATTATAACAAATGATATAATAGAGAAGAGTAAAAATGGATGAAATAAGTGTTACAAAGTGGTTGTATTCACGGCCCAACAGGGGCACATCTCCTTACTAAGTTTGAAATGACTAGCAAAAGGTGTACTAACTGGTTTTGCATTATGCATATTAAATCTTTTCAACACCTTTTCTATGTACTCATTCTGACATAGTGTTAATTTGTGATTTTTCTTGTCTCTAGTTATCCTCATACTAAGGATTTGTTTTGCAGCTCCCAAATCCTTCATTGCAAATGAATTTTCCAATTTTCTTTTGAGAAAATTTATTTCCTGCATGTTAGACCCTGTAAAAAGCATGTCATCTACATACAATAACAATATAATATAGCTGCCATCATTTTGTCTTTTTAGATAAATACAATGATCAGAGTGACATCTAGTATAACCTTGTTCAGACATAAAATTTTCAAATTTTAGATACCACTGCCTTGGAGCCTATTTTAAGCCATACAAGCTCTTCTTTAACCTGCACACCAATTTTTCTTTCCCTTTTACCTCATATCCTTCTAGTTGTTGCATGTATATCTCTTCCTCCAAATCTCCATGGAGAAATGTTGTCTTTACATCTAACTGTTCAAGATGTAAATCTTCCGCTGCTACAAGACTTAAGATAGTTCTAATTGAAGTCATCTTAACAACAAGAGAAAATATTTCATCAAAATCAATACCTTTCTTCTGTGCAAACCCCTTCACCACAAGTCTACCTTTGTACCTCTGTTTTCCTCCATCTTCTTCCTTCAGCCTATAAACCCATTTATTCTGCAATGTAGTTTTACCTGCAGGCAACCTGACTAAGTCCCAAGTCTAGTTATGCATTAAGGAGTCCATCTCTTCATCCATGGCTAGCTCCCACTTCTTCCTGCTTTCAACCTGCATTGCTTCTTCATAACATTCGGGTTCACCAGAATCAATCAACAATAAATAATATAATGAAGGAGAGTATCGTTCAGGGGGTCTACTTATCCTGGTAGATCTTCTAACACCACTTTCAGGTGTTTGAGGTGCCTATTGTTGTTGTGGTGGTTGTTGCTGCTGTGGTTGTTGATTATTATTATTTTCAGGCACCTTTACTTTTTCAGTTATCTCATCAAGAACCGTGTATTCCTTGCTTTCTTTTTCCTGTTTCTTTTCCTGCAACTGATTCTTATACAAGACCTTTTCATTGAATATTACATTTCTGCTCCTAATGATTTTGTGATTTTCATAATCATATAAGCGATATCCAAAATCATTAACACCATATCCAATAAAGGTACATTTCTTTGATTTTGCCTCAAGCTTTGTTCTATTTTCTTTATTAATATGGACAAAGGCTTCACAACCAAAAGGCTTTAAAAAAGAGTAGTTTACCTTTTTACCTGTCCATGCTTCCTCTGGAATACCACCATCCAAGGAACTTGAAGGCCCTCTGTTTATTAGATAAACAGCAGTATCTACAGCATCTGCCCAAAATTGTAAAAGGAATCCTGCATGCAATCTCATGCACCTTGCACGCTCCATGATTTTTCTGTTCATTCTTTCTGACACACCATTTTATTGTGGTGTTCTTGGAACTGTCTTCTCTCTACAAATTCCATGCTCTGAACAATACCTATCAAACTCTATTCTACAATATTCACCTCCATTGTATGATTTGAGACACTTCAACTTCTTTCTTGTCTCAATCTCAACCAAAGCTTTCAATTTATTGAAAGTATCAAATACATCAGATTTATTTTGAATACAATAAATCTAGGTTTTTCTAGTTGCATCATCAATAAAAGTAACATAATAACGAGAGCCACCGAGAGATGATACCTGAGCAGGTCCCCATACATCTGTATGCACAAGCTCCAATTTTTCACTCTTCTTTTATTTCCCAACTTTAAAAAATCTGACTCTCTTTTGTTTTCCATAAATGCAATTTTCACAAAAATCCAAATCAACATTCTTCAAACCTGGTAACAAATTTCTTTAGTGAAGAATATTCATCCCCTTCTCACTCATGTGTCCGAGCCTATGATGCCATAATGTTGCATCTACTCCTTTGGAAGTTAAAGAATTAATAGATTCAGAAATACCATTGCATAAATACAATGTACCAACCTTTTCACCTTTTGCTATTACCAGTGCTCCTTTGGTGACCTTCCAAGTTTTATCTGTGAAAGTTGTCGCACAACCTTCACTGCCTAACTGCCCTGTTGAAATCAGATTTTTCTTCAGATCTGGAACATGCCTTACCTCCTTTAGTAGCCATTGGTTTCCATTCTGTTGTTTTAGAAGAACTTTACCCATTCCAATAATTTCACAGGGTTTATCATCACCCAAACGAACTTGTCCAAAATGTCCTTGAACATAGTCATGAAAATATTTCTTATCAGGTGTGGCATAGAATGAAGCCCCTGAATCTACAACCTAAGAATCAGTAACATTTTCGAAAGAAAGAATCAAAGCATCTTGTAACACATCACCTGTCACATTTGCCTCGTGATTGTTTTCTTGTTGTGCATCTCCTTCTTTTCCCTTCTGAGATCTATAGTCTTTCTTTAGGTTTCCTTTCTTTCCGCATTTGCAGCACACTATCCCCAATCTGGACTTAGATCTTCCTTTTCTTGATTTACTGCGACATCCTGAGCTATTTCCTCTTTCCATTCTCCTTCCCCTAGACTCTGCACTCAAAGCATTACCCGATGTCTCACCGGAGCTTTTCCGTCGCATTTCCTCGCTGAGGATAGCACCGAAAACATCATCAAACTTTAAAGTACTAGATCCAGAGACAGAGTTACTAATGGCCATTACTAAACCATTCCAACTCTCTGGCAATGAGCACAAGAATAGCAAAGCTCTAACTTCATCATCAAAGTTTACCCGTACAGAACTTAACTGACTGGTAATTGTATTAAAATGATTCAAATGGTCTGCAACAGAATCACCTTCTGACATATTCATATTAAATAGTCGTTTCATAAGAAATACCTTGTTTGAGGCCGAGGGCTTTTCATATAGTTTCACCAACATCTAAATCAAACCCTCTGTTGTTTTTTCCTTCGAAATATTGAAGGCGAATGATGCCGCAAGGCACAACCGTACTGTTCCGAGTGCCTTTCTATCGAGAATGTTCCATTCCGCGTCTGTCATGGCCGCCGGCTTCTTTGTTTTTCTGCTCAATGGTAGGTACAGATCTTTTTGATACAGATAATCTTCCATCTTCTTCTTCCACAGCGGGAAGTTTTGGCCATTAAATTTCTCAACCCTAAACTTATCATCTTCTTCCATTGCTCTCACTCAAACCAGGAACCCTTATTTCCTGCAATTTTATCAGCCAAATAAACCTTCAGCTCTAATACTAGTTGTTAGAAAATTATATATTACAGAGCAATGCAACACATAAAATATGCAGAAAATACAAGCACACAAAACACATAAAACCAGAGAGACATAGATATACGTGGTTCACCCAGTTTGGGCTACGTCAACCCCAAACATCTAGTCCTTCCTTTCTATTATCCAGCAAAAATGAAGAGACAAAACCTCTAGCAGATCCGCTGTAATATCCTCTGTTCTCTCTCACAGTCTCCCTCTCTATTTCTCGCTCCGAGAGTACACACACAATACACAGCCACAATAAAATACCCTCATAAAAGCGAGGGGTTGCCTTCTAGGGCAAAAAAAAAAACCTTAATCTAAACATAACTTCTACCGTCAGATCATCCACCTATGAATGGCCCAGATTGACTAGAAATTACTATAATTTTACAAGGCAATTTTACATCTATTTTTAGCTTCGAGGGCACTGTCCCCGAAATCACCCACCAGGGGGGGCTCCGAAAAGCGCTGCCCCCCCCCCTGGACCCCCCACGGTAGCGATTAATTATGGGCAGCGTTGCCGCCCCTTTTAAGGTATAGGGGTCTAGTGCTATGATACAAAGTAAACAAGATAATCAGGCTCCACACCCAACAGATTGTAACTCTAGAGATAGAGGGAGAGATTCATGGACTCTCATTAATGAGATAACTTCTCATATTTTTGTATAAATAGGGGAAGATTCCTCCTATCATGGGTGTAAAAAAAAATAGGAGAAGAAGAGAAGGGATTGTAAAGTGTTTTGTAACAAGGCTTGAGATGGAATGGGATGTAGATTTGTGAGTTTATCAATAAAGAAGTTCTTTGATGCTATTTTGATCACATCTTCAAGGAGCTAAAGTATTACACCAAATTGGTAGCAGAGAGCCCCTGCTATTCGAGGAGGTTTCATGCATTTTCTAGATAAGTTCATTCTAGTTTTTGTTTAGCATTTCTTTGTATTTTCTTTACTGCTTTCATAAATTGCAATTGTTGTATCCAACTGAGTAAAGTCTGTTAAATAAATGGATAGTGACTCATAGGTGCAGTAGTTGCTTAGGTTTCATTTCTTGTCTTTCATGGTTAAACAGTTATTGTGCTCGACCAAGTAAAGACCATCTAAATCTTAAATTGAAATGGTTAGTGACTTATAGATATAGTAATTGTCTAGGAGATCCTCATACACTACACTTAATCCTTTTCTAAAGCTCTTCCAATAAATCTCATTTATATGAATTGGATTCAGTTGTAAGGTTTGAGTTATTTTGTTAGTATTTCATTTCATGCTATAGGAGATATTCATACACTACACTTAATCCTTTTCTAAAGCTCTTCCAATAAATCTCAATTACATGAATTAGATTCACTTGTAAGGTTTGAGTTATTTTTTTAGTATTTCATTTCATGTTATAGGAGATCCTCATACACTACACTTAATATTTTTCAAAATCTCTTCCAATAAATCTCAATTATATGAATTTGATTCAGTTGTAAGGTTTGAGTTATTGTTTTAGTATTTCATTTCATGTTATAGGAGATCCTCATACACTACACTTAATCCTTTTCTAAAGCTCTTCCAATAAATCTCAACTATATGAATTTGATTCAGTTGTAAGGTTTGAGTTATTGTTTTAGTATTTCATTTCATGTTATAGGAGATCCTCATACACTAAACTTAATATTTTTCAAAATCTCTTCCAATAAATCTTAATTATATGAATTGGATTTAGTTGTAATGTTTGAGTTATTAGTTGTTTTCATTTCTTGAATTCTCAATTGAGTTGCAATATCCATGGATTAGAATTTCTAGTTTTCACCATTAGAAAATAAACTTCAAAAGCTTGTGAATAAAACTCTGCTTTAATTCATTTGTAAACATTTTATGTCCTTCCTTTTTAAAATAGATTAAATTCATATTTTTCATAAAATGCTAAGAATCAAAATATAAAAACTCCCAAAAACATCAACAAAATCTCAAAACAACGAAGTAGGAAAAAGGGATACTTAGGCACATATAGTGCATTACACTTCATCAGTTTACTAGCCCTGGTCAATAATTTATGTTAACAATTTAGGACACTAAATTGACTAAACGCACACCTCAAGCATCACCTGCAATATAGAAGCATACAGACAGAAAATAAGGCAGCAAGAGAGTCACTAGAAGACATACATTGGTTAAAGGCAATCTGGAGGATATCCTTCATGCAATTGACACTGAAGAGTCACCCATTATGCAAGCTGAATACATTGAAGATGGTGGAAGAAAGCTGAAGAAAGGTAATACTGCTAAGAAACTAGATTTTGCAGGTGATGATGTTGGTTTTATATTTCAGCCAAGGAAGTCAATGACTAGACATGCAAAGAAGGTCATGGAAATCAAGGAGACTAAGAAAATCAATGAATCTGCTCAGCCAACAAGCATCATAGATTTGTCTCCGTCTGCAAAGGAGGAAGTGGTAATCAGGCAGAGAAATGGAAAAGAGAAAATAATTGAAAAATCAGAAATAGAAACCCTCAAAGAGCAGTTGAAGGAAGTAGCTAAGGAGATATAAGTTTTAAAACTAGAGGCAAAGAAGCACAGAGCTGAGAAGGTTCAATTTAAACAGATGAGGAAAATATGGGAGGAGCAAGTCACAAGTGTTTCAAAAACTTTGGAAAATGCAGAAATGTTGCTGAAATGGACTCTACCATTAAGAGAGGAGGTCAAATACATTAAGAGGATTAACTTTCACTTACAATCCAAAAATAGAGCATTAAAATATCAAGTGGAAGAACTTTAGGAGCAACTGGATTTGATTCAAATGGAGTTAGAAAAGAAAGGGCTGAAGATGAGAGTGGTAGAAGAACCCATTAGCCAATTAATTGTGAATGAAGTAGAAACACCAAAAGAATGAAAATTTGAGTTGGAATATGTTTTATGAGGTTCATAACTTACAAAGAACAAAAATTTTACCTTTGGAAATCAATTTTTGAAGACAGTCTTAGATTCGGCAAATTCTGGTTTTTTGGATAGTTTCATAGCGTGCTTCAGGCTTGAAGCTAGAAAAACGCTACGAAAATGTCTGAAGGTGCATTTTTTCCTTAGAATTCAGTTTTGTCAAGTATTATGGAGGGAAATTGATTTTTTGCAAGGTGTCTTGGCATAGTAAAGGTGTTTTAACAATAAAGGTGGGAAGGAGATAGGTGAAAAAGTAAGTTTTCATACGCTACGAAAACTCGCTACAAAACTGCCTAAACTTCCATGTTTCGTAGCGAGGAGATTTTTGAAGATTTTTGAGCATTCTAACAGCACATTAGCTAGATAGAGACCTCCAACATTTTAGTGGGTCATATCAGCAGAGATTCATTGCTCAAAATAAGTGTCAAATATCCAGCTCAATAGGTAGAACAATGATTGAAGTGAAGGTTATCCAGCCCTAAGTAGGATTGTGTTCCACAGATTTAGGGATGTTTTGAATATGTAAAGTGATGGTGGATTTTCCCTTGAAAATGTGATATCTATCATGTAATTTTTTCACTGTTATAAAAACCGAATGTAATAAATAGGAGATAGAGTCTTATTAGGAGTTTGATTTCTTAAAGGATAGTTGTCATTTTTCTATTTCAAGTAATTAGTTTCAGTTATGATAGGTTTCAGAGTTAGAATTTGAGGATATAGCCAGCTGGGCAAATCATTTACATTGTAAATAATGTCTATTTATAGACTGAAAATCGAAGAGAAAATTGTTGGAAAATATTGTACCAAATTGCTGCTTGTATGTTTTGTCCATTATCAGTAATATACAGTGACATTCTACTTCTAGACCTAAGATTCTTATGAGGTGTTTGATGTGTTGTTTCTATGTATCTTTATGTCTAATTACTTGCAGCGGATTTTATCTCTAATTACTCAGAGTTCATACTATTATGCTCTGACTTCCTTTAGGGGTGAAATTACTGTGTTTTCTTTATGTTGTGTGTATGAATCTTATTTATTAAAGACCCTTATCTGCCTCAGCTTCCATGTGAAGAACCACTGTCACTAAGAGTACTGATGTTGACTCCATAGCCCAATGGTAGCAAGCCTTCATTTTTCAACTTGAAATCATACAAATCCAAGTCACAATTCATAGAGTTAGCCATCTACTATCATCTTTATTGAAAATCATAAACCCCCTTTTGAGAGAGCCCTCTCAAACTGAAGAGTCTAATATTCAATTAGAAGTGGCTTGGAAGAGTTACACTTAGTTGATTGATGAGTAGCGAATCAAGATCAATTTGATGATAACAGAATTCAAGTGTCTAAGCCTCTCCACAAAATTTGAGACTTATAGCACTTTCTGATGCTAAAAAAATCAACACTTAACCTTGAGAACCATGATGGAATCATATTTCTTTGTAGTTCTTGGTAATCCTGTGATGAATTCTATGGTGAACACATATCATTTTCTCCAAAATTAGTAAACAGTATAATTAAATGTTATTCTATGACACTCCAGTAACTTGGATACATACTTTGCTAAGTCATTTTTCATACTTTTCCGAGAATATTTTTTTCTCACAACATCAATAATTTTATGATAACCCATATGCCAAACATATGAAACATTGTGCATTTCATCTTTTTATTAGCTTCCTCTTCTCTATAAAATTGGAAACATATTAGATATTTTTTCATAACGATGTATCTCTTCAACACGCCATGGAGCCATTTACTTCTGTTGTTTGAGAATTATCTCTGGAGTCTCAACCTTCCTGATGATTCATTGGCGATTTCACTTTTTGTGCAGCCAGATCACCTAGATTTTGAACTCGGACGAATTTACTCATTGTCGGTCCTCTGCCTATCTTAAAAATCCCCACTAGCTCTTCTCAGCATTTGTTGTTCATGTATAATATATTGAATGTTTATTAATTAACACATATTTTCCACCATCGCCATCCTACCATAGTTAACATAAAAAAGACTTGAAATACATGATTTAAAATATAAACACACACAATATGTTATTTATTTTGAATTTCTAATAATTTCATAGCTAGGTTGATATTTCATAGACCTAAGGGAGACCCTGGGCACCATATTTCCTATTCTTTATATCTCTCTCCCTAGAAAAAATATTTCCTTGAGGCAAAATGGGTTGCAACTAACATGCTTTTCATTTTATTACATTTGTCCCTAATTCTAGAAGATAGATTCCACTCCAGACCATTAGCTAATTACATATGTCCTCTAGGGACACTTTAGCTAAATAACATATTCCTATGGCTAGAAATATATTGTAAAGAAATTATTATTCAATATTAAAGAAAGGGAAAAAAATTTGTGGGGTGCTCTTGCGTCACAAACATAGGTTCATCTTCAACAATCCAAAATCCCTCCTACTTGTGATACAATTTTGTTTTTCCTTTCAAAAAAAATTTCACTTGAAGGTGGTACTCATTGGTCACAAACGTTTCCAGCATTGTGTGACATCAAATTCAAATATTTTAATAGAAAGTAAATTCCTCCTTCTATTGTGTGTGTCTACTTTATTTTTCTCCTCTCCTTACTGTGCTTGATCTCAAAACCATATTCACAAAGAGATTTGGTTTTCTCACCTTTAATTGTTTTGCCACGTTTATGCTTACGTTTACTAATTTTCCACATATATCATGCTCTCTTGGCACACTGATACTTGATTTTCCACATAACTTATGCTCTTTTGGCATACTCATACTTGATTGTCTACCTGTAATACAAAGCACAAGTGCTTTGCATGCTCTTCTTCTAATTTGGAATAAATTCAAATACCATCTAGATATACAAGTACGTTTCAAGGTTTTTGTTAAACACATTTTTTATCATGCACATTAAAGTATTTGGTTCATTAATCAACCTGTTGACAAGAAAAATCGTACTTCCGACAACAAGGGGGGCCTCCCTGGTGAAAGGTCCCAATTAGACCTCACACCGTTTGGGATTGGAGCCCCATTCGGTATGTCGGCCTGGCTACCACCATGATTTTTTCCACTCTTGGTTGTCGGATCAGAATATGATGGAGCAGAGGCGAGGATGAAATGACCAATCAACGAAGAAAAATTAGCCCAATATTAACGAACCATAAAAAAATTCAAGCAAGTCTAAGCAGCAAAAAAATAAAAGGGGATATGCCGTAACTGGGATCGGTGAGCCGAAAAACCAGTCAAACATACATGAAAGAAAACACGCTAGAATTTAACTGCAAAGTAGTTCACAATATATTACCATCATGGCAAGGACAAATAAACACTAATCCAAAAGAAGACATACATACAACCACTGAGAAATAGTTCATAACCGATGGTATGCATGAAAGCAGACATACAACATAATGAAGCACTAGACAGCTAGTACTATCACCACAAACAAGCACGTGAATCAGTGTCGTGAAGGAGAATATATTATTAAAGTTGTTTCAATGCCAAATACATGTTTACAACTCGTTAAAACCCAATAGTGGAACATAGGCTATTCATCTCAATGCATGATACAAAACCCTAGCCTTGCTACCCCTATTTCTACTTGAAACCAAGAGCTGAGTGCCTTTATCTCTCTAGGAACAGTTCCTCTATCATACTGGATTTCATTGTCGAGCTAAAAGTCCCCTTTACTCTTTATCGAAGTTGTACATATTGGCTGAGATGACTCTTGAGTTTCCCCTTAACTCTTGGTATTCCCAATTGTTGGGCTGGTTTGCGACTTGGGCCATTTGCGACCTGCAACCCTGGGCCATATGCGACTTGCAACCTTAGGAAATCTGCAACCTGCAACCTCGGGAAATCTGCGACCTGTGACCTCAGGCAATCCGCGACCTGCGACCTTGGGAAATTCGCGACCTATGACCTCAGGCAATCCGTGACTTGCGACCTTAAGCAATCCATGACCTGCAACCTTGGGCAATCCATGACCTGCGACCTCGAACAATCCGTGACCTACGACCTCGAGCAATTCGCGACCTATGACCTCGAACAATCCATGACCTGCGACCTCGAGCAATCCGCGACTTCCGTATTTCTCTTTCGGTGATCTCTGATTTTCACGGAAAGTTGCCCTTTTCCTGTATAAGTTCCTTTGAGCTTAACGTGTGGTTCTTTCGAGCTATGAAAGGATCCACCTCGCATGCCAGAGAAGACCCTAGCTTTGACTCTGTGCATTGGCTACCTATGCCCGCGAACAAAGTAACATGAGTCACATGTATTTAAAATATTGATGCTAAAAGAGATTTGGTTAGCTGAAGGAATGATTTAGCAAATAACAAACTTAGACCCCTAGGTGGTCAAGTGTTCTTAGATTATAAACATGTAGATTTCCACTACAATCACCGGCTGCCAGAGAGCCTCTGTCTCTACTAACAGCTAATGACTAAAACCTTGACCTAGATTCCATATTTCTCCGCCTCCAACTATTTCTTGATAGGATCCCCACTTATCTCTGAATATATGACACCAAGTATGTCCTTGCAATAAATTTTAGTCGATTTTGAATCTAATGCAGGGGCTTCATGATGAATCTCTTTTGTTTCCATCCCTAAAGCAAGCTCCCATAGCCTTATTATACCATCTACAGAACCCGTTACAAAAGACCCTCTGCAGGTGCCATTTCCCATAGAATGTAATGAGTTTCTGGTTTCCAACTTTTGATTTGGTAGACGATTAGAAATATCCCATATACAGGCATTGTACGAAAGGTATGCATAGATCCTGGAGATCTTTGATAATTATGTACATACCACACATAAAGGCTGTGATCATCCATATATAACACCAAGTTTCTGGGAGCTGAAAGCTACAAGCAATGGCATTTGGAAAGTTAAAACCTGCTGAGTTACGTGTGACATGGAAACTTGAATGAAATTTCTCAACAGTTACCCCATGGTACCCATGTGGTGCTGGCTTGGGCAATGCTCTGGCATAGAAAAGAGTTTCTTGCATGAATAGGCGAACAACACCCTTGCCACATGCGCAAGTAATAAGCGACTCTGAAATGACAACCTCATAACCTTGTTGTATCTTCAAATCAACCCATTTTGTAATTGCAACACCAAAATGTAGAAGGAAAAGGATACCAGCAGATGTTCAGGCATAAAAAGGCTGAGGTGTTTCTATTGGCAGGCCTGCGGGAGCATATGCATTTTTAATGTACGATGCAGAAGATATAGAAACAAGTGCACTTTCTTTTTTACTACCAAGACTCACAGGCTTTCCTTCAATTACCAAGGTTCCTATTTGTGATTTGCGAAATCGCTATGGTTAAACTAGTTTTAGCAGATAATGTTCCATTTCGCCAGTCCCAAAGACAAAGAAAGCCATCATGTAGAAAACCAACAGATGCAAGATGCTTCCCATTTGGTGAAATCTCCACACATGAAACTCCGTATTTATGTGCTTTCAACTCAGCAATGCAAGAGCCCGTCAAAGAATTCCTAGCATTTCTTGCAATTTCACCATCATGAATCTGTGTATTAATGTGTCTATTGTTTTAGTGCTGCGGTAGCAACAATCGTTGCATTCGATTTGTAAGACTTCAAAAAAGGGTAACCTTCACGTTATACAAATCATAAGCATGCACTGTCACCACTGAAAAAGGTCACAAGGCTAGCTACCATCTTTTCTTTCTCTCTCGCGGGGTGGTGCGACCTCAGCGGCAATGTGACTTATTAGAGGTCGCTGAGCCACACATCGGAGGATTTTGAGTTTTGAGTCGAGGCTATGTAATGCGACCCAGTGACTCAAGGGGGCATGTGACCTCTTGTCAGTTGCAAGGTCACAACGGTGGTGGATTTTGTCATGTTTGCGACTCAGAAACTCAAAGGATTTGCAACTACTTGTCAGTCGCGAGGGCGCAACGGTGGATGACTTTCTCATGTCTGAGACTTAGCGAATGGTCGAATTTTCACAACTGTCGAACCTTCATGCTATATCCTTGCCACCCTAACGTTTTTGACCCGTACTGTCTGATCGTAGTTAATAGCGATCATGCAGAGGTAGTGATCGGAGCGGCATCCATTGACCGAGACAAGCCTTTGGTAGCTAAGGTTGGAGGTGAAACCTTTAACTTATCTCCACAGCATAACATGACTATATCGGTGCTTCAATGGTGATGCCCCACGCAAGATGCGAATGCTTCAACAACTTGCAGGTGGGCCTCTTAACATTTTGAGGATCACCACAGGCCTATTTCAGGTTTATTTCCTTCTTTCCCAGAACGCTTTGCATCAGGAATCACTATTTCTAACGCTCCCTTACTATGTGTGCTAGTCATGTTACCTGTGGACGAGCTTGGTGGACAATCCCAGGACTACGTTGGAACACAGCATGTAATCTTGTCACGTTGTCAGTGGTGTGATAAGATGATTCGCGTGGTCTTACAGTGTAGCAAGTAGCTTCTGGTCTTGACCCTTCCGTCTTTGTGGAAATGGAACGCGGATCTCAATACACCAGCAATGGCATCCCCTTCCATCCATTCACTTGGTCACCATCTCAAAACCCAGGTTTGAGTTTTCCTTAGACACGACTTACAATAGACTCATGCCACAGCGTTTGAGCGGGCTTATGAGCAGCATACACTTCCCTGCCTCTCATTTCTTAAAAATAATGGTCAACATTTTATTCAAAATCCCGACATGTTAGCACGTTCGGTCAATCATTGTTTGCCATGTGTAAGGGTCATCGAAAGGCCCCTCCGAAAATTCTCTTCATAGTCCCATGCTTCCACTATCATATTCAACTCACCCTCATGATATTGACCCCTCCACGATATCAGCTTGAATAGATACCAACAGTAAATCGCTCTGTGTTTATCTCATGTGGAGCCCTCATGAAACCATTCCCCCACCGTACTTGTACTGGAGGCAGAACCTTTCATCTGCCCAAGTGTCTTGAGTGCAATGCTCTTGTCAACTCTATTGCACTGAGCTTCCAAAACCTGAGCAGCAACACCGTATTTCTCCACCAGAGGTTCTTTTGTCAAATGGATTTTTAATGGATCTGATGTTGAGAGGGAAACATGGAGGCCATGTGTAGAAAACATGGGAAAAGGATTTCGGTGATAATCCAGAAATAATGAGTTGTTTCTCAAAGGGGACATGGCCAAGCCAATCTGGGATAGATAAAACAAATATTGCAATTCAGGAGACTTCCTCAGATTATTTCCATGTGCAATATTATGCGTGACAATAAATGCAGCCGCCAAGCGATCAATATCACCAACCTTGCCATATTGAGGATGAAATTTAATTGTTGTCATTATTTTAGATTCATAAATTTTGTTGAGTGTGTACAAATTTGCATAGAAATAGTAAGCAAATTACACAAAAGCAGGCTTGAAATCATGTGTCCACTGAGCTGGGGTTGGCATGCGCTTTGTGGGATTCCTTTGATGTTTACTTTCATCATCTACCATATCAAAGCCAAACATTTGTTTCAAGAAGATGCATAGTTGAGGATGAGAACTTGGATCAACTGCAACCTCAAAGAGAGGAATGAATATGTTATCCAAGATATTTCGAAAATATGGAGTGATTCCTATCCCTTTGTAGACATTGTACAATCGATGAGGCTGAATTAACTAGATGTCACTTTCATTGTATATCTCATTGTTAACAAAGCCACTTGTCGACTGGTTCCATTCGCTTTGTTTCCTTTCATAAATAGATATCCCATATTCTTCCATTTGACATTCACTTTCTTCTGGATCAGATCATATTTGTTCAGCAAGAAAACAACCTTTAATGAGATTGTCTTTATTTAGGGAAAACTTCTGAGTCTACTTTGTCCACATGGGTTATACTTCAAACTAGACTTATCAAATTGGTGAAATGTATTATTTTCTGCATGTACATCTAGGAGATCAACATTGAGCTGGTATTTTGTAGGACTTTCGAAAACTTCCTTTAAGGTGAGATATTTGCCATCCCAAAATATAACTACCTCGTCCGGTTCCTCCTTCAGCTTAGATTTTATAAAACGTAGCAAATGCTTCTAGTTCATGCATCATGGCACAAGGTATGAACATTTCCCAATGGAGTGATTCTAAGTATCCGATGTACATCAATGAAGAATTTTGTTGCATCGACAACATGAAAAGTTCTATCCTTGATTCTTTATTTGGATAAACATGTACCACATTACCCTCCTTTTAGCCATACTGCTCACTTGCTCCTCCCCATTACCTGTTGGCGCATCCCTGTCATCCGCCTTAATGAGGTCTTCAACTGTAGCCTTAAGTCTCATCCCCACATGGGCAGGGGGCATGTGGATGAAAGTGTCCTGTTTCGCAAATCTGGTCTTTTTATTTAGCTTCAATTTATTTCCCTCGGTGTGGCGATGACATTGATGAGTATATCATCCGTGGGATTGATTGTATGAAACATTATAACATCAATTAGTTCACAGTTACCCTGTAGAGAATGATTCCCTCAAATAATTTACATGAGCTTGGTGAAGTATCCAAACAGAATGCCTAAATGATCCATGATGAAAGGGCTTCTAACGAATATACTTAATGCACAAAGAAGTTTCCATTTGAGTGTATGCATGGTGATCCCCCCACACATGGTGTGGCTGCGGCGAAAGAATCTTGTCATGATGGTGAGAAGGTTCAATGACTACAGGCCGGGTCAAAACCCTAATGGCTAAGTGAGTAGGGGAACCTGAAATTTTAGATATAACCAAAATTTTCGGTGGTGTTGTAGTGGCTACAACAATTGGCGAACCACTGGTAGAATCCAGCATCTCTGTCAACACCCCAACAATATTCTGAGTCTAGGAAGTGATGCAAGGGAATATTGAACAAGTTCTGAGGGTACCCTTGTATTACTTTTACCTTTTCAGATATGCCCAATCCTTATGCCTCAACTAGGTCTTGTTAATCAAAACGTGTCAAAGTGGACTCTCACGGATGCTAATGGTTGGTTGATGATGTAGAGAGAAAGACAACGGGCTTATTCTATTCAGAATTTTAAAATAAGTTTTTGGTGTTGCTCCGCTGCCAGCAGGCCTGGAAAGTACCCCGGTGGAGTCACTTCAAGAAATCACAAATGTTTCTCTGCTACTAGCGAGCCTGGTTAGTACCCCGGCGGAGTCATTGTGTTACCTCTCTACGCAGGAAGCCTTTGTCAATATTTTACCCTTAATTGTTCATGTGCTTGTAGCACTTATTTTCATGTGCTCATGGCACTTATTTTTCATGGGCGGATGAGGGATCTCGACTTATTTTACGGGAAAGATAGGTTGTTTCTTGTTTGACAGAAACTGAAATATATCATGATTTAGGTTTTGCCTCATGCCAAGCCTTCACATCCTACGTACCACCCCAGGCGAAACGTGAAAAACAGATCATTAAGATGTTTGAGACTATGCTGGGCACAAGGCTCAGGTGACGGGTATAGGCCATTTGAACTCGTTAGGGTTCCCCATAAGCAACCGGCTCGTATCTCACTGGCTAATGAAATTAAACTCATAGGAATTATGTTGAGAACGTCACTTTGATGACCTGCTCTGAGAGAAGCTACCTCTTGGGGTAACCACCACAATCCCACACAACAATAGGGTTAGGGTTTCGATTCGTGTAGCGGGGTGAAGGCAACCAATCAGCTCTGAACCCATGCAAAGGGAGTAAGAAGGTTAGGCTGGGTGCCTAGGGATTCAAGGCCTAGATCTCAATGAGGGCTCACGCAATGGTATGGAAACTTTCATAGTTAAATCAACAACTGGTGCAAATGCTACGAGGTAGAAGGCGCACAACATGATGCAACAAACGAGGCTTATGACGCAATGAGATACCATGTGCGAGAAAGAGAAACTAGTTGCAGGTGAAAAACAAGGCAAAGAACACGCAACTATTAACTAAATATAATGCAGCAACAAGCAAACTGAAAAAACATGAGTGCAAAAATAAATGGAAAATTATAATGCATAAACTACCAACCGCACGAAAAGACAGCAAGAATAATTTTAAACATAAATCAAACCCTTAGCGAGTGAACCTAATTAACAACTTGAATAACAAATTTTATTAGTAGATCCTAGCTAGCCTAATGCTAAAACTCTAGTTTAAACAAATAGGCGGTTGGGTTATGTAAAATTAGCTTTCTAGTGCAGCCATCGCATTAGTTCCCGCCCTGCAAGAACAAAAATGTTCACAATCAGAGCCAGCATACAAAATTGTGCACCAACAACAAGACTTGCATGAAGAGTATGTGCAATAGCAAGAAGGTCATGGCTACTTACTAGAGAACGTGCCAGAATAGATTGTGCTAACTAAATTTCACTTTCATCCTGATACATAGAAATAGGTGCTTTAAATCTAAAATTATTTATAAATGACACACATCCGTCGACGCACAACCCTAGGTCCGATGGAAGCAGGGAAAGAAATTTCCTATTTGTAGGTATATTCATTGGATAGGATTCATCAAACCAGCTGGAAATCTCATCATGATTTTGAGGATGATCACTTTGATAGAACCAAAAAAATAGGCATCCGCCAGGCGAATTTCAGATGCTTGCAAATCCACTTGCAGAAACCCTAATTTTTAAAACCCTAGTTCGAATTTGTCCCTGGGTTTTTTCGAGGATGTGAGGATTCGAAGCAACCTTCAGTGGAGGCCGACATTCTTCACCGTCCTGGAAAAACTCAAGACCTTCGAGTGGGGGGCTTCCAAACTTAGATGGTTTGGTGAGACCAACTGGCGAACAGATGTGATCATTAATCATGGTGACTGGAAAAACGTCAGTGGGCTTATCATTAATTTGGCCAAATGTGTGCACACTAATAGATGGACAATCTAATGGGTCAGATTATTTAGATTTCCCAGGATAGGGTGAATTGACCAGAAGATTTTCATGCAGTGGAGGGATTTTCCAAACACCAGATGCTTGTGCCGACATGCAACTTGTACTGGTTGGGCAACAACAGATAAGATTAGAGACAATCGCCGGTGTTTTCCTTCCAGTGAATAAATTAGGGTATATCAGTTGTTGCGTACTAGCTATTACGGGATAGAAAAATGTTCTTAGAGAAACATCACTTGAATGAAAAACCTGCCCAGATGAGCTGACATTCAATGTGGTTATGCTGAGAGGAATGTGATACATGGGAACCGTAATTTCATAAACCCTACTTTGAGAAACCCTAGTCTGACTTGTTTCAGGGGTCTCATGAGGTTTGTGAGAACTTGAGATAACAGACAACAAAAGCTGAATTGTTTCGATTTCCTGATAGGTCCCTAAATCATCACGAGGCGGATCATCGAACTTTGGTGGCTTCATATGGTCGACAGATAGATATGAATGACAGTTCTCAGGGCCGTGAGTGAATATGTTTTCAGATAAGTAGTGATCATTGGATCCATCAATTTGATCAGGTTGGGTACCTAGCCTGTTAGGCTGCCTAGGAGTTAACAGTTGGGATGAATCGATAAAAGAAGTGTCTTGAAGTTGCCCAGACAGGAAATCACTCCTTTGGCTTTTTAAATATTTCGGATGAAAAAAATCAGACATAAGGGATTCATCAATTTTGTAGTGTGATTGTGAAACACCACTGGTGTGCTCATGATTATCGCCAATACCAGTATAAGAAAATTTTGAATGACTTAAAGAAATTACTAGTGTGGTAGAATCATGAAATAAATCAGGGAATATTGGATGAAATGGTTCAAATGTGGGGGTATCAACCATACACGGCCTTCCATCTCACACATCAGTGTCATCCAAAAAGGTCAATGATTTCATATGCCCATCACGGTCCAATGATTTTGTGGGGAAATCAACTTTGCCCAAGACAAGACTTAATTTATTGTCAGTATGAGAATGAGATTTAGAATCATACCCAGGCAAACATTCAGTGGACTTGAGATAGGTTTCATTGATAGGGAGAGATGTTAGGCCAGTATGCTTTTCAAGCTCCGATTTGACAGAGTGTGTGAAATATTTCGAGACCAAATCCGAACAACTGGCAGCTTGAAGATCATTATAACAGTCACTAGGATCAGGCCTGGTTGTCAATTGAAATTGTTCTAGGGAAACTAAAACCACGTGTCAAAACTGTTTAATTAAATATGTCCAATCGACATCCCTTTCAGGGAACTCAAGACAAAAATTAAAAAACCTGATAGAAAACTCCTCTATATATTCTTGAGGTTCCATTCTGATCTCATTTAACTTTATTAATACATTTTGAAAATCGTACCTGTGAAAAGCTTGTTGTAATTCACCGGTGAGCTGTTCAAACGAATGGATGGAAGCTGTCGGCAATGTGCGGCACCATTTCTCAGTGCGACCTTCGAGAGTGAGGGAGAAAAGCACGCAAGCCAAATCCTCGTTGTCAACTTCATAACACTCACAAAAATCACAGAAATCCAAAAGGTGATCGGTTATGGAAACTCCGCTTTCACCATCGAATTTTAACTAGGACAAGTGATACATAGGTTCATCGGGGATTGAGCATCAAGAACCAGATAAATCTGATAAAAATCTCAGGAGAATGATTTTGGGATGAGCCATTGCAGATATGAGATTAACTACAAGCTCTGAGGGCTCAACTTGTCATCTGACCCTCCTTCTAGCGCCAATTTGTTGACGGGAAAAATCATACTACCGACAACAAGGGGGGCCTCCCCGGTGAAAGGTCCCAATTATACCTCACACCGTTTGGGATAGGAGCCCCATCCGGTATGTGGCCCCGGCTGCCGCCATGATTGTTTCCACTCTTGGTTGTCGGATGAGAAGATGATGGAGCAGAGGCGAGGATGAAATGACCAATCAGCGAAGCAAAATCAGCCCAAGATTAACGAACCATAAACAAAGATGCAAGAAAGTCTAAGCAGCAAAAAAATAAAAGGGGATATGTCGTAACTAGGATCAGTGAGCCAAAAACCCAATCAAACATACATGAAAGAAAACACGCCAGAATTTAACTGCAAAGTAGTTCACAATAGATTACCACCATGGCAAGGACAAACAAACACTAATCCAAAATCAGACATACATACAACCACTGAGAAATATTTCATAACCGATGGTATGCATGAAATCAGACATACAACATAATGAAGCACTAGATAGCTAGTACTATCACCACAAACAAGCATGTGAATCAATGTCGGGAAGGAGAATATATTATTAATGCTGCTACAACACCAAATACATGTTTACAACTCGTTAAAACCCAATAGTGGAATATGGGTTGTTCATATCAATGCATGATACAAAACCCTAGCCTTGCTACCCCTCTTTCTACTTGATACCAAGAGCTAAGTGCCTTTAGCTCTCTAGCAAAAGTTCCTCTATCGTACTAGCTTTCATTATCGAGCTAAAAGTCCCCTTTACTCTTTCTCGAAGTTGTACATATAGGCTGAGACTACTCTTGGTCTTCCCGACTGTTGGGCTAGTTTGCGACTTGGGCCATTTGCGACCTGCGACCCCGGGCCATCTGTGACTTGTGGCCTTAGGCAATCCGTGACATGTGACCTCAGGCAATCTGTGACCTAACACCTCGGGCAATCCGCGACCTGCGACCTCAGGAAATTCGCGACCTGCGACCTTGGGCAATCCACGACCTGCAACCTCGGGAAATCCGCAACCTGCGGCATTGGGCAATCCGCAACCTATGACCTCGAACAATCCGTGACCTGTGACCTCGAGCAATCCACGACCTGTGACCTCGAACAATCTGCGACCTGCGACCTCGAGCAATCCACAACTTGCGTATTTCTCTTTTGGTGATCTCTAATTTTCATAGCAAGTTGCCCTTTTCCTCCATAACTGCCTTTGATCTTAACGTGAAGTTCTTTCGAGCTTTAAAAGGATCCACTTCGCATGCTAGAGAGGACCCTAGCTCCGACTCTACGCATCGGCTACCTCTACCTATGAAAAAAGTAATATGGGTCACATGTATTTAAAATATTGATGTTAAAACAGATTTAGTTAGCTGAAGGAATGATTTAGCAAATAATAAACTTAGACCCCTAGGTGGTCAAGTGCTCTTAGATTATAAACATGTAGATGTCCACTACAATCACCGGCTTCCAGACAGTCTCTATCTCTACTAACATCTAATGAATGAAAACCTTGACCTAGATCCCAGATTTCTCTGCCTCCAACTATTTCTTGATAGAATCCCCACTTATCTCTAAATATATGACACTAAGTATGTCCTTGCAATAAATGTTAGTCGATTTTGAATCTAATGTAGGGGCTTCGTGATGAATATCTTTTGTGTCCATCCCTAAAGCAAGCTCCCATAGCCTTATTGTACCATTTGCAGAACCCATTACAAAAGACCCTCTGCAGGTGCCATTTCCTATAGAATGTAATGAGTTTCCGGTTTCCAACTTTTGATTTGGTAGAATATTAGAAATATACCATATACAGG
This sequence comes from Pinus albicaulis, assembly GCA_034641835.2. Classification (NCBI taxonomy): domain Eukaryota; kingdom Viridiplantae; phylum Streptophyta; class Pinopsida; order Pinales; family Pinaceae; genus Pinus; species Pinus albicaulis. Next base: position 77,662 of record JAXQQM020092258.1, on the reverse strand, counting down.
AATTGTGTGAAAGGTATGCACAGATCCTGGAGATCTTTGATAAATTATGTACATCCCACACATAAAGGCTGTGATCATCCATATATAACACCAAGTTTCTAGGAGCTGAAAGCTACAAGCAATGGCATCTGGAAAGTTAAAACCTAGTGAGTTACTTGCCACATAGAAAATTGAATGAAATTTCTCAACAATTACCCCATGGTACCCATGTGGTTCTGGCTTGGGCAATGTTTCGGCATATAAAAGAGTTTCTTGCATGAATAGGTGAACAACACCCTTGCCACATGCGCAAGCAATAAGCGACTCTGAAACGGCGAGCTCATAACCTTGTATCTTCAAATCAAACCATTTTGTAATTGCAACACCAAAACGTAGAATGCAAAGGATACTAGTAGATGTTAAGGCATAAAAAGGATGAGGTGTTCCTATTGGTAGGCCTGTGGGAGCGTATGCATTTTTAATGTATGATGCAGAAGATATAGACACAAGTGCACTTTCTTTTTTACTACCAAGACTCACAGGCTTTCCTTCAATTTCCAAGGTTCCTATTTTTGATTTGCGAAATTGCTATGGTTAAACTAGTTTTAGCAGCTAATGTTCCATTTCACCAGTCCCAAAGACAAAGAAATCCATCATGAGAAAAACCAACAGATGCAATATGCTTCCCATTTGGTGAAAAAGCCACACATGAAACTCTTTATTTATGCGCTTTCAACTCAGCAATACAAGAGCCCATCAAAGAATTCCTAGCATTTCTTGCAATTTCACCATCATGAATCTGTATATTAATGTGTCTATTGTTTTAGTGCCACAATAGCAAAAATAATTGCATTCTCTTTGTAAGACTTCAACAAAGGGGAACCTTCACGTTATACAAATCAGAAGCGTGCACTGTCACCACTGAAAAAGGTCGCAAGGCTAGCTGCCCTCTTTTCTTTCTCTCTTGTGGGGTGGTGTGACCTCAGAGGCAATGCGACTTATTAGAGGTCATTGATTCGCACATCGGAGGATTTTTAGTTTTGGGTCAAGGCTGTGTAATGTGACCCAGCGACTCGAGGGGGCCTGCGACCTCTTGTCAGTCGCAAGGTTGCAAGGGTGGCAGATTTTGTCATGTTTGCGACTCAACGACTCAAAGGATCTGCGACTACTTGTCAGTCGCAAGGGCGCAACGGTGGATTAATTTTTCATGTATGATACTTAGCGAATAGTCACATTTTCACAACTCTCGAACCTCCATGCTGTATCCCCGCCACCCTGACATTTGTGACCTTTAGTGTCTGATCTTAGTTAATAGCGATCATGCAGAGGCAGTCATTTTAATGGCATCCATTGACCGAGACAAGCCTTTGGTAGCTAAGGTTGGAGGTGAAACCTTTAACTTATCTCCACGACACAACATGAATATATCGGTGCCTCAATGGTGATGCCCCATGCAAGATGCGACTGCTTCAACAACTTGCAGGTGGGCCTCTTAACATTTTTAGGATCACCGCAGGCCTGTTTCAGGTTTATTTCCTTCTTTCCCAGAATGCCTTGCATCAAGAAGCACTATTGCTAATGCTCCATTACTATGTGTGCCAGTCGTGTTACCTGGGGACGATCTTGGTGGAAAATCGCAGGACTGCGTTGGATAACAACGTGAAATATTTTCACGTTGTCAGTGGTGTGATAAGTTAATCCATGTGGTCTTATAGTGCAACAAGTGGCTTATGGTCTCAACCCTTCCGTCTTTGTGGAAATGGCACGTGGATCTCAATACACCAGCAACGACATCCCCTTCCATCTGTTCACTTGGTCGCCATCTAAAAACCTAGGTTTGATTTTTCCTTAGACACGACTTACAATAGACTCGTGCCACAGCGTTTGAGCAGGCTTATGAGCAGCATACACTTCCCCGCCTCTTGTTTCTTAAAAAGAATGGTCAGCATTTTATTCAAAATATTGACACATTAGTGTGTTCCATCAATCATTGTTTTCCAGGTGTAAGGGTCGTCGAAAGGCCCTTCGAAAATTCTCTTCATAGTCCCATGCTTCCACTATCATCTTCAACTCACCCTCGTGATATCGACCCCTCCACGATATCAGCTTCAATAGATACCAACGGTAAATTGCTCGATGTTTATCTCATGTGGAGCCCTCACAAAACCATTCCCCCACCGTACTTGTACTGGAGGCAGAACCTTTCAGCTGCACAATTTTTCTGAGTGCATTGCTCTTGTCAACTCTATTGCACCAAGCTTCCAAAACCTAAGCAGCAACACTGTATTTCTCCACTAGAGGTTCTTTTGTCAAACATATTTGTAATGGATCTTTTGTTGAAAGGGAAACATGGAGGCCATGTGTAGAAAACATGGAAAAATTATTTCGGTGATAATCCAGAAATAATGAGTTGTTGCTCAAAGGGGACATGGCCAAGCCAATCTGGGATAGATAAAACAAATATTGCAAAGAAGGAGACTTCCTTAGATTATTTCCATGTGCAATATTATGCGTGAAAAGAAATGTAGCCGCCAAGCGATCAATATCACCAACCTTGCCATATTGAGGATGAAATTTAATTGTTGTCATTCTTTTAAATTCATAAATTTTGTTGAGTGTGTACAAATTTTCATACCGATAGTAAGCAAATTACAAAAAATCAGGCTTGAAATCATTTTTCCACTGAGATGGGGTTGGCATGTGCTTTGTGGGACGCCTTTCATGTTTACGTTCATCATCTACCATATCAAATCCAAACATCTGTTTCAAGAAGATGCATAATTGAGGATGAGAACTTGGATCAAATTTAACCTCAAAGAGAGGAATGAATATGTTATCCAAGATATTTCGAAAAGATGGAGTGAGTCCTATCCCTTTGTACACATTGTACAGTCAAGGAGAATTAATTAACCAGATGTCACTTTCACTGTATATCTCATTGTTAACAAAACCACTTGCCGACCGGTTCCATTCGCTTTGTTTCCTTTCATAAATAGATATCCCATATTCTTCCATTTGACATTCACTTGCTTCTAGATCAGACCATATTTTTTTGACAGCTCAGCAAGAAAACAACCTTGAATGAGATTCTCTTTCTTTAGGGAAAAATTCTGAGTCTACTTTGTCCACATGGGTTATACTTTAGACTAGACTTATCAAATTGGCGAAATGTATTATTTTCTGCATGTACATCCAGGAGATCAACATTGAGATGGTATCTTGTAGGACTTTCAAAAAATTCCTTTAAGGTGAGATATTTGTCATCCCAGAATATAACTACCTCATCTGATTCCTCCTTTAGCTTAGATTTGATAAAACACAGCAAATGCTTCTGGTTCATGCATGATGGCACAAGGTACGAACATTTCCCAATGGAGTGATTCTAAGTATCCAATGTACATCAGTGAAGAATGTTGTTGCATCAGCAACATGAAAAGTTCTTTCCTTTATTCTTTATTTGGATAAACATGTACCACACCATCCTCCTTTTAACCATACTGCTCACTTGCTCCTCCCCCTTACCTGTTGGCGCATCCTTTTCATCTGCCTTAAAGAGGTCTTCAACTATAGCCTTAAGTCTCATCCCCACATGGGCAGGGGGCATGTGGATGAAAGTGTCTTGTTTCGCAACTGTGGCCTTGTATGAAACATTATAACATCAATTAGTTCACAGTTACCCTATAGAGAATGATGCCCTCAAATAATTTACATGAGCTTGGTGAAGTATCCAAACAGAATGCCTAAATGATCCATGATGAAAGGGCTTCTAACGAATATACTTAATGTACAGAGAAGTTTCCATTCGAGTGTATGCATTGTGATCCCCGCACACATGGCATGGCTGTAGCGAAAGAATCTTGTCATGATGGTGAGAAGGTTCAATGACTACGGGTCGGGTCAAAACCCTAATGGCTAAGCGAGCAGGGGGACTTGAAATTGTAGATATAACCAAAATTTTGGGTGGTGTTGTAGCGGCTACAACACAACCCATTCGACACCACTACAAATTCTAATGCCCATAATGAGTTTTGAACACTATCTTGAATATGTCTTTGTTTTTAATTCATACCAAATTTAAATCTATCTTGGAAAATATTTTTGTACCTATCATTTGGTCAAACAAGTCATTGAACCTTGGAAGTAGGTAATTTATTTTTTTTCATGGTTCTATTTCACTATTTTTAATCAATATGAAGTCTCAAAATTTTATCCTTTATCACAAAAACTCTTGGTCCCTAAAAAAAAAAACTCTTTCCCTCACATAGCATTTGTTCAACAGTTCTTTCATTTACATTTTTACCTCTCGTAGTTTTGGCATTCTCAGTTGATACACAACCTTAGATATTGGCTCAACTCCTAGAACTAGAATACATGGAAAAAATCACTTTCCTCTTAGGAGGAAGTTTGGGGAATTCCTTTAGAAATATATGTTTCAATTTCTTTAAAACTATAAAATCTTCTGTCCAAGGCCCTTTATCCTTAGACTTTATCACATTTTGAAAATATTTTGACAGCCTTTTTTGAAACATTTCTTCATACACAATGCTGAAATTTGCCTTATAGATATAGGCCTTAGGATTCCTTGCACCATTCTCACCTTCCTCTAAAGATTGAAATAACCATACATATTTTTGCAGCAATCGATTTTGTCTCAACAAAACTCAAACCAATTCATCTCAATCAGTATATTTATGATAATTCTAGTAACAACACATGTGAATCTGCATGAGTGAATGCTTTGTTCATGTCCAAAGGACAACTCTTCACTACCATGAATTCTTGTGTGTAACTCTCTTAAAACAACTTTAGATAAATTTAGTAGAAATGAATTTAGTAGCAAGTATCTTAACAGAATCATTACCATGAATCGAACCAGGGTTAGGGGATGCCTGAGAGTGAATTCCTCGACTGGAGGGTTTTCATGAAAACCATTTCATAACAGAAAGGCTTCCCAGTCTAACCCTAACATACTGAACTAATATTTACCTAAAATAGAAATTACACTATGATGAACCAGAGAGTGACGTACATTATTGTGACATTTTGGATATGTCAAGGACACCTTAACTAGTGACAGATACAAAAAATGTGACATATTTAATGGAAATCCCATAAAAACAAAGAGTAACTTAATATGGTAAAGAAAGACAAGGCTATATCGAACTTCATAGGTGATATAACCTCTTAGAAACAACATCATAATTTTCCGCTTAGGATTTGAATAGTAATTCGACATATATTTGATATCGTAAGTATATCTCTTTCATGTCAACAACTTTCTCCATGGAAACTTCGTAATCCTTCGAGGTTTCGACTAGATTTCACCCTCCAATGGCATGCGAGTAGCATGATAAATAAACTCAACATCCACTATAAACTCTAGGTCTCCTACCTTGGATTTTTTACCATTGAAGTAAGAAGCAAATTCCTCGGCAACTGATTGGTTATAAACCTAAAATAACCTGAGAAATTAAAACCTTCCTACTGATCGAGAAAGTTTACCAAAATTGTAATATGCTTCTAATAAATCAGTGCCTTTGGTTTCAAAATGGATAACTTGAGACATGAATGACCTATGGGCATAATAGTTTTCCACATCACCAAACGACTTGTAGTCACCAAACCATGGAAACCCTAACCTACCGTTTTGATAGAGTCATGAACCAAAAGGGAATGAAGGAGAAAAAAATGGAATAACCCCTAAAAAATATAATAAATAATGTATTGTATTGTAAGTTATAATTTTAATAGGTTTGGATATTTTCATTTGTTAGATGCCTAAAGTTGGCAAGGATTGACCGTTGAATGGACACCACTGATGTCGATAACCCCACTTCAATTATTTATTGATCTTGAAACTTACATGACTGTGATTCGAAAAATATCAACCAAAAACTATAAAGTTTTTTAATATTAAAAAATGGAAAAGGAAGGAATATAGAACATATGCAGCATTCCAAATAAAGAAAAACAAGAATATAGCACTAAAATCTGGAAAATGCCAGAAATATGCTGCAACTGAAATTTACATCAAGGCATTATAACTATGAGCAAAAAAAGTTGAGTCATATCATTATAAACAATAGAAAATATGAATGTACACAGTACTCCAAAAGGAATGCAATCAAGCCACAAGATGGCTGAAATACACTAAAGAAGCTAAGCATTGGAAATGTTGTGCTGCTACTGCTACTATTACTAGAAACTACTGTTACTAAGAAGAATAAAAATGTGTGGAATGTTGTTAGAGTGTTCCGAATAATCCAGTATTTTAACCATTTCTACTACTCAAAAAACCCAGCAAACCCAAAAATGGTTTGGCCAGATCTTAACTTTGGATTTTCGGCACTTTTTGGGTTGCCCACTGCAACAACTAACTAAAATAACGCAGTCATGGATTGGAACTGTGCTGTAGGGGATAAAAACACTATGTACTGATGCAAAATGTATGAATGATGATCTAGGGCCTTCTTTAATAGCCTCCAAAGAGAAAGAAACCTCCCTCTAATGAGATCTAGCTCAGAAATCTCCCAAATCAAACCTCCACAACTTTTTCCCTGCAACACAACAAAAAATCCTCAACAAGAACTATGATGTACATTAAGACTGAAGCCTTGGCTAAATGTATGATAGTTGAATGTAGTGAAAACTCTTCCAAGAGGCCTCTCAAGGAAAGAGGTGGGGTTCCCGATTAGGAACACCCTATGCTAAACAAAACTGCAATCTTAGCTAAACAACTGAAGAAAGCTATATGTCTAAAAAGACCATATATTCAGAAATATAATAACATCAACATCAACCTTCATATGGCTTCCATCCTCTTCCTTAAATAGAATATGAGCTTGAAAACCCTAAGCCCCATCCATAAAGGTCACTATATTCACACAATGCATCTCCATCAAAAACTGCATTGTACCTCATTGATGGCCACTCCTCCATGACAACGTTGTTGATTTTGTCAAGGTTGACCCAGTCAAATTGATCCAGCCCCTTTCACACAAAGGGTGCTTTAATTAAGCTACCGATGTTTGTCTCTTTCACATTTGGCATTGATTTATTCATTATTAAGGAGAAATATGGACCTCCTTTTCCCTCTTATTCTTTAAAAAAAGAAGTAAAATAAAATTGAATATTCCAATTAGCTCATGACTAATTGGGAATATTATAGTCCTCCCTTCCCAAATGTTTATTGTCCTCAAGAAAATGACAAGGTGAGTGTTGCAACTCTTTCCTTCCTCCATTGGTGACACCAACATGTGATAAGCTTCCCTCATAAGCTAAGTGTTCACCAATCCATCCCTACATGAATTTCTCCTCCAAAGTTCTCATGAGATGCAAATAATCCATCCCATAAGGAGACAATAGTTCAAATGAAACAAACATGGTTTTCCCAATGTTCTCCCTGAAACATGTAGCATAAGGTACATTGAGAATATCCATCCCATAGGGCACATACATACCTCCCATCCTCCCTCCATACATTACCATAAAAATTACAAGCACATCATCAATGTATGGGATCAAAATCAAATACATAAAAACATAAATTTGTGCATATGGAGGTGGGTCATAGTCCCACATGTGGAACCAGCACAGTGTATCTCCTAACTACATCAGATCATGATGTGGTAAGTGGTTTCCCCACCACTTACTTGCTGCCCAAGTCATCTCACTATGGCTGAAAGTGTGAGATATATTTTGTGCCTTTGGAGTGCACCCATCATGATACAAAATCATCTCCCTTTTTCCTCCAAGGGAGTGGCCATATTCAGAAATTTTTGCGGCCCAAAGTTGGCCATGAAGTTTATATGGAATAGTACTCCTTTTTGGAGCTATGGCCTACATAAACATAGTAAAATAATTCATATGTTCATCAAATAAAATAGTATGTACACAAGCATGTCTTTCACCAAAGTTCCTCCTTAAACAAATGGAATGGTGCATAGATCTATATCCCCTCTCAAAAGAAGAAAGAGTTGGTTGAATTAACTCCTTTATAGAGTTATGTTGCTGCCCCAACTCCACATGGTACATGCATATTTGAAAATTCTGATATAGTTCTCCTTCAAAGCCCTTCCAAGTGTAGCTTCTCATGATGACGTTGTAGAATCTCATGGAATATGTGAGGCTGAAAAAGAACTCTTCATAGGCCCTTTGTGGAAACTTATCCTTGAGCTTGGAGGATCTAGACAAGAAGATCCTACCATGATAATAGATTACTCATTCTTGGACTGAATATCCTTCTTCATGTAGCTGGTCATCAAGTATCATGCATGCATGAAGATCCTTAAAATAATCCACCAACAGTTGGGATTTCCAATATGGATCAATCTCCCACAGCGACAACATTGATGATCTATCAAAATAAATGTATGTCATATGGTTTTTCTCCTCCTTGACATCTCCCATGCCAAAGGTACATGTTGGAAGGTCATTCCCTCCATGCTTCTCCTCCCACATTGCAGAATCTGAAATGAGAGTCGGTAATGATGATGTTGGAAGAATGTCTCCCTCCTCCTTGAGCCTACCCAAGACTCCCAACGTTGTCTCATGGTCTTCTAATGCTCCCATCCCTCCTAGATCTATGCTTAGAGCATCATGCTCTGAGATATTTTCCACAAGATCTCAATCAGGTGGTCTCCCAGGTGGTTTGCCACTAAATAATAGTGTCCCATGCAGCAATCTCATAAGCATGATAGATGGGACTGTAAGGTTCTTCCTTCCACTGTGTAAATCCATCTCTGATTCCTGTGTGGAAGTTTTATGTAAAGGCCATGTATGCATGCCTTTGATCATTTGAGTCTTACCACTCTTTTTATCCACCCATTCCCTTTGCAAAGCGTCCCAATTAGTGGTGACTTTCCCCAAAGTAATCAACCATTGAACACCCAATATCACATTGGTGTCAGATATGTCAACCACAAAGAAGTGATCAATCAATGGATATGTCCCCATGGTGAATGATAATGAAGGGACATAATGCATGCATTGCATTGTTCTATCTCCTTGGACCAAAATAGAGAATCCCTCAAAATCATTAGTGGGTATTTCCCTCCTTTTCACTAGTTGGAAATCAATAAAATTGTGGGTAGCCCCACTATCAACCAAAATAGAAACCCTCCGATTCAAGATGGAACCTTTAAATCTTAAGGTCAAGTACTTAGGTATTACTCTCAAAGATGCAAGAGCCCCTCCAATAAGAGAAAATGCTCCATTCCCATCTCCTGATGGTGTTGTTTCATCTCCTGCAGTGTCAGCGCTGTGACCTCTGTGTCGTTCATCTTCTTCTTCCTCCTCATCATCTGAGAAGACCTTTATGTAATGTTCTTTTCCAGCTGCAAATCTATGTCCAGGTGCCCAAGCTTCTTGGAAAGTGAAGCAAAGCTTCCTTCTTCTTAGATATCTTCAGACATCATCATCAAGAGGTTTCTTGTATTGACTCTCCTTTGAAGGAGCAACATTTTCTTCTTTTCCCTTTGATGGAAAAGAGGGCTTATGATGAAATGTTGCCTTTGCTTTTGGAAAGGCATCTTGAAGGTCTCTATCCCTTTCAATGGCATCATGTAGGGTATTGGGCTTCGTATAATTAAACAACCCATGAAGAGGTTCATCTAACCCATCAATGAACATGTACACCCTTCTTGCTACAGAAAAATCAGGAACCATAACAAAATGTCTTAAAAATTTGGATATGTAAGTTTCTGCATTACCTGATTGTTTCAACTTTGCAAGGCTCATGAATGGTGATTCAGGATCTCTTCTATCAAATATTTCCACCAGCCTTCTAGTGAAGTTTGATTAAGCAGTCACATTGGAATGACCCAATGTAGACAAGCCATGGAACCACCAGTCATGTGCTTCACCTTGAAGGTGTAGCACTATAATCTTAATGGCCTCCATTTCCAGAATCTTGTTCAATTGAAAGTAGATGTCAAGTTTTTCTACGCAAGATTTGGAAGTGCACTTGGATGACCCATCAAAATTGGGTAAAAATAATATACCCATAGTATGGTGTCGATCATGATTCTGAATGAATCCACCACTTCTATGATGATGCCTTGGTCTTCTATTGTCCTTCACTTGAAAAAACTCCTGAAAACTCAAGCGATATTTGAACCTTTGAGTTTGAGATTCATACTCCATAAAATAGTCTTCAAGGGCTTCTTGCTCTCGAAACCCTTCATTTCCCACAGCAAAAAATTTACGCATGGTAGAGTGTTGGGAAAATTGTGGTTGTTGCATTGGTTGATCATTCCAGTGATGAGACATGCCAGAGCCTTCTCCATGATGAAATCCTTTAGGGGATTCCGTGATTCTGTCCATTCTCATCTCCTTGATCTCTCTAGCAATGTATTGCATGGCTCTAAGAAGGATCTTAGGGAAATCCTCTTCATCTTCACCCCCAGATAAAGGGGTTTTACCCTTGTCTTCTTTCTCATTAGTATAATCAAACTTTTTGTGTCTTCTCTTTTGATACCTCTTCTCTCTGTCAGTAAGAGGCTCTCCTTCTTCAGATGACATATTACCTTTTAGAATTCACAGGCTATGCCAAGATGATGCTCCGATGCCACTGTGATATTCCAAAATGGAAAAGCCAGGAATATAGAACATATGCAGCATTCCAAATAAATCAAAACAAGAATACAACACTAAAATATGGAAAATGTCGAAAATATGCTGCAACTGAAATTTACATCAAGACATTATAACTATGAGCAGAAATAGCTGAGTCATATCATTATAAACAACATACAATATGAATGTACACAGTGCTCCAAAAGGAATTCACTCAAGCCACAAGATGGCTGAAATACACTAAAGAAGCTAAGCATTGGAAATGTTGTACTACTATTGTTGCTACTGTTGGAAACTATAGTTACTCAGAAGAAGAACCATGCACAAAAGGTCGTTAGAGTACTCAGAATAATCTAGTATTTTAACCATGGATTCTGGTCAAAATACCTAGAAAAACCCAGAAATGGTTTGGCCAGATCTTAACTTTGGATTTTCGGCCCTTTTTTTATTGCCCACTGCAACAACTCACTAAAATAACATATTCATGGACTGGAACTATGATGTAGGGGATAAAAACACTATGGACTGATTTCAAATGTATCAATGATGCTCTAGGGCCTTCTTTACTAGCCTCCAAAGAGAAAGAAACCTCCCTCCAATGAGATCTAACTCAGAAATCTCCCAAATCAAACCTCCACAACTTTTGCCCTGCAACACAACACAAAATCCTCAACAATAACTGTGATGTACATTAATACTGAAGCCTTGGCCAAATGTATGATAGTGGAATGTAGTGCAAAATCTTCCAAGAGGCCTCTTAAGGAAAGAGGTGGGGTTCCAGAACAGGAACACCCTGTGCTAAACAAAACTGCGATCTTAGCTAAACAAATGAAGAAATCTATATGTCTAAATAGACCATACATTCAGAAATATAATAACATCAACATCAACCTTCATATGGCTGCAATCCTCTTCCTTAAGTATAATATGAGCTTGCAAACCCTAAGCCCCATCCAAAAAGATCACTACGTTCACACAATGCATCTCCATCTAAAACTGCGTTGTACCTCATTGATGGCCACTCCTCCATGAAAACGTTGTTGATTTGGTCAAGGTTGACCCAGTCAAAGTGATCTAGCCCCTTTCAAACCAAGGATGCTTTAATTAAGCTGCCAAGATTTGTCTCTTTCACATTTGGCATTGATTTATTCTTTATTAAGGAGAAATATGGACCTCCTTTTCCCTCTTATTCTTTAAACAAAGTAGTAAAACAAAAATGAATATCCCAATTAGCTCATGACTAATTGGGAATATTACAAGTTTAGATATTGGAGGATTGTAATATTCATAAAGGATAAATCATATTTATTTGAAATACTAGGCCACACACTAGGTAACAAATTTATCAACAATTAAAACTGTGAAACACTTCGGCTAAGATAGGTAGGAATGTCCTGAAAAAGGGAAACTTAACCATTATAGTGAAGTAAAATTATTCACTCAAGGTCTCAATTCTCAGATTAACACATTAAGTATAAGAATTCAAACAACAATTTAGATTAAATAAAATATTTATTATAACTAAATAAGGATTGTTACAAAATTTTAAAATTTTGTAACATTCTTTCTATTTTGATAGAAATGTTTGAATTCAAAATAAAGATTGAAAACCTTGAGGATGAATATTTTCAACATAAGTGTAAGGTCTTACCTTACCCACCATAAAAAATATAGAGAAGTAGAGGTCACATTAACCACTAAAACTAAATTTTCTTTTTTGTAACATTACTAACTAAGTTATCATGTAATCATGTTCCTTCGTATATTTAACTATAAGAATATCACATAAGAGGTCAGGGATAACTCTCCCTTAAAACCAATTCCAAAACACATTTTCTCTCATGTTTAAAAGATGATAGCATGTGCTCTTCTCATACTTCTAGATGAGCTCTAAGTAAGACTGGAAATAAATTCCACCATAATTCCATGTGTGGAGATTAAGCTAGGTCAACCTATTTGATTTCCTATATTTGGCTAAATAAGCCCCACTTATTGACCCTTGATATCATAACCACAAAATTATAATGCTTCTATTATAAATATCACATATAAGTGTATGGCTATTAACCTGCCTATAGCAAGGTAGCCGAGGGTGAACCGAGGGAAGAATGTGCTTCTCTTCATCAGTAAATATAACAAATATGACATGTTTATGAAATGGATCATAATATATATTGATCCAGCAACATTTCCAAATTCATCAATTAAAATTCCCAATCCCAATTATCAAACCAATTCTTCAATCATGAGAATTACATAATGAATGTTGCAGCAAGAGAAACTACTGTTATCAATTCAGAAGAATATTATTATTGAAAAAGTGGCAAGTAAAATAATGGACCTGCATAAATTGGGTAGATGTAGTTGTTTTATACATACATTGAAGCATAATAATGCACTGATGCATACATGCAGCTCAAGCGAACCTTATTATGATCATTTGCACAAAAACCTACATAATTAGTCACTATAAAATTGTTTGGAACAACAATCCCTTTTTTTATGAAAGCTTTAAATAATACAAGTAACAATTGTCTTATTCTCTATTCACACTTTAGTAAATTATTAAATTCATTTTCATATTCATACCAAGAACTTGTAAATAGGGGAAGCTACACCTATTAAATAGTCTATTTATAATTTCTAGTACATAAAATGACAATAACTAAGACTTTACACTAACAATTTATATGCACCAAAGCTACATCCATTTAGGACCTTTAACAAACATTTTGAAAACATGAAATCTATAGCGATTAAGGCCTTATAACAAACACTTTGCAAGCATGCAATAAAAGACCATTTAGACATTTGGTCAAACACTAGGCAACAATGAATTTAAGATTCTTATTCAACATATTTATTTCATAAAATTCAGAAATTGAAACTTTAAATGTTGGCATCTTAAAGCGGGGACAAAATATTCTTAGTCTTTCTTCAAAGACTCAACAACAATCTACAAAATCGCCTAGATTTACGATTTGGGTTCTTGATGCAGGAGCATCCTGCTTGGGTTTTATTAAAATATTATGTAATTAGGGGGGTGATGATTTTTTAATTATTTTACAAATTATTGTGCTCATTTTAATAAATTAAGAGAGAAAATTGTAAGTGAGGATTATTGTAAATATTCTTTTAAATAAATTAAGGATATGAGTGGAGTTGAATTAGGTAGATAATCTATGGATTAGGAATTCCTTAAACAGGACTTAGTTGAGTCCAAAAAAAGGATAAATCTAATTTAGATTTTAGTTGAGATTTGTGTGGAGGAAATTATGGATTGGAATAAATTCATTATTATGTATAAATATGAGGAGTATGTGAGGATGGAAAGACAGTGAGGAATAGAGAGAGAGAGAGAGAGGAATGGTTTGAGAGCTTTTGTAAAAGGGCCGAGAGCCGAGAGGCCATTCATTGTAATATTCGGCCAAGGAAATTTTTGTGTTATTATATATCAGTACTTTTTTTTTTGTATGTACCTCTTTTTCTTTATGTATATTTTAAACTGAAAAATGTAGTTTTAATGAAGATTTTTCTTGAGGATTTTCATGTTGAAGGAAGCACACACGCTATTATATGCTAGGATCTAATTTATGGCATAATCCTGGAATTATTTGGTATCAGAGCGAAGGAGATGATTTTGGGGATGAGTTGCTCCTACGGTGAGGTTGTTTTGTTTTGATTGCCTGTTGTGAGCAAGGAGAGCAAGTCGGATTTCTTAGGAGCGAGTTGATTGAAATAGGTAAAATATTGTGGCATGTTGAGTTTTCAAATTTATATAGATATTTGTTGCATATTTGAGCATGTGAATGCAGAAATGAGAGTGTGTTCGAAGCAAGAACACAGACTTGTGATTTGGGTGTGCGATCTTAAGTTCATGGAGTCTACGTGCATTGTGTGAATCTAGCATTAGGCATATGATATCAGGCATCGATATCGTGGCATAGATACCACAGGTGACGTATTTTATAGCTGTGAATAACTTGTGCTTTGTTTTATCATAGTCCATATGATTGTGGAGCGATAAAAAGGTGTCTTTGTAACTCCTAATTACCTCACATTAATTGTCAACCCAGGGACGACTTTTTGTTTCAAGAGTGTACTCAGTCTGAGGCGGCTATTTACTCAAGAGTAATGTTTTGCAGTATAGTGCTTAAAATCAAAAGTAAATGAAAGCTGGAAATAAAATCTACTTACAACAAAGCATTTTAAGACTTAAATCATGCATTCGGAAAAATAAGCAATGTATCAGTCAAGGGTCCAATAACAATAACTCATCCCTTTGGAAACTGATGTAACCAAAAGTAACCAAGGAACAGATCATTAATCTGGGGACTAGACAGCAAATGCCAATGCCCACTACAGTTTCAGATCGTTCTTCACACCAAAGCAAAGATAATGCAAATAACAGGAAATGGAAAGTTGCCATTGAAAGTAAACTAGGAAAGCTCTTTAAAAGCAAACTCTTGCAATTAATCAACCAAACTAAACAACGAAGTAAAGAACATGAAACTGTAAAGCATTACGATTCAAAGAAATAGGAACTAAATCAAACCATCACACGGCGGAAATTGGAAAGATATGATACAACAGCAGCATACTCCACCAGAGGCTGGGCCCTTAGCCACCAGCGGATGCTGCTGGGCTACTTCAGATGAAAAGAATGAACAACAACTCCCGAATCAGGTATTAATCATTAAAGTGTGAAATCATTACAACAGCAAATGCTTGAGAATTACATCATGCAACAATCCCTATCCTATCATGAATAATCCACCATCATTCTTCATCATTTTTCCATCTGAAATCATCCCCAAAATCCCCCTTCCCTCTGATCTCTGTTCTGATTTAAATAAAGAGAGATCAGAGAGCAGTTACAATAAAGATAAGTACAACATGATTTATATTACAAAATTGGATTGTTTCCAACCAATTGATAAACAAGAAGATATATTTCCATCCAGCTTTCAACAAGAACAAGACGAATTTGGCTTTGCAGCTGAGATTTGGAGGACGGCCGCAACAACAAATCTGAGAAAATCGTGCTCAAATCGTTCTCAAAGAACCCTACGTTTCTCTTAGTACAAGCCGAATTTGGGCAAACCGGTGTTTACTAAAGTTAATTGGGTCCGTTCTGGACAAAACCCATGTTCCGGATTTTCCAGATTCTTCTTCATTTGCTCAGAAGCTCAACCGCAAAATCGTCACTTCTTATTCCAGCGAATTTCTGAGTTGGCACTTTTAATGATCAAATCTTCAATCTGAAAATTATCTTGGAGGCTAAAAATGGTGAATAATGTTACAACTGATTTATTAAAACTATCATTGATAAAATCATACATAATCATCAATTTATTAGAAATAAATGAGAATAAATAATATTCATTCATAAGAGCATAAATCATTATAAAATGGATTTAAATAATAAATTATAATAAATGACGTGATGAAGAATGGTAGAAATGGGTGGAATAATCATTCACAAGTGATAATAATAATGGCATATTAACAGCCCAACATACCCCCACACTCAATATGTTGCATGTCCTCATGCAACGAAAACTGAATATATTGCATGTCCTCATGCAACCCAAAGACAAAAACCCATGTGTTAACCAAGCAATAAAAAATATGTTCATCTCAACTCATGAAATGGATAGAACAAATGAATTCTTCCTTAATTAATGAATATTCAATTTTAGCAATCTTGATGAAGGCATAACAATTTTTACATTGACATTCAACTATATGTATGAAGTTGCAACAAAATATGATATAAGTAACAGCAAACTTCATTAACCATTTTCTCAAAAACTACAAACCAACTTTTGTTGAAATTTGGCAAGTAAATTTATAATATATAAATGCCTTTATGATCCAAAAATCAGACTGTTTTGATGCATGGATCATGAGATATAAACAAAATGACTGTAGCTGAGAGTGCATGATTTCCAAAATTTTATGAACCAATTTATCTTGAAATTGTCTGGGTTTGTATTAATGATACGTCTGTGTTTTCCAAAAATCACAAGAATTGAGTTCATAGTTTTAAAAATATTATGAAAATCAATTTCTACACTGAAATTGTGTGCCTTAAATGAGAAAGAAAATAGAAAACATCCATCATGCGTAGCAATTCCTCCCCCTCTCTGAAAAATTAGCATGCCCTCATGCAATGCTAGAAAACAAATAGAGGTGGTTGCTACCAGCTGTTGAATTCTATGCTTGGTGTAAAACAACATGGAATAAGGGAGGTGTTGAGAATGAATAAGAATAGCAATGGATAATAAAGAATATGAATGGCATAGTCATAAGAAATAAATGAATGAAAGGAACACTCCCCCATACTCGAAAATGATATGCCGCTGAAAAATAGGGAGTGGTATAGATGTGGACTGAAGGATGATAAATGATGCTCGAAATGGATTTTTATGAAATTCTCCTAAATTCGTAATAAATCAGAAAATTATGCGATTTTACCTCAAGTTTTACCTCCAAAAATGTGGAATGACATATATGGACTGGCAGTTGTTGAAGCTGATGTAGGCAGAGTTGGTGCTGAAAGTGATGCAAAAGGTGGAATCCAGGTAAGCACATCATGTCTGAAGAATTTTTCACGTTCGCGAGCCTCTTCTGTTAAGTGCAATAGTGTGGTCATGCTATGAATAGAATTCTGCCCATACTTGTTGTTTTCCTGCAAACAAAGCACTATTTGGCATACAATGTTCTTGAATCCATAGTGTAAGCAATAGATAAGATGCATGCAAAAGTTTCAATCAGAAAAACTTATGTATACATGCAATACTAATATTTTGGCAAATCAACAAGTGATGGCAGAGTGCAGTAATCATATCGCATGCAATCCCATAATGCATACATTCCCCCCTCCAATTGGAAAAGGAATGCCATGACCATAAAGCGTATGAGAGGGGTTATGCTGACGGCAAGGCACGGGAATGAACAATATATCAGTGAATGAAGCAGAGTACACATATCAATGATAGGATAGCGGGAGTTATGGTTATAATGAGAGCAGAGTGTGTAAAGATAGTTATGAATAAGAGATAGGATGCTTTGGATTGATGATAAGTTACGAAAAAGAGAAAAAGAACAACAATATGCCAAAAAGATGCTTTACTGATAGTATGCTAGCTGAAAATGATGTGATTGATCATAAAACAATTTCTCATGCATAAAGGTTCAAAATAGGGAAAAAAGTAAGGAAATAACTTCTCTGATAAGAAAATGGTATTATAATAATAATTGACGATAAGATATAACTTCAATACCATAAGCAGAGCCGCTGCTGCCAGCAGGCGTCCATAGCCTCGGCAGGGTTGCTTTTTAACCCATATGAGCCAGAATCCTCAATTTATAACTAGAGAGTTTCAGTGCTGTTAGAAGAGACCAGTGTGCTGGCGTGGTAACCAGATAACCACACTGCCATTCACTGGGATGTAGCAAAAGTGATCAGGCCGGCTCGTGATGAGACCTCCTGTTCCAAGGATAATTTGAGTATCCAATGGATCATAACCCTGGTGTGGTGGCCATAATGGGAATGTCACTTTCTTACAACCTTATGAACATGGTAGGCTGGCTCGTAATGAGACCCCCTATCCTCCATCTGTGAACAAAATTTTGTTATTATTACACATTTTTATGATAAAAAGAGGGGGGCTCAGCACTCCTTAAGAGCAGGGATGGTGGAAGAAGTTGAACATGTCAATAGAAAAAAATATATACCCATAATCTCATTTATTACAGACAGAGAAGATTATAACCAGGAAGGGTGGAACCAGCATGGTATTAAGATGATCAATCAATATCATGTTCAACAGAAAACAATGTAGTAAAGTAGTATATAAATAATTGTGTCCCTTTTAAAAATAATCTATCATCAAGGAGCTGTCCTGGTAAAGATCATAACGTGAAGGATATTAACTCGCTTCAATAGAATCCATAATTCTTGTCCTCATAAAAATAGTGTACTTCATGCCATGAAGGGGAATCAATAAAATGTAGTTGAGATGAACTAGGAATAGTCCCACAAGAGGAAGGAAGGGTTCCTCTCGAAAATAATCCCAAAGTGTTGCTCTTTTGAATGAATAGCAAAAACACTCAAAAAGTGGTGTTCCTTAAAGGAAATGCACAAAAAAAAAACAAAAATACACACAAAAAAAGTGTGAAAATGCAAATGTCGATCATAAAATGCAAACATGCAAAAAAACAAATTCGCTGTTCACAGCATTGATGTTGAGGATGAGTTACACTTTGAATGAAGCAACACCTGAAACACAAAATATAAGAGAAATTAGAAAAGAAACAACATTTTATTTAAAAAAAATATGTAAATAACTAAATTAAGTTACAACAACTATGATGTTATGTCAAAAAAATGATCTCTTTGAAAAATGTTTTGGCAGCAGGGATAAGACATGAATCTTCAAATTGAAATCAATTCTTCATTTGTTCTATTATGAATTCGTTGGGTAATGAGTTGGATGAAATTCCTTTGTTTTATTAAAATTTGTTTCAAGAATCACTCGTCCATAAATTGAACTTCTTTTTCTCCTAGGACCTGCAAAAAACGAGTATCTACCTGCAATAAAACATTAAATCATGGAGAAAGAGAGGTGATCGGGCTCCCCTAATCCAAGAATTATGCAAAAAACAACAAGTAGTTACTCTGTAGAACAAATCCATTGAGAAAATAACAAAGTAAAATTTATCTGTCACCTGCGGGAGAGCAGTGGCCAATCATGCTAACCTGCAGTGTTTTAATCACAACTTCTTCTTTTTTCATCGAAATTGAGTGATTCCAAAGTCAAATGAGAGCTAATTCAAAGTTTTATCTCCAATAGCAACAGGTTTTATAAATTCAATGATATGATATGTCAAGTTTAGTTAGAACAGCCTGCATAACATAGTCATTTTCAATTACCCAATCTAGACCAACGATTGATATTTCAAGCATAGATTCTTCGTTTGATGTCGGATTCAAATGATTCAAATTGGAAATGAAAGTAGATTCATTTATTTATCTCCAATAGAAATAGGTTTTGAAGAAAATAAGAATTGATAGGTCAAACACTGTAAGGAACATCCGGAAAAACAGAGTTTTAAGGGTGTTGATTTACGATAGACAGTCAGTATTTTGATCATAACTTCCCCATACGATATCGAAAATGAGTGATTCCAATTGAATTGTAAACTATATTCATAGGGGAATCTACCATAGAAACAGGCTTTAAAAATTCATTCATTTAGACCTCCAAAAACTGAGTGTCCCAACTCTGTTCCTGAGCTGCCCGCTAGACATCCGGTCAATGTTTTGGTTCTAACTTTTTCGTTTCAAATCCAAATTGACTGATTCAAATTGGGTTAGAAAGTAGACATCAAGGGATACCTAGGGTAGAAACAGGTTTTAAAAATATTCATTTTTGGTCCCTCAAAACATGACTGTCCCGACTGTTTTTCCAGAAAGTTCATCAAGCCCGCAAGCCAAAAAAAATGATATTCAAGCATTTTTTCAAATTGGTGATAAAAAATGAATATAAGTGTTTATAGAATTTTTATTTGCAATATAATTCATCTAAATACACAAATAAATTGAAATATTTATCACCGATGTTGATTTCGATAGCGTGTTGCAACAAAAAAAACAACTATTTTTACAAAAAAAACAAAATGCATTTATTTATGTCCTTATTTTATTTTATTTTATTTTCTCCACTATCCTACTCTTCTTTGAGAATCGAATATTTTTATGTATAAGAGTATTTCCAGTGGAACCATTTTAGAAATAAGGCTTCCAATATATACATACCCAAATTTGAAAAATGCATGTTGATAAAAATTAGGGTATGAGAAGCCAACTTCCCTTGAAAAGATGTTGTCAAAAATTGTTGAAGTATGGAGTGATGATGAAAACACGTGATGGAGTGAAACCAATCTTCAATATATCCATTACTTTCTTGATTTCCCATCATACCATGAGGTTCTTGAGCTTTTAAAATGGTTTGTTGATGCAAACTAGAAGTAAGCACATTTTCTTCCATAACTTCTACAATTTTTGAATTTGAAACATTTTGAATCTCATTGTAAGTTTTCTCTAATGGCGCATGTGAGATAGAATGGGTGGGAAGGGTGGGTAAATTTTGCAGTTCAAAATTGTAAGCATGTTGTACTGGTTTATTGTGGTGAGGGTGTGGAATTAGTTGAGCAGGAAATTGTGTATGGAATGGAGCATTGTGATGATGTGGTTGGTTGGGTTGAGTGGATAAATTTGATATGCAAGCAGAATGTTGTGAAAGAGCTGGTGGAGAATATGGAGAATGTGCTTGTGCTACAAGATGAGGGAGAGTAGTCATGCGATCATAAGGTGAACCATGCCAAACTTGTAGATAAGATTGGTGGTTATATTGAAATTGACATGGCTGCCCTAGAACATGAGTATTCCATAATGGATTATGCAAATAAGAGAATGGAGAAGAAGTGTTTTGAACCATACCTGTAGGCCATGATTTCCATGGTTTTGACCTTGTTGCAGCTTCCTCACCTCTTTGATATGCTACTTCCATCCTAGATAAGGAAGAGTGAGTATCTATGGGCTGCTCCTTTCGGTCATGAGGGAAAAACACTTCATCAAATTCTTCATTTTTATGAACCTGCAAAACATCCAATTTTGAGCTTAGAGAGCTAATAAAATCAACTTTAAAATTTTCAAATAAATCATTGATTTCAGCTCTTATGTCTCCTATTCTTGTAGCAGATTTGGAAAAGAAAGAACAAACATCTCTAGAATTCTTACCGGCCTTGGAGATTCCTCTTGAATACCTTATGCACAACTCACAAACATCATCATATGATAACTGAAAAACATCACCTTTTCCTATCAGATTTAAGAGTTCTAAAAATTCATCTTTGATTCCTTTAAGAATGAGTGTTTTTAAGATCTCTTTTTCCAAATGTTTATGCTTTGATTTTTGAAGGTTATAATGAAATCAATCTACATAGTCCTCCAAACTTTCATCTTCCCCTTGTATCATACCGAAAATATCTTCATTGGATTTGCAATAGTCTTGGTACTTCTTCAAGAATATGTTCTTCATGTCCTCCCATGATTGGATGCGATTCCCACCTAGGCTCATGAACCATCGGAGAGCTGCTCCTTTTAGAGTAAGAGGAAACACTTTCAATCTTTGATCATTAGTACAATAATCATATCCTCTACAAAGTATTTCGAACTCAAATAAGAATGTATCTGAATCTTCATTTGCTAAAACATGAAAATTTGGTAAAGATGGGGGAATTATGTGCATTTGTATCACTCCTCCTAGATCTTTGATAGGAAATTCAAAAGTAGAAACGTGAGCCATTTCTTACCATAATATAAGATGTTTTTCATGTGTTTCTTCGATGCTCCTTCTTCAAATGTTCCTGTCAATCGGTTAGTGAAATGGGTGGTGCTTACATCACCACTTGCATGAGATCATGTGATCCATTTTTCAAAATTTCTATTTTTTTCCTAATCATTCACACAAAAATTCAAACATCTATTTCTACCCAACAAAGCAACAACAAATCTGTTAGGAAAGCGGACAGTGGAGCAGGGCTCTTACATGCTCCGCACGTAGGTTCTTACCTTCCGTTTTTAAGATCCAACTCTTCCCTAGCAGGCACTCATCAGATTCACACTACTCTTTAGAAATGGCTACACTCTCCCCGGCAACGGTGCCAAAATGTGGAGCGATAAAAAGGTGTCTTTGTAACTCCTAATTACCTCACATTAATTGTCAACCCAGGGACGACTTTTTGTTTCAAGAGTGTACTCAGTCTGAGGCGGCTATTTACTCAAGAGTAATGTTTTGCAGTATAGTGCTTAAAATCCAAAAGTAAATGAAAGCTGGAAATAAAATCTACTTACAAAAAAACATTTTAAGACTTAAATCATGCATTCGGAAAAATAAGCAATGTATCAGTCAAGGGTCCAGTAACAATAACTCATCCCTTTGGAAACTGATGTAACCAAAAGTAACCAAGGAACAAATCATTAATCTGGGGACTAGACAGCAAATGCCAATGCCCACTACAGTTTCAGATCGTTCTTCACACCAAAGCAAAGATAATGCAAATAACAGGAAATGGAAAGCTGCCATTGAAAGTAAACTAGGAAATCTCTTTAAAAGCAAACTCTTGCAATTAATCAACCAAACTAAACAGCGAAGTAAAGAACATGAAACTGTAAAGCATTACGATTCAAAGAAATAGGAACTAAATCAAACCATCACACGGCGGAAATTGGAAAGATATGATACAACAGCAGCATACTCCACCAGAGGCTGGGCCCTTAGCCGCCAGCGGATGCTGCTGGGCTACTTCAGATCAGGTGAATGAACAACAACCTTTTTATTTATTCATCCTCAAATTGTGAAATCATTACAACATCAAAAGCTTTGAAGATTACAATGGCAATGCAACAATCCCTATCCTATCATGAATAATCCATCTTCATTCTTGAATCTCTAAGTCTGAATCCTCAATTCCATCATTCGAATCCATCTCGAATCATCCTCAAAGTCCTTCCCCCTCTCTGATCTCTGTTCTGATTTAAATACAAAGAGAGAAGAGAGTGGTTACAATAGAGATAATTACAACATGATTCTATTACAAAATTGGTTTGCTTCTAACCATTTGATCAACAAGAACAAGGCGAATTTGGCTTTGCAGCTGAGATTTAGAGGACGGCCGCAACAACAAATCTGAGAAAATCGTGCTCAAAGAACCCTGCGTTTCTCTTAGTACAAGCCGAATTTGGGCAAACCGTTCTGGACAAAACCCATGTTCCGGATTTTCCAGATTCTTCTTCATTTGCTCAAAATCTCAACCGCAAAATCGTCACTTCTTATTCCAGCGAATTTCTGAGTTGGCACTTTTAATGATCAAATCTTCAATCTGAAAATTATCTTGGAGGCTAAAAATGGTGAAAAATGTTACAACTGATTTATTAAAACTATCATTGATAAAATCATACATAATCATCAATTTATTAGAAATAAAGGAGAATAAATAATATTCATTCATAAGAGCATAAATAATTATAAAATGGATTTAAATAATAAATTATAATAAATGACGTGATGAAGAATGGTAGAAATGGGTGGAATAAGCGTTCACAAGTGATAATAATAATGGCATATTAACGGCCCAACAATGATATAATAGGGGTGTGAAATAGATAACATAGCATATAGCGATGGGTGAACAACACCTTGTTTTTATCACAGTCCATATGATATAACACATGGGTGAACAACGTATAATAGCGTATAAAAATTTGGTATAAGATGGCATGTTTGGTATCATATGTGGAATGACATAACATCATATAACACATGGTGAGCAACGCATTGTTTATCATAGGTGTAATCGATGGGAGTCTGCGGCATCAGTAAACCTCATCCCTGTGTTAATTAAGTTCTGTAACGTAGGTATGGTATATATGATGCAGCATGAAAACCGCGAGCTTGAATCCTATTCTTGGTGACATTTGTTTATCAAACTAACATAAAGATTGGAATTATGAATCGAGATTAGGAGGAGTAAACCACCATGTCAAGAGTTCTGGGAGCTCTGCCTGCCACCACATGATAATAGAACGTCACCGATAGACCAGGCCTACTATCGTGAAGAATAAATTTTGGATTGAGAAGAGATAGAAGCCAAGGCAGTCACTTAGGGAAGAGGCCAAAATGACCAAAGTTGATAACAGATTCAAGAAGGATGAAGCCATTATCGATGCATGAAAGAACGGTGAGGATGAACCCGTAGAAGCGTAAACTAAGTTATGGAACCTTGTCATGTTGGGAACCATACGTCAATGGCAAAAGAGAATGGTGGATGGGTTTTAAAAAAACCAACAAATGGATTTCGTGTGAACTGAAAGAGGTAAGCAGTAATAAATGGGTGATATGTTATATAGGTTTGTGACTATATACAAATGAAGTAAGAGCTTCCGCATATGAGAGTTTACCTCTATTTGGGTTTTAAACCAAAGTCTGTTTCATAAGTTCAATATTCATAAAGCAGAGTTTATTTATGGTTTAAACCATAGTTTGTAATAAGAGTCCCATATTTTTTAATAAGAGTCTGCTCAAGGTTTATGAAGGAGATAAATTTTGTTTAAGGGTAAATATCTTTGATAAAAGATACAATGGAATGGGAGGTAGAATTTTGATTAAGAGGGTGTCACTGAATTTGACTTTATAAAATTCCTGGGCATAATGATAATGGCACTTTTATATGCATAGGATTTGGTTAAACGCAGCTTGGCTGCATCATTTTGGTATTAATGGTGCAAGAAATATCATGATCTGTGATAATTAAAGGCCATGGAGCAGTAAAACTGAAAATGAAAATTTGCAATTTGCATAGACATAAATGTTGGAAGTGAATTTGGAGATTTTGCTTGTGAAGAGACCAGTCAATGGGCTGAGAGTGGGTTCACTCGGACAAATTAGAAGGGCGTAGAAAATTGGAAAGGTATGTTAAGTAAAATTGCGGGTCAAGCATATTATATGTTGACATGTTTGGTTTTTTAACTAAAATCGAATTCATAGACAAGTATTTTTGCGGGAATGATATGTCAACATGTTGTTCAAAATTAAAGTGAAAATGTTGCAAATGCGGAGGTATAAGGTTTTATCACCATAGTAGCTTTAAATAAATTTAAGTTTCACTTAAATGAATGGAAAAGGAGAATGCGCTAACCCTGGGTGATATAAAAAGAAGTATGCATTTTTATGTGAGAGGGTTTATTATGCATAATGTGGGTTCTTCGCAGTTTTGCTTAAGTCATTTTGGACCAGATCTTGTAGTTGGAAGTGGGAGAATTATTTTGACTTGTGTTTAAGGTTGAAAACCCAATTGCTTGATGTTGTAGAATCTTTGTTTTTACCATCATGTGTGTAATGTCCCTTTTTCAGAAATGTCACAAGTCTATTCTAGAGATAGACTGTGGGGGCATTTTCTGGATATGTCACCTCTAAAGAGAGGGTGAGATCTAGAGGCCTCCTAGCCCTTCACGGACTCTGTCTATAGCTATGTGATATTTCCTATTAGGAAAAGCTACTCTATCGAGAATACCTCAAGATAGAGCTACAGCAATGATAAAATGCATCTAATGGAAAATATCAGTGAATCCATGTACACATAAAATGCCGGAGAACTCAATGGCCATC
The DNA here is from genome assembly GCA_034641835.2 of Pinus albicaulis. NCBI lineage: Eukaryota > Viridiplantae > Streptophyta > Pinopsida > Pinales > Pinaceae > Pinus > Pinus albicaulis. The sequence goes on along the minus strand of JAXQQM020092258.1, from coordinate 51,869 downwards.
ATATTATGACATAGCAGCAAATAAGAATACAAATCCTTGAGGAAATGATGACTCAATAAAGGCACTAGAAGCCTCAAGAAATCTGTACATGGTAACATGAGAAATGTTGCTGCAACAAGCAAGCCCTAGGCCATGACTGTGCAGTTATAAAGAGGAACTGCTGCATAAATAATAAAAATACAATGATATAGCAATGATAGGCTCAAATAAGAAGGGGGAGCATGGTCTCAACCCCTGAAAATACAATACATCAATCCTTTAAGAGGATTGGCTGAAATCTATGCAGAAACACTATAATAGAACAATGACGGAGTAGCTGGGCAGCAGCTACTCAAGAATTGGAAATGGATGGAGAATGCTAGAATGTCTGCAACAACTGAATAACCATCCTCCAATATAAATCTGAATTGAAAATCTTATCCTTTCACCCAAGATTTATCCTCCAAAATATGCTAATCCCTAACAGCAAATATCTACCCATGAAAACATTGTCTAAGAGATGGAATGCACTGCCTCTGATGGAAAGTGATTGGCCTGATGCCAAATATGATGGGATGTGCTCTAGAACCTCCTTTTTTGATCCTCCAATGAATATAACCTCTCTCCAATGGAAATCTAGCTCCGGATGGTGTATGGAAACCTCCCCGGCAACACCCAGCAACACTGCACAATCTCTGCTGTAGAAATTGCGCTGATGTAGATGACTGAAGCTCATGGCCTGAATGCCTGAATATGGGGAATGGAGTGCAATCCTTCATGAGTGGAATTCCTAAACAATACTCCCTCGTGCCCGAAGGCACTATAGCTCTGCTGAACAGCGAGAGGCAGCAACAAGTCTTCAAGACTCAAATGTAAAATGATCAAAGATATGCACAATGGCTGCCTTGCTCCTCTTTTATACAATTAGCCTTCCCTCCATGGACCCTATTTTGAATTTAGGTTTCCTCTCTCTAGAAACTTCCCTCCTACGTTGTCCCACATTATGCTTTCCAACTCATGCCAACGCAGTTTGACTTGGTCAACCTTGGCCAAGCCTTCATGAAAAAAACCCCTTTTCACACATGGGGGTGTGTAATCCAGCTCCAACATGATCCTCTTTCATACTTAGAGGATTTTTATTCTCTAATCAAGAAAAATAATGGGTCTCCTACCCATTTTATTCATCCTCTTAGAAAAATTTAATGTCCCATAAAATTTGGGACATTACAGTCCTCCCCTCTCAAAATATTGCTTGCCCTCAAGAAATTGCAAGGATGAACTGAGTTTCTTTCTGCCCTATCCTCCTGTAGCATCCTTATGTGATGATCTCCTTAAGAAAATTTTTCCATATCAGCAATCAAGTCTCCAAACTGTCCCTCCAATATATGCAATCTAGCGTTGGGGTGAACATTCCCAAAATGGCTATCATGTAGAAGCAACATCCATGAAGGAAAAAAGAGCTGTCCAAGGGCCCCCTTGAGGAATGAGATCTGATATGAAATGGGAATTATCATCCCCCATAGGAACCTCTCATCCCCAAGTCATCAATCATAAAAATAAGTTTCCTCCCAACAAGACAACTCATGAAAAATACCCCTCCACCTTGAGCTCCGGAAATGAAGGTGGGCTGAAATCTGATCATGGCAAGCACTATAACTTGCCCCATGATGTCTTCTCCCCCACTTATGACAAGTTTGGAGTGTATGCTAATCCTGCGCTGCAAATATATTGCCCTAAAATAGAAAAATGAAGAGTAGTTCTCCAAGAATCTCCCCTCCATCAATGATAATCTAGCTGGCCCAAGACATGACATCTATGATGAATAGGACAAAATCACTACAGAATGCCCCCATGACATGTTTTATGTAGGTTATACAATGTGCAGCAAGGTACAAACAATGTCTCATAGGTTTACAACACAATCCCACCCATTTTAGCTGTAGAAAATAGCATGGCAAGTACCGTACAAAAATATCACCTCTACTACTGAACAGTAAATAGATGAGTGAACCAGCAAGTCAAAATAAAATACATGCCCAAATATAAGCAATGGATGGATTTTATCATCAAAATAATGGACCTCCTCAAGAGAAAGCAAATATATGGCTATGGTGGCCATGTCTCCTCTCATGTTCCCATTAGAACATGCAATGTAGAAAATATGGGAGTCTTTCCTCATCAAGGACACATTCATCCCATGTGTCTCTCCTCTGATCATGTCCTCCATTAAGATAACAGCAATATCAGCCAAGGAGACCATAATCAACAATAAAATGAGGCAAGTAATGAAGGTTTCATGGTGTGCAAAGTTGTACCAACAGTCTCTCAAGTATTCACAATGCAATTCCCAAAACTGCTGCTTTATTAAATGGTATGGCAAGTTGTTTTTAGCTCATGAATAATAATGTCTGTTCTTACATATGATAATGCATGGTGAGTGGCTGAATATTAATGCTAAACATACATGGAAGGTAACACTTTTCCAAGGCCATATAAAATATGGTTGTCTCCATCACATAGTTTGGCCCAATTTTGCTCATGAGGCAACATGAAAAATCTGCCCCTCTGAAAAACTCTGCACTGCATCATAATGATAAGAGTATGTTAATCAGAAAAGTTACACACAATACTCTTACCATAGGCTGGAAGTGAGATGATAGATGGATCTATGCATGTGATCCTCCTCCCAAATGACAGCGCTATGAGCTCATGCAAAAAGGCTCTTGTCCATGCCAAATTTATTCCTTGACATGCTCCTTGTAAAGAACACTTTTGGTGGTGCTGCTGCAAATATGAAGCTTCTCCCAAGAGGGAAATTCCTCCCAATCAATCCCAGCAAAGGAGTGATCCCTTTGCACTATGAGAGTTCCCTCCTCTACTCTTGCAACACCATCAATCATATGAGAGCAAATCTGTTTGTGCTCTCTCCCATCAATCCCACGCAACTCTAGTGCTTAATGCCTCCTCATGCTCACATCATATGACTCATGTGATGAAGGTATCATGACTTACATATATATATGTCATATCTGCAATATGTATCCCTTCTCCTTGCTTCCTAATGATGTAAACACCCTGCCATCTCTTCTCCATCATTTTGGTACTCCTCCCGTGAGGGCTACCATCCTCCCAAACCAATTCTGGCTCCTTGCATTTCATGAGAGTTTGAAATGAAGCTTCTTGGAGAGTTCTTAGGAAAAGCCTCTCTCCCATGAATATTTTGGATCTATGAGGATCCAAATGTGATGGAGGTGATGTCTCCTCTCCACCCATGTTCAACAGCGCTGTTGATTCCTCCAATGATGTAGCAGCTGTCTCTTCCTCTGATTTTACAATTTGCTTCATGATTCTCCATAGAGGTGTCATGGTTTACTTCATCCTCCAATGGTCCACTTCCCAAACTCAAGGGCTGAATGAGACTCATCAATAGGGCATGAGGATGAGGTTTCATCTCCTCCTTGAACCCCTTGCACAGTGCAGTGTAATCATGAGGCCCTAAAGTGGCCATGTGATTTGATCCTGGGACCTCCTCATATGAAATTTCACCATCCTTAAGATTATTTGCTGAAATAGAAAGTGGAAATTTAACCATACCTTGGTGGATCTTGGGACCTTCTTGTGTGGCTGCAATGGCTTTTCCTCCGATGGATTCCTCATCCATAGATGTAGAAGGCTGCTCCTCCAAAGCTGTAGCAGCGTTGGTGCAATTCTCCTCCCATGGTGGAATGGCTTTCTCTTCCTTTGTCCTCTCTCCATCAAAGGTTTGGATCAACCCTTGAGCAAAGTCTCCAAAAGAAATCACCCTTGAATGGACCAAGGGTTTGAACCACCAAACAGAGGTTTTATCCTCCATGTGCAGCGCTTCCATCTCCACTGCTTCTTTCTCTGCCACTGGATGCAGCAATAAAAATTCCTCCGGCTTCCTCTCCCAAGCTCTAGCTGAATTAAACTCATCAAATGTAGACAATAGAAGCCTATTGCCTCTGATTTCTCCTTTTCCACAAGGCCTTCTCTCCTCCATATGCTGAACAGATTGTGGGAATGATGTAGCTCCCATGAATGCTATAGAATGGGGTTTATATTCACCCAGGTACTTGCTTGAGATCTGGAAATCCAAGCATCTACCATGATGATCTTCAAAAGAATAGGAAGTGCATTGAACTTCCTCTTTTCTTATTTCTTCTCCTCCTCCTCGGGGAGGCTCTTCTCTATTTAAAAAATTTATGATATCAGTGTCATCATCTTCATCATTCTCCTTTGAAATCGAACTCAGAGGCTGTGCCATTTTGATGCTCTGATACCACTGTAATGACCCTTTTTCAGAAATGTCACAAGTCTATTCCAGAGAAAGACTGTGGGGGAATTTTCCAGATATGTCACCTCTAAACAGAGGGTGAGATCCAGAGGCTTCCTGGCCCTTCACAGAATCTATCTATAGCTATGTGAGATTTCGTATTAGGAAAAGCTACCCTATCGAGAATACCTCAAGATAGAGCTACGACAATGAGCAAATGCATCTAATGGAAAATAGCAGTGAATGCATGTACACATAAAATTCCAGAGAACTCAATGGCCATCATATTATGACATAGCGGCAAATAATAATACAAATCCTTGAGGAAAAGATCACTCAAGAAAGGCACTAGAAGCCTCAAGAAATCTGTACATGGTAACATGAGAAATGCTGCTACAACAAGCAAGCCCTAGGCCATGACTGCACAGTTATAAAGAGGAACTGCTACATATATAATAAAAATACAATGATATAGCAATGATAGGCTCAAATAAGAAGGGGGAGCATGATCTCAACCCCTGAAAATACAAGACATCAATCCTTTAAGAGGATTGGCTGAAATCTATGCAAAACCACTATAATACAATAATGCAGGACTAGCTGGGTAGCAGCTACTCAAGAACTGGAAATGGATGGAGAAGGATGAAATGTCTGCAAAAACTGAAGAATACTCCTCCAATAGAAATATGAAGTGAAAATCTTATCCTTTCACCCAATACTTCTCCTCCAAAATCTGCCAATCCTTCACACCAAATATCCACCCATGAAAACGCTGTCTAAGAGAGGGATTGCACTGCCTCTGATGGAAATTGATTGGCCTGATGCCTGAGATGATGGGATATACTATAGAACCTCCTTTTCTGATCCTCCAATGAATATAACCTCTCTCCAATGGAAAACTAGCTCCGGATGGTGTATGGAAACCTCCCCAACAACACCCAGCAACACTACACAATATCTGCTGCATAAATTGCGTTGATGTAGATGATTGAAGCTGATGTCCTGAATGGATTAATATTGGGAATGGAGTGCAATCCTTCATGAGCTACTCAATAAGGAGAGGAATTCCTAAACAGGACTCCCTCATGCCCGAAGGCACTGTAGCTCTGCTGAACAGCAAGAGGCAGCAGCAAGTCTTCAAGACTCAAATGTAAAATGATCAAAGATATGCACAATGGCTGCCTTGCTCCTCTTTTATACAATTATCCTTCCCTCCATGGACCCTATTTTGAATTAGGGTTTCCTCTCTCTAGAAACTTCCCTCCTACATTGTCCCACATTATGCTTTCCAACTCATGCCAACGCAGTTTGACTTGGTCAACCTTGGCCAAGCCTTCATGCAAAAAACCCCTTTTCACACATGGGGGTGTGTAATCCAGCTCCAACATGATGCTTGTTCATACTTAGAGGATTTTTATTCTCTAATCAAGAAAAGAATGGGTTTCCTACCCATTTTATTCATCCTCTTAGCAAAATTTAATGTCCCATAAAATTTGGGACATTACAGTCCTCCCCTCTCAAAATATTGCTTGCCCTCAAGCAATTGCAAGGATGAACCGAGTTTATTTCTGCCCTATCCTCCTATAGCATCCCTATGTGATGATCTCCTTAAGAAAAGGATGCCATATTAGCAATCAAGTCTCCTAACTATCCCTCCGATATATGCAATCTAGCCCTGGGGTGAACATTCCCAAAATGGCTATCATGTAGAAGCAACATCCATGAAGGAACAAAGAGCTGTCAAAGGGCCCCCTTGAGGCATGAGATCTTATATGAAATGGGAATTATCATCCCCCATAGGAACCTCTCATCCCCAAGTCATCAATCATAAAAATAAGTTTCCTCCCAACAAGACAACTCATGAAGAGTAGTTCCCCAAGAATCTCCCCTCCATCAATGATAATCCAGCTGGCCCAATACATGTCATCTATGATGAATAGGACAAAATCACCATATAATGCCCCCATGACATGTTTTCTATAGGTTATACAATGTGAAGCAAGGTACAAAAAATTTCTCATAGGGTTACAACGCAATCCCACCCATTGTAGCTGCAGAAAATAACATGGCAAGTACTGTACAAAAACATCGCCTCTACTGCTGAACAGTAAATAGATGAGTGAACCAGCAATACAAAATCAAATACATGCCAAAATATAAGAAATGGATGGATTTAATCATCCTAATCATGGCCCTCCTCAAGAGAAATCAAATAGATGGCTATGGTGGCCATGTCTCCTCTCATGTTCCCATTAGAACATTCAATGCGGAAAATATGGGAGTCTTTCCTCATCAAGGACACATTCATCCCATGTGTCTCTCCTCTGATCATGTCCTCCATTAAGATAACAGAAATATCAGCCAAGGATACCATACTCAGCAATAAAATGAGGCAATTACTTAAGGTTTCATGGTGTGCAAAGTTGTACCAACAGTCTCCCAAGTATTCACAACGCATTTCCCCAAACTGCTGCTTTAAGAAATGATATGGAAAGTTGTTTTCAGCTCATGAATAATAATGTATATTCTTACATCTGATAATGCATGGTGAGTGGCTGAATATGAATGCTAAACATACATGGAAGGTAACACTTTCCCAAGGCCATATAAAAGATGGATGTCTCCATCACATAGTTTGGCCCAATTTTGCTCATGGAGCAACATGAAAAATCTGCCCCTTTGAAAAACTCTACACTGCATCATAATGATAAGAGTATGTAAATCGGCAAAGGTACACACAATACTCTTACCATAGGCTGGAATTTAGATGATATATGGATCTATGCATGTGATCCTCCTCCCAAATGACAGCGCTGTGAGCTCATGCAAAAAGGCTCTTGTCCATGCCAATCTTTGTTCCTTGACATGCTCCTTGTCAAGAACACTTCTGGTGATGCTGCTACAAATATGAAGCTTCTCCCAAGAGGGAAATTCCTCCCAATAAATCCTAGCTAAGGAGTGATCCCTTTTCACTATGATATTACCCTCCTCTACTCCTGTTAGTATGAATTCTTTGTCGAAGCGTACGAAAAAGAACCACTTTAGCTACGCATAACTAATAGCCCTAACAACAATAATGGCTGCAAAACATCTTCAGATCTGCAATTAGCAGTTAAAGTGCTGCAACAAACAGATCTATAAATGGAAAGACATTAAGCAGTAAAGTAAAGAGTTTGCTCCATGCATCCAACAGACAAGACAAGAACACGATTTTTGAATGAATTTTTATATTGCAGGGCACCTGGGAGGAAACAAGAAGGTGTATCCAGATCTCCTCAATGGGATGGGTTCTTTGTAGTCCTCAGCACTTCAGATCTAAGCTTTCTCTCTCTTGTAGATGTAGAAAACTCAATGTAGAAGGTAGAGCTCAATGGGAGCAACAATGGCAGAAAATGAGACCGAGTGTATAGATCCAGAGTGATCTAGTATGCAACAAAAGGTGAAGAATGATGGGGAAAACCCTCCTATTTATAACAAAATATTGGGTCCTTCTAGATCTTGGTGCATGATTAAAATAATGTCAATCACATCTAGATCCACCTCTATGGAATATTTTACTATTATTTGTTGGAGGGAAAGGGTGTTTGACCTGGGTCAAATCCCTTGATTAGTGAAAAATAAATAAATAAATGATTTATTTATCTTTTTAAGGAAGTGGTTGGGATATAATCAAATAAATAATGATTTATTTGATTAATGGTGGTTGATTTGGTCATATTTAACAAGGAATATTATTAAATAATTATTCCTAGAAAATAATAAGATAACTATGGGTTTATCTCATTAATTTCTTTGTTTTTTGGTTAAACATGACTGGGAATAATAATTAAATTATGGTTTAATTAATTATTCCTTTTGGGGTCTCCTAATTAACATAGTGAAAGCAGTTTTACTTGGGGTAAAACTGGTCTTACATGGTGTACTTGGGTCCATCTAACGATGAAAGGTTAGATGACCAAAAAATGGTGTAACAACTCCTACAACACCATCAATCATATGAGAGAAAATCTGTTTGTGCTCTCACCCATTAATCCCAAGAAACTCTAGTGCTGGATGCCTCCTCATGCTCACATCATATGACTCATGTGATGAAGGTATCATGACTGATATATATATATGTCATATCGGAAATATGTATCCCTTCTCCTTGCTTTTCAATGATTTAAACATCCTGTCATCTCTTCTCCATCATTTTGGTACTCCTCCCATGAGGGCTACCATTCTCCAAAACCAATTTTTGCTCCTTGCATTTCATGAGAGTTTGAAATGCATATTCTTGGAGACCTCTTAGGAAAGGCCTCTATCCCATCACTATGTTGGATCTATGAGGATCCAAATCTAATGGAGGTGATTTCTTCTCTCCACCCATGTTCAATAGTGCTGTTGATTCCTCCAAAGATGTAGCAACTGTCTCTTCCTCCGGTTTTACAATTTGCTTCATGATTCTCCATGGAGGTGTCATGGTTTACTTCATCCTACAATGGTCCACTTCCCAACCTCAAGGGCTGAATGAGACTCCTCAATAGGGCATGAGGATGAGGGTTCATCTCCTCCTTGAACCCCTTGCATAGTGCAGTGCAATCATGAGGCCCTAAAGTGGCCATGTGATTTGATCTTGGGACCTCCTCATATGAAATTCCACCATCCTTAAGATTATTTGCTGAAATAGAAAGTGGAACTTTACTCATACCTTGGTGGATCTTGGGATTTCTCTTCCTTTTTCCTCCCTCCATCAAAGGCTTGCATAAACTCTTGAGAAAAGTCTCCAAAAGAAATCACCCTTGAATGGATGAAGGGTTTGAACCACCAAACAGAAGTTTTATCATCCATGTGCAGCACTGCCATCTCCACTGCTTCTTTGTCTGCCACTAGATGCAGCGATAAAAATGCCTCTAGCTTCTTCTCCCAAGCTCTAGTTGAAGTAACCTCATAAAATGTAGACAATAGAAGCCTATTGCCTCTAATTTCTCCTTTTCCATAGGGCCTTATCTCCTCCATTTTTTTAACATACTATGGGAACGATGTAGCTCCCATGAATGCTACAGAATGGGGTTTATATTCACCCAGGTACTTGCTTAAGATCTAGAAATCCAAGCATCTGCCATGCTGATCTTCAAAATAATAGGAAGTGCATGGACCTTCCTCTTCTCTTCTTTCTTCTCCTCCTCCTCAAGGAGGCTCCTCTTTATATCAAAAATTGATGAGATCAATATCATCTTCTTCATCATTCTCCTTTGAAGTCGAACTCACAGGCTGTGCCAGTTCGATGCTCTGATGTCATTGTAATGTCCATTTTTCAGAAATGTCACAAGTCTATACCAGAGATAGACTGTGGGGGAATTTTCCAGATATGTCACCTCTAAAGAGAGGGTGAGATCCAAAGGCTTCCTGGCCCTTCACAGACTCTGTCTATAGCTATGTGAGATTTCCTATTAGGAAAATCTACTCTATCAAGAATACCTCAAGACAGAGCTACAACAATGAGAAAATGCATCTAATGGAAAATATCAGTGAATCCATGTACACATAAAATGTTGGAGAACTCAATGGCCATCATATTATGACATAGCATCAAATAAGAATACAAATCCTTGAGGAAATTATCACTCAAGAAAGGCACTAGAAGCCTCAAGAAATCTGTACATGGTAACATGAGAAATGCTGCTGCAACAAGCAAACCCTAGGCCATGACTGCGCAGTTATAAAGAGGAACTATTGCATAAATAATAAAAATACAATGATAAAGCAATAATAGGCTCAAATAATAAGGGGGAGCATGATCTGAACCCCTGAAAATACAATACATAAATCCTTTAAGAGGATTGGCTGAAATCTATGTAGAAACACTATAATACAATAATGCCGAAGTAGTTGGGTAGCAGCTAATCAAGAACTGGAAATGGATGGAGAAGGCTGAAATGTATACAAAAACTGAATAATCCTCCTCCAATAGAAATCTGAAATTAAAATCTTATCCTTTCACCCAAGACTTCTCCTCTAAAATCTGCTAATCCCTCACAGCAAATATCCACCCATGAAAACACTGTCTAAGAGAGGGACTGCACTGCCTCTGATGGAAAGTGATTGGCCTGATTCAAAATATGATGGGATATGCTCTAGAAACTCCTTTACTTATCCTCCAATGAATAGAACCTCTCTCCAATGGAAAACTAGCTCTGGATGGTGTGTGGAAACCTCCCCAGCAACACCCAGCAACACTGCACAATCTCTGCTGCAAAAACTGCGCTGATGTAGATGACTGAATCTCATGGCCTGAATGCCTGAATATGGGTAATGGAGTGCAATCCTTCATGAGCTACTCAATAAGGAGAGGATTTCCTAAACAAGACTCCCACGTTCCCGAAGGCACTACAGCTCTGCTGAACAGCAAGAGGCAGCAACAAGTCTTCAAGACTCAAATGTAAAATGATCAAAGATATGCAAAATGGCTGCCTTGCTCCTCTTTTATACAATGAGCCTTCCCTCCATGGACCCTATTTTGAATTAGGGTTTCCTCTCTCTAGAAACTTTCCTCCTACATTGTCCCACATTATGCTTTCCAACTCATGCCAACGCAGTTTGACTTGGTCAACCTTGGCCAAGCCTTCATGCAAAAAACCCCTTTTCAGACATGGGGGTGTGTAATCTAGCTCCAACATGACCCTCTTTCATACTTAGAGGATTTTTATTCTCTAATAAAGCAAATAATGGGTCTCCTACCCATTTTATTCATCCTCTTAGCAAAATTTAATGTCCCATAAAATTTGGGACATTACAGTCCTCCCCTCTCAAAATATTGCTTTCCCTCAAGAAATTGCAAGGAGGAACTGAGTTTCTTTCTACCCTATCCTCCTGTAGCATCATTATGTGATGATATCCTTAAGAAAAGGATGCCATATCAACAATCAAGTCTCCAAACTGTCCCTCCAATATATGCAATCTAGCCTTGGGGTGAACATTCCCAAAATGGCTATCATGTAGAAGCAACATCCATGAAGGAACAAGGAGTTTTCCAAGGGCCCCATTGAGGCATAATATCTGATATGAAATGGGAATTATCATCCCCCATAGGAACCTCTCAACCCCAAGTCATCAATCATAAAAATAAGTTGCCTCCCAACAAGACAACCCATGAAAAGTCTCCCTCCACCTTGAGCTCCGGAAATGAAGGTGGGCTGAAATCTGATCATGGCAAGCACTATAACTTGCCCCATGCTATCCTCTCCCCCACGTATGAAAAGTGTAGATTGTATTCTGATCCTATGCTGCAAATATATTGCCCTCAAATGGAAAAATGAAGAGTAGTTCCCCAAGAATCACCCCTCCATCAATGATAATCCAGCTGGCCCAAGACATGTCATCTATGATGAATGGGAAAAAATCACCATAGAATACCCCCATGACATGTTTGCTGTAGGTTATAAAATTTGAAGAAAGGTACAAACAATTTTCATAGGGTTACAATGAAATCCCACCCATTGTAGCTGCAGAAAATAGCATGGCAAGTATTGTACAAAAATATCACCTCTACTACTGAACAGTAAATAGATGAGTGAACCAGCAATAAAAAATCAAATACATGCCAAAATATAAGAAATGGATGGATTTCATCACCATAATCATGGCCCTCCTCAAGAGAAAGAAAATAGATGGCTATGGTGGCCATGTCTCCTCTCATGTTCCCATTAGAACATGCAATGCAAAAAATATGGGAGTCTTTCCTCATCAAGGACACATTCATCCCATGTGTCTCTCCTCTGATCATGTCCTCCATTAAGATAACAGAAATATCAGCCAAGGAGACCATACTTAGTAATAAAATTAGGCAAGTACTGAAGGTTTCATGGTGTGAAAAGTTGTACCAACAGTCTCCGAAGTATTCACAATGCAGTTCCCCAAACTGTTGCTTTAAGAAATGATATGGCAAGTTGTTTTCAGCTCATGAATAATAATGTACGTTCTTACATCTGATATTTCATGGTGAGTTGCTGAATATGAATGCTAAACATACATGGAATGTAACACTTGCCCAAGGCCATATAAAAGATGGTTGTATCCATCACATAGTTTGGCCCAATTTTTCTCATGGAGCAACATGAAAAATCTGCCCCTTTGAAAAACTTTACACTGCATCATAATGATAAGAGTATGTAAATCGGCAAAGGTACACACAATACTCTTACCATAGGCTGGAAGTGAGATGATATATGGATCTATGCATATTATCCTCCTCCCAAATGAAAGTGCTGTGAGCTCATGCAAAAAGGCTCTTGTCCATGCCAATCTTTGTTCCTTGACATGCTCCTTGTCAAGAACACTTCTGGTGATGCTGCTGCAAATATGAAGCTTCTCCCAAGAGGGAAATTCCTCCCAATCAATCCCAGCTAAGGAGTGATCCCTTTGCACTATGAGAGTGTCCTTCTCTACTCTTGCAACACCATCAATCATATGACAGAAAATCTATTTGTGCTCTCTCCCATCAATCATAAGCAACTCTAGTGCTTGATGCCTCCTCATGCTCACATCATATGACTCATGTGATGAAGGTATCATGACTGATATATATATGTCATATCAGAAATATTTATCCCTTCTCCTTGCTTCCCAATGATGTAAACATCCTGCCATCTGTTCTCCATCATTTTGGTACTCCTCCCATGAGGGCTACCATCCTCCCAAATTCTTGCTCCTTGCATTTCATGAGAGATTGAAATGTAGCTTCTTGGAGACCTCTTAGGAAAGGCCTCTCTCCCATGACTCTGTTGGATCTATGAGGATCCAAATGTGATGAAGGTGATGTCTCCTCTCCACCCATGTTGAACAGCGCTGCTGATTCCTCCAATGATGTAGCAACTGTCTCTTCCTCTGGTTTTACAATTTGCTTCATGATTCTCGATGGAGGTGTCATGGTTTACTTCATCCTCCAATGGTCCACTTCCCAACCTCAAGGGCTGAATGAGACTCATCAATATGGCATGAGGATGAGTTTTCACTCCTCCTTGAACCCCTTGCATAGTGCAGTGCAATCATGAGGCCCTAAAGTAGCCATGTGATTTGATCCTGGGACCTCCTCATATGAAATTCCACCATCCTTAAGATTATTTGCTGAAATAGAAAGTGGAACTTTACTCATACCTTGGTGGATCTTGGGACCTTCTTGTGTGGCTGCAATGGCTTTTCCTCCAATGGCTTCCTTATCCATAGATGTAGAAGGATTCTCCTCCAAAGCTGTAGTACCGTTGGTGCAATTCCCCTCGCATGGTGGAATGGCTTTCTCTTCCTTTGTCCTCCCTCCATCAAAGGTTTGGATCAACCCTTGAGAAAAGTCTCCAAAAGAACTCATCCTTGAATGGACCAAGGGTTTGAACCACCAAATAGAGTTTTTATCCTCCATGTTCAGCGCTGCCATCTCCACTGCTTCTTTCTCTACCACTGCATGCAACAATAAAAATGCCTCCAGCTTCTTCTCCCAAGCTCTAGCTGAAGTAACCTCATCAAATGTAGACAATAGAAGCCTATTTCCTCTGATTTCTCCTTTTCCACAGGGCCTTCTCTCCTCCATCTGCTGAACATACTGTGGGAACGATGTAGCTCCCATGAATGCTACAGAATGTGGTTTATATTCACCCAAGTACTTGCTTAAGATCTAGAAATCCAAGCATCTGCCATGCTGATCTTCAAAAGAACAGGAAGTGAATGGAACTTCCTCTTCTTCTCCTCCTTAGGGAGGCTCTTCTTTATTTCAAAAATTGATGAGATCAGTCTCATCTTCTTCATCATTCTCCTCTGAAATCGAACTCATAGGTTGTGCCAGTTCGATGCTCTGATACCACTGTAATGTCCCTTTTTTAGAAATGTCACAATTCTATTCCAGAGATAGACTGTGGGAGAATTTTCCGAATATGTCACCTCTAAAGAGAGGGTGATATATAGAGGCTTCCTAGCCCTTCACAGACTCTGTCTATAGCTATGTGAGATTTCCTATTAGGAAAATATACTCTATTGAGAATACCTCAAGATTGAGCTACAACAATAAGCAAATGCATCTAATGGAAAATAGCAGTGAATCCATGTACACATAAAATGCCGGTGAACTCAATGGCCATCATATTATGACATAGCAGCAAATAAGAATACAAATCCTTGAGGAAATCATCACTCAAGAAAGGCACTAGAAGCCTCAAGAAATCTGTACATGATAACATGAGAAATGCTGCTGCAACAAGCAAGCCCTAGGCCATGACTGCGCAGTTATAAAGAGGAACTACTGCATAAATAATAAAAATACAATGATATAGCAATGATAGGCTCAAATAACGAGGGGGAGCATGATCTCAACCCCTAAAAATACAATACATCAATCCTTTAAGAGGATTGGCTGAAATTTATGCAGAAACACTATAATACAGTAATGCCAGAGTAGCTGGGTAGCAACTACTCAAGAACTGGAAATGGATGGAGGAGGCTGAAATGTCTACAGCAACTGAAGAATCCTCCTCCAATATAAATCTGAAGTGAATAGCTTATCCTTTCACCCAAGACTTCTCCTCCAAAATCCGCTAATCCCTCACAACAAATATCCACCCATGAAAACGTTGTCTAAGAGAGGGACTGCACTTCCTCTGATGGAAAGTGATTGGCCTGATGCCAAAGATGATGGAATATGCTCTAGAACCTCCTTTGATGATCCTCCAATGAATATAACCTCTCTCCAATGGAAATATAGCTCCAGATGGTGTATGGAAACCTCCCCGGCAACACCCAACAACACTGCACTATCTCTGCTGCAGAAACTGCGCTAATGTAGATGACTAAAGCTCATGGCCTGAATGCCTGAATATGGGGAATGGAGTGCAATCCTTCATGAGCTACTCAATAAGGAGAGGAATTTCTAAACAGGACTCCCTTGTGCCCGAAGGCACTGCAGCTCTACTGAATAGCAAGAGGCAGCAACAAGTCTTCAAGACTCAAATGTAAAATGATCAAAGATATGCACAATGGGCGCCTTGCTCCTCTTTTATACAATGAGCCTTCCCTCCATGGACCCTATTTCGAATTATGGTTTCCTCTCTCTAGAAACTTCCCTCCTACGTTATCCCACATTATGCTTTCCAACTCATGCCAACGTAGTTTGACTTGGTCAACCTTGGCCAAGCCTTCATGTAAAAAAGCCCTTTTCAGACATGGGGGTGTGTAATCCAGCTTCAACATGATCCTCTTTCATACTTAGAGGATTTTTATTCTATAATCAAGCAAAGAATGGGTCTCCTACCCATTTTATTCATACTCTTAGCAAAATTTAATGTCCCATAAAATTTGGGACATTACAATGTGGCGGCACCTAAGGAGGAATTATTTAGGATGGACACAATGTACGAGTTGTACATTATTCATCAAAGAGGTTGAAATATGAATAGATTTTTCTCTGTACACAGGTGAATAGATATGAATTTATGTTGTATGCTGCATAAAAGTGCAGGAAAAATGTTTGCACTAAAATGATGAGCTTATGGTATGAAGGGCATGCGAGTAGTCACACTGACAAAGATGGCACAGAAGAGTGGAATCCAAAGAGTTGCAAATGCAAGGGAAAGGTTTATTAAATAACCTTAACGAGAGCATAAGGTATGATAATTCAGAAAGGTATTTTTGAATGTTGAAAATTGAATGGTTTATTTATTTTCACCATAAAATAAATCTTGGAAAATATGGATTACATTTTGATTAAAGACTTCAGCGTCATGTGAAATGATAATGGGAAACTGATGATCTTTCATAAGAATGGAGTATGAGAGAGAGTGAAAATTTTACATCAGAAAAATTTATCAGGGGTGTATTTTCATTGGAAGGTTGCATAACTTGAATTAAGTCAAAAAATCCACTATTGTAATTATTGGGTCAAGCCTTGAAGTCAAACAGATGTTAGGGTCAAATGAAATTTTGGATAGTTTGAGTTAAGATTGAGTATTTTTCATCCAAGATGAAGAGTTGGTGTAAAGTTTGAAGTCAATGAATCATAAGGTTTGAATGTAATTGGGTGCTTGATCAGCAGAGCCCGACACCCAAAGAGTTTCGTCATTATAACACAAGCATTACTAAAGTGTTGTTTGCAGCAAAGTGAAACAAGAGAATTGCCCAGAGATGATTCCAAGACAGAGAACTGAAAGTGATCAAGCGCAGGAAGAGAGCTTGCATTGTTGAATGGAAATTATGGAGGCTTGCATAAAAGGGGATTCAAATGAAATCCACACATGAAAAGATGAAGTTCACAAAGGAGGAGAAGATGACTGTTGATAGTCATTTCAGAAGAACTGATGAAAACCACAACAGAAGAAGGAAGAAGGAAAATGCCAAGGTAAAAGGCATATGTAAGCAATTGACTAAAGAAGATTATGAGTGGGAGAAGGCTAAGATAATAGTTCACCTTGAGTTATTGATGGAATTATTGCAGATAAATAAAGACCAAAGACATGGTTGGAGCATGAAGAAGAAAGCGAAGTGGCAGAGACTACAGGAAAAGAGGGAGCAACAAGTAAACATACAGCTGACAGAAGAGCTGAGGAAGCTCGAGCAGATGATGAGTGTACAGTTGAGGTGTGAATAACTCAAAGAGGCTGATTTGAAAATGAAAGTTTCCATTTGTGGCCCAAAACAGGGTGAAATTATGGCTGAAGTGATCTGTTGGAACAGGGTCTCCTACAAATTTGTGAAACTGGTCCATTTTGTATATTTTTTATTATATTTATTCTAACGTAGGGGTTTTGGGGTGGGTCAAAGCCCCTAAAGCATTGTAAATGGGTCAAGGGTAGACCAAGAGTTTGCAAACCACGGTTTGCGAACCATTGGATGCATAGGCTAAAATAGTATAAATAGTTGAACCTTTTTGAGTTGTAAGAGAGGCTAATAATGATAAGATATTGTTGCTAAGTGTGAATCGATAGATCTGGTCAGGGTTGTTGGGTAAGGACTCCTGCTGCTGTGTGTGCATAGGGCCTCTATCCTGCTATGTGCAGACCCTACTGCTATGTGCACAGGTTGTGTTTTTGGGGTATTGTAAGTAGATCTGAAAGATTAATGAATGTGAAAGTACTATTGAATATCTGAATCCACTGGAATTTCTGTGATATGAATATGTGTTGATTTGATTACTTAATATATGTTGATGTGTTATTGATTTAAGCTATGAACATACTTGTGTTACTAATTTATGCTACGATTTGGGTTTTTTCTGTTTACTTCATACAAGAATATCTAGAATAACGGCGTTATCGTTATATGAGTTCACGATCTGTTGATTTCTGTGAGTATTATTTCTATTGTGCATGTGGATGCAAAGGGGATCTATAAATATAGGCTCTGTGATACAATATATGGTCACTGTAAGGGTGAACGCAGCTCAGCTTGAATTACCTACCCTCTCCTAGGGTGCAGAAACCTGGTTCCAGCACCCACCCATACTACTTTGGGTGAGACTTTGGCCTGTGTAAGTAGATCACTACCAAAAGGGCCAGTAGTATAGGGGTTTGTTCGAAAACCTTGAACCTCCGAACTTGGGTCAGGACCCCTCGAGCCAACAAATGGTTCCGTTGCTGGGACCTGGAGCATTTTGAGAGAGGGATCAGGTAATGCCAAGGCCGTACTAGAAGCTAGAGAGAAAGGAAATTGATGAATGGTTTGAATAGCAAGTTCATGAATTTTTCATAAAAGAAAACTGCAGTGAGAGGTTGACCACTGAAGAGTGGAAGAATAATTACATTTTCATAGAGATCTATGAGATCTTCTTTGTAATGACTATGATCGAACTCCAGGAGTGGCTCACAAGACTGGTAGAGTTTCAGAAGTATTGGAAGGATGAGCGGATCACTAAGTGGACCCTCAAACTAATCCAGCAGTTAGAAAATACTGATAACACCATCACTCGCACAGTCGACCATTGGGTAGACAATGTGTTAGGAGGATTTATGATAGAATTTTCCATCGATCTGTTTGTCTCCTACTCTGAAGCAGAGTGAATATTATTCACGAGGTTTTGAGGTAAGTTTTTGAATACCCTACCATTACTGATCAAGATATTATTATGTGAAAAGAGTATTCTATGTAGCCATACTGAGTGAATGACCTCTGATCTGGATGGGAGCACAATGCGAAGTGGAAAATACTACAGGGCAAACCTAGAAGGAGATAGATTGGTCTATAGTCTGGTAAGGGAAGCAGCTTCACAGAGTCCTTCAGCCACACCGCTTTCAAACCAACCTAGAGGCAAGAATTCACCTACCCCTCCGCCACTGGAAGATGACATGGCTGTGCACATGGAGTTTTTGGCCTTTAAGGGTGTAGGGGATGAAGACATGGATCAGTTCTGGTTTGTCGTAGGATCGGTATGGACTGTGCAGAATGTAGCTAGTGATGCGGTGAAAAGGGCATAGTTGTCCCTTGCCTTCGAAGGAAGAGCTTTGGACTGGTACATGGGATACATCGGCCAAAACACAAATGAAACCATTGAAGATATCAAGAACGCCCTGAAACAGCAGTTCAAGAAACCTATGTCCTACTCCCAAATCATGGTTGATCGAAAGGATTTCAAGCAAGGCCCTTCTGAATCTGTGTGGGAGGCCGATCAACGACTAAATAAGGTGATCAGAGAAGGGGTATTCATATATGATGACATACAACACACGAAATGGTTTATTGCTACGTTGATACCTCACCTACGCATACCTATGGGGCACCAAACTTTCGAATCACAGGAGAAGGCCTTAGAAGGTGCCATGAAGTTAGAATCTGCACCTCAGGAAGAGCCTTCGCTAGGTGTCCAATAGATCTAGGGATAGCTGGAAGTGATGCACGTAGAGATCCATAACTTGCAAAAGGAACGAGGGGCAAAGGCCAGTCCCGAGAGATGGTGCATACGATGCCGGGTGAATGGCCATACCAAGGATAACTGTCCTCTATTAGAAGACTATATGCAGGCCAGGGGACCTAGCCCACTGCGCCCTATGGAAGCTATGGGACCCAGTGGGCCAGCGCTATGGTGCGATGATTATCACGTCGCAAGGCTGCACGATACTAACCACTGTCCCCCCCTTGCTGCGTACGTTCCAGAGGTAAATTAGCAATGGTGTAGGTTCTGAGGATCGATGGGACATGATGAGTAGAACTGTCGGATTTATGATTTGATGATTGATTGAGGAAACTTATACAGAGTACAATTATACCCTGCGTCACCGAGAACCCCCGTCGGTATAAGTTTCTCCCCATCAAAGGGCCGGGGAGGAGGGCGTAGTGGAAGTACACAACAGGGACGACGTTAGCTAATCTGTTATAAATGTGGAGAAGCAGGACACTTTGCAAGGGACTGCCCGAACCCCACTAGGCAATCTTGCCGATATTGCAGACAACTGGACCATGCGATTGAAGATTACCCAATCTTGATAGAAAAAATGCAGGAAAAGCAGTCAACACCTACGCAAAATGTGCAGAGAGTTAAGGCTGAGCTACAAGACAAAGATCCAAGTGTGAATGTGGTGACATGTAGTGGGATGCCACCACGGGGCCTGAGGAGGAGGCTACAATGGAAACTCTGATCCGACAAGTAGTTATCAAACAAGAAGGCTTGGACCTAAAAATTGGGAAAGAAAAATTTGTCACAGCTTGCAAGGACTTTGCTGATGTAGAAGCAGCTACTGCTCAGCCCCCTGCGAACCTCAAGGCAGAAGAGGAGGTCGACCCTTTTTGTAGGACTATATGAAGCTGCTGTGCAACCCAAGGGTTGTGGAGAATATTCAAGCATTAATAGATAGCTGTGCAGCGCAACCCAATCTACCTTCGAAGGTCAAGGATGTGCACAAGCTATACAGGGATAAAAAATGCACCAGAAGAGAAATGCAGCTGTCTACGCAGATTGGGGACTATGAGATGAGTCAGGTTATTTTGGACCTGGGGTCATATGCGAACGTATTGCCTAAAAAGACTTGGCAACGAATGGGAGAGACTAAGTTGGAATGGTCCACTATTCAGCTGTGCATGGAAAATCAGCAGAAAATTATCATGCTTGAAAGGTTGTCTAAAATTACGGTGGATATCACAGGAGTAAAGGCCCAAGCTGACTTTGAAGTAATAGAAATTGTAGAAGATGAAAACCCCTACCCTGCACTTTTAGGGTTGCATTGGGCCATAGATATGGGCGGTATCATCAACCTCAAAAAGAGAAGCATGGTGTTTGAGAATAACGGTACAAGGGTAATAGTACCATTAGATCCTGCGGAAGGTGAACGATACACCGAGCCAGTGCGTGATGAAGAGGAGATGGATCACATTTACAATTTGACTGTGCAAGATGAAGATTGGATCCTCAGCATGGCAGAAGGAGTAATCTGCTGGGAAAAGGTCAGTGAATGCTTCTCTGACTCTGATGGGGAGATGGAGAATTGGCAAAACTGGTTGCATGATATCTCAGCGCTGCGATGTCTTCGAGTCACGAGGGAATTCCATGGCATTTCCTCAGAGGTAAGAGACCTACCCTAATTTTATGGTTCTGGTAGCATTAAGGAATTTTTGCGAGAATTCGAAGGAGAGGTTCCCAAGGGACGGAGGCTATGGGCCCTTAAGCTAGCCATGCGTGGAATTCCTGCGTGTTGGTGGGAGACGCATGAGGAGGCATTCCAGGAATGGGAGGAATGTCAGGATATGATGATCCTATGATTTGAATCCCCAACCGGTCTATGGATCAATACATTCCTTGGATTGGAAGATCCACGCAAATATCTGGTTGCATGGGAAGAATAGTGGTGCGTCAGGATGACTAAGGAGTGGGTTCACCTACTAATTCATGACCTAGAGTCGCTTCCATCTACATGGTACTTAGATTCAGAGCTACATCAACGCACCTGCCACTGGGGGACATTGAAGGAAGAGATATTGGGAACATTTGGGTTAGTAGGCAGGACCGTGGCGCTTGATGCAGTCTAGCGAGACATTAACACTAGGGTATGGGGTGAAAAACACCTGGCCATCGCACCAGAATTACCCACATGGGAAACACGGATACCAAGAATGGTAAAATACCATAGCCTAGCCCCAACGGAGGATAAGGATGATCCGCGAGCTGCATTTGACTCAGAATTGGAAGGGGTGCACACGACTGCCAAGCCACTCAGGCTACAAATGGGTTGCAATGGGACGCACCCTATGTTGGATAAGAATAGGGATGCAGATATAGAAGGCAGAGTTATCATATATTAGATGACTCTCACAAAAAGGAAATAGCTGCAGTCACTCCTCGACCATGCAGGGTATTATAGAAAGTTTTTTTGGGAATATGCGCTACGTACCATGCCTCTGAAAGACTTGTTTCCGCAAGGGGTCCGGTGCGGTTGGGATGACACCTATGGGGAAAACATGTCTTTGGTTATGGAGTACCTTAGGAACAAGCCTGTGTTGGGGGAGGATGCGCAAGAGGTGCAGATGTTTATTCCAAGCTCATAAGGTATGCAAATTGCACATAGGGAGCAAAAAGTGATAGTTGGAACAATGAAATCGGGTAAAGAGGAGAAGTTACCGTTGAGTGGAGTGGGCGGCTGGAAATTAATGGAATGATTCCTTTATATTTTTTACCGTTTACTTGATGGTAAGCTCCAAATGACATTTACCCTACCGTTGGATGACCATAGGCACTATAATTGGGTCGGGGGATGAAGAAATCGATAGGATAATTGCACTCTGGCTCCCTGAGTGGAGGAGTGGCTTCATCCCTGGTGAAAATAGCACCAAAGGGACCTTTGCAACAAAATTACCCTCCCCTATCAACCCCAAGAAAAGCATAGGACCACACGAGAGGGGCTCGGATGCAGCTGCAGAAAGGGACTCACAACTCGCTGATAAGGACGTCAAGGCCGGTCCGCAGGTGTCACTGAGCATTCAAGGGACAAATAACCAAGCTACCACCTCCCTACAGAATACAAAGCGGCCAGGTGAGCCTGATAAAGGGCCCCGAAAAAAGCAGCGTGCCCAATGCCAGGAATATGATGCGACGGCCATGCTAACTGATGGTGACCTCGACCAAATCACAGATGCAATTACACTAGCCACCGAGGATAGATGGGAAGCCATAGAGAAACAAAAAAAGTCTACAATTGAAACCTTTCAAATCGAGCTCAACACCCTTCAATGGAAGTCAGATACACTGCAGACTAGCATAACTCAGAGATGGGCTCCCTTGGCAATCAGAAATACCGTGCTAGCACCGAAAGAAATCCGTCTCTGCTCTTTGCCTAGCACTACCTTGTAGGAATCTAGCACCAAGTAGATACAAGGGTACACTTACATCTGGCTAAGTTGACCAATGAGGAATTACAAGGTCTCCACACTGTCGTAATCCAGGAGACCCACTAGCGAGACCTACAGGTGCATCAATAGCTCGGTATGGTCAAGCAGGCCCTCAAATAGAAATATGTAGAAAAGTTCCTCACTATATCGCATCAGGTGGAGCTTGAAATGGTGATCCACCTCCTCTACACGAAGGTTATGGACGGAGTCCCAGTCGCAGCTACACCTCAGGCCAGGGTAGAAAGTATGGTTGTAGCGGTAAAAGTGTCTCGGATGGAAATACAGACCATCAAGGCAAAACTGGAGAAGAAAATCTCCGATTTATAGGCCACATTGCAGCCTACCACACTGCCAGAGGTTCGAGCCCAGTGCACTGCGCTAGTGGCTGAAGCTACAATCTCCATCATAGAGAAAATTGCTCAGGGAACCTAGTTGCTAGAATGAGCCATGCAGCTCTGGACCACGGTCCAGTTCAATCTAGTCCTTCGAAAGGTCAATCAGAACTTATGACAGCAGGAAGAAGCTTTCGCACAGGTCGAGGCTACATTTCCCACCTTGGTGCCTACACAATGGTTAGCACAGTTGCAGACCAGCAGCACTCTCCAGGACACGATTGAGAAACTTCGGTGCTAGAAGCATGTCCTCGAGGAACGATTAAATCCATGGGCTGTCGTAGCCCTCCAGCTCTCACAAGATGTCGATGGCACAATCACGCAACTAAACGAGACATTGAAAAATGTCACTACGACAACCGAAGGGCCAACATCCCAAAAGCTTGTGGACCTCTCACAGAATGCAGCGACCTAGAGTCAAGAGGTGTTGTCGCCACTAATCGCCGCCCTCACTGCACTACACGCACAGGTCGAGACCCCACCACCACAGTGACTCAGGATGAGTCACAAGATTGTGTTGGGGGACTGTTGGAATAGGGTCTCCTACAAAGCTACGAAACTGGTCCATTTTGTATATTTTTTATTATATCTAGTCTAACGCAGGGGTTTTGAGGTGGGTCAAAGCCCCTAAAGCATTGTAAATGGGTCAAGGGTAGACCAAGAGTCCGCAAACCACGGTTTGCAGACCATTGGATGCATAGGCTAAAATAGTATAAGTAGTTGAATCATTTTGAGTTGTAAGAGAGGCTAAGAATGATAAAAGATTGCTGCTAAGTGCGAATCGATAGATCTGGTCAGGGTTGTTGGGTAAGGACTCCTGCTGCTATGTGCACGGAGGGCCTCTGTCCTGTTGTGTGCGGACCCTACTATTGTGTGCGCAGGTTTGGTTTTTGGGGTATTGTAAGTAGATCTGAAAGATTAATGAATGCAGAAGTACTGTTGAATATCTGAATCCACTGGAATTAATGTGATATGAATTTGTGTTCATTTGATTACTTAATATATGCTGATGTGTTATTGATTTAAGCTACAAACATACTTGTGTTACTGGTTTATGCTGCGATGTGGGTTTGTTTTGTTTACTTCATACAAGAATATCTGGAATAACTACGTTATCGTTATATGAGTTCATGATCTGTTGATTTTTGTGAGTATTATTTCTGTTGCACACATGGATGCAAAGGGGATCTATAAATATAGGCTCTATGATACAAGATCTAGTCAGTGTAAGGGTGAACGCAGCTTGGCTTGACTTACCTACCCTCTCCCAGGGTGTGGAAACCTGGTTCCAACACCCACCCATACTACTTCGGGTGAGACTTTGGCTTGCGCAAGTAGGTCACTACCGAAAGGGCCAGTAGTATAGGGGTTTGTTGGCAAACCTTGAACCTCCAAACTTGGTGTTTAAAACGCAACAAGATGATGGAGCTTAGTGAAATGAAGTCGCCTTCACTAAGTGGGCCCGCAGGCTATTTTTGGCGCAAAGTCTATTTTTAGACATAGGGATCATGGTCTATGAGTTGCAGGATGCTATTTATGGATGATTGGTCGAGTTGGTAAAAATATATGGACCTATATTTTTAGACATTGGGCGGTTTTTATTTTTAGACTGCCGAGCTAAAAATAGAACAGTCAAATATTATTAACCCTTAATAATATTTAGACTATAAACATTATCTTATCCTCTTGGAGCACTTCAGTTTGATGCTTGGATGTGGCACATGCAGCTGACATAAGGAAATACACTTTTCCTAAGGGTTAGTTGAGCTATTGCATGGTTGACTTCAGTTAGAACTCATGTGGCAGAGTTTGGTGGAGTTGATGAGACAGTTGGTGGAGTTGTGTTCGGTTTAACTTAGTTGAACTAGTTGTATTTAGTCTAATTGAGAAATACACTAGTGATGAGTGGTGTGAATTAATTATTAATTAATTAACTAATTATTAACTCATAAATCAAGTAAAGAACACATCAGTTAACTGCAATGCATGGACAGTTCAGTGGAGACCAGTGTTAGAGGTGGGTGAAAGGGTGTGTGTGACTATCAGTTGTGACCATGATTGTGCATGATATTTTCACACCAATTGATGGAGATTGCCAATGAGGATCACACAGTTGGAGCTAGTGGGATTCAAACTTGGATCTCACTCATTACTCACTTGGATTGCGCAGTAGAGGCAGGCAGACTTGTGGAGGAGATTTGAACCCCTGACTTGTTCAAATCTCATATAGTTTGTGTGTAAATTTTTGGAGATAGTACTGAGTACTTGTGAGGAGTATTGTGCTATGTATTGTTACATGTTCTCCATCATTATAATATACAGATAGTTGGGGGTTTTCAGCTATTTCTTTCCCCATTACATCCTCCAGGTTGATATGTGTGCTTGATTATGTTTTAATGTGCGCATGCGATCGTTTAATTTCGCATATTGATGATCAATTGTAGAAGAGGTTATGTATTATGTATGAAGCTTAAATAAGGTATAATCAGGATAATCTCGGTGAATAACTCAGCAAATTATTCAAATTTCTACATGGTATCAGAGCAGAATTGATCATCAGATCTATTACAGTGATTACAATTATTTTCGGTAGACAGAGTCTGTAACGGGCCAGGTAGTCTCTGGATCCATCCTTTCTTTGAAAGGTGATATATCCAGTAAATTCCCTTACAGTCAATCTCTATGCTAGAAATAATTTGTTCTCACAGATCCAGAAGTAGCTGAGTTTTGAGCTTGGAATTCGAATTTGCAGCAGAATTTGGAATTCGAAATTTGCAGTAGTTTTCTTGGTGCTAGAATTAAAATGTCTTTCAACGGATTGCGACTGGAGTATGCCCTTGAGAGCAGTTCGAATTATGTTACATGGAAGGACAGAATGGAGGCGGTATTAGATGATAACGAGTTGAAGGAGTTCATAGAAGCTGAGATCCCAAAGCCTACTGATGCTACTCCAGTTGAGGCTTGGCAAAAGAAGATAGCAAAATGTGAAGGATTACGGTGGAGCGTGCTTGATCACATTGTATCCGAGAAGGCATGGAAAAAGATGCCCATACTTGATGTGGAAAGCGTTGACGGTTATTCCAAAACAGAGACCGAGAGGAAGTTGGCGCTTAAGGATCGCTCGGGCATAAAGATGGAGAAAGGCGGCAATTATGCCCAAGTACCTCACGAAGTTCACCCAATGCAGGGATGAGCTGGGAAGTGTGGGGGTGACTATCGATGATGAGGACTTGGTGGACCTGGCTCTCCTTGGTCTTCTGAAGAGTTGGCATTCCTATCAGGACTCTGTCAATGGTCGAGAGAAATTGCCGGGATGGGAGCGACTTTGGTCGGATCTCATGCAAGAGGAGATAAGGCGGACTACCAGGGACGGATCTTCATCAGAGGTATCTGATGAAGAAAATTGCGCTTTGGATACCAAAGCAAAGAAGGGGAAGAGCAAGAAAGCTTCTCAGTCTGGTGCGAAAGGCAAGAAGCAAGACATGTCCAAGGTGAAGTGCTTTCACTATCACCAACACAGACATTATGCCACAAATTGTCCGCAGAAGAAGAAGAGAAAATAAGCAGACTGCTGGATCTGCAGCTGGAGAGGCCTTAACCTCGCAGTTTGAGTTGGATTTTTTGTTGATCGCATGATTGGTCTCAAGTATGATGGGTTCAGTGTGGTTTCTTGACAGTGGTGCGTCTTTTCATATGACCGGAGACAAAGATTTGTTTACTGATCTAGATGAGAAAGATCTTGGAGTGCACATCAAGATGGGTGATGATGGTAGATATAGTGCGACCGGTATCGATACCATTTCCTTTGAGAGGGAGTCTGGTAAACCCTTCGTATTGAAGGAAGTGATGCATGTTCCAGGATTGAAGAAGAATCTGATCTTTGTGGCGATGTTAGAAGACAAGGGGCATGATGTTGTCTTCAATGAAGGAAAGGCTTTCCTGCACAGTAAGACAACTAGAGAAACCCAGAGGATAGGGGTTTGAGTCAATAACCTTTATCAGTTGCAAGTAGATGGCTGCGCAGCAATGGCATGCAAGGCGGAAGGAGTGGTGAGCCGGGATGATGGCGAGCTGTGGCACCGGAGATTGGGCCACCTTCACCATGGAGCTTTGAAGATACTGCAGCAGATTTCTACTGGGATTCCTAAGGGCACTCTTGCGCAGTCAGATCAGTGCAAGGGGTGTACCTTGGGAAAATTTGTGAAATCCACCTTTCACGAGAAGGATAGTCGCGCCACGACGATCCTTGAGAGAGTTCACACAGACGTGTGTGGACCTTTCTCGGTAGCTTCGACAGCAAAGCACAAGTACTATGTGATCTTTGTTGATGATTTCTCTCGGAAGTGCTGGATCTTCTTCATGCAGAAGAAGAGCGAGACATACTCAAAGTTATGTGAGTTCAAGGCACTGGTTGAGAAGGAATCGGGGAAGCATGTGAAGGCTCTTAGGAGCGACAATGGTGGTGAATTCATCTCTGTTGAATTCAAGGACTTTTGCAGCGCAGAAGGGATTCGGAGAGAGCTCATTGCACCTCATAACCCACAGCAGAATGGGGTTGCTGAGCGGAAGAACAGAACGATCGTGGGTGCTGCACGGGCGATGTTGCATGATCAGGGCCTACCCCTTCACTTGTGGGCGGAGGCATGCAATACTGTAGTATATGTGCAGAACCGTTGTCCTCACAAGATACTTGGCATGAGTACACTGGAGGAGGCGTTTTCTGGTAAGAGACCTGATATTTCCCATTTGAGGATTTTTGGTTCACCTGTCTACTTGCATGTGACGAAGGATGCCAGGAAGAAGCTGGATCTGACCGCAGAGGTTGGGATATTTGTGGGGTACACTGATACACCCCACAACTATCATGTGTATTTGCCAGACAGTCGCAAGACTGTTGTGTGATGGGATATCAAATTTCAGGAGGAGAAAGCCATGAAGTGTTCGCTTGAGAGGGAGCCACACTTGCATGCAGATGAGGAGCTATTAGTTCCTAAGGAGGAGCTTCCGGATGTGGATCAGCCACAAGAGGAAGTTCATGAGGTGGAAGAGACCACTCATGCAGCGCCAACCATCAGAGGGTGCAAGCGCACTACAGAAGCTGAGCGACTGGCTCGAGATGCAGAGAAGGTTGTAGGACCACCTACAGCACAGCGCAGACAGAGACAGTCACCGGACCGGTACACTGGATACATGGCTCTTGTGAGTCAATGTGTTGTGACGGAGCCATCCTCTTTTGAGGAAGCTGTGGAGGAACCCGCATGGGTAGATGCCATGATCGAAGAATATGATTCGATCGTCAGAAACAGTGCATGGGAGATTGTCCCAAGACCGGAGGGGAAATCGGTGGTGGGTTCGCGATGGATCTACAAAGTGAAGCAGGCGGCTGACGGGAGTGTGGAGAAGTACAAGGCGAGATTTGTCGCCCGTGGCTTCTCACAGATCGAGGGGATCTATTATGAGGAGACCTTTGCACCTGTCGCAAGGTACTCTTCCATACGGACGATCCTAGCTCTCTCAGCGCAAATGGGATGGCACATCCATCAGATGGATGTGAAGACTGCGTTCCTCAACGGAGTCATTGAGGAGAGGTGTACATAGAGCAGCCTGAAGGTTTTGAGATCTTCAGCAGTGAGTCACATGTTTGCCGACTCAAGAGAGCACTGTACGGGCTGAAGCAAGCATCTCATGCTTGGTACACATGGATAGACAGTTATTTCACCGGACTTGGATTCTCCAAGAGTGAGGCGGATCCTAACCTGTACCAGATTGTGGTGGAGGGGAAGTTGTTGATCATTGTACTGTATGTAGATGATTTGATTTTGACGGGTGATGAGTTGTTGATACTTTCATGCAAGGAGGATCTTGCTAGAGAGTTTGAGATGAAGGACTTGGGCCTCCTTCATTATTTCCTGGGATTGGAAATTTGGCAGCGCAGTGATGGACTATTTGTTTCTTAGGGTAAGTATGCCCGGGAGATACTGGAGAAGTTCAACATGCATGGCTGCAAGCCTGTTGATACTCCTCTTCCTGGAGGTTGGAGGAAGGAGGATGCTACTTCGACGGAGGTAGTGGATGCCACTGTTTATCGACAGTTGGTGGGGTCGCTTATGTATCTGGTCAATACACGACCCGATATATGCTATGCTGTTAACCAGCTTTCGCAAGTTATGGTTAAGCCTACCAAGCTCTTCTGGAAGGCAGGAAAGCATGTATTGCATTATATTAGAGGCACATCAGGATATGGATTGTGGTACGGACAGGAGGATGAGGTGAAGTTATGTGGCTTCACGGATGCAGATTGGGTAGGAAGCCCAACGGAAAGAAAGAGCACATCTGGAGGGATCTTCAGTATCGGGTCTACAACAGTTTCTTGGTACAGCAGGAAGCAAAGATCCGTGGCACTCAGTTCAGCAGAGGCCGAGTATATGGCAGCAAGTTTGGCTGCATGCGAGGCTATATGGATGAGGAAGATCCTGGTCGGGTTGTTTGGGTCACACTTGGAGCCTACTGTGATTTATTGTGATAACTAGAGTTGCATTAAACTCTCGGCTAATCCAGTATTTCATGATAGATCCAAACACATCGACATCAGGTACCATCATATCAGAGATTGTGTGTAGTGGAGAATCATGTTACTTTCATACATTCCCACGGAGGATCAGGACGCTGATATCTTGACGAAGGCGCTCACCAGGAGCAAATTCGAATACCACAGAGGCAGGATAGGGGTTGCAGATAATCCATATCTTGTTGAGAAGGAGTGCTGAAAATGCAACAAGATGATGGAGCTTAGTGAAAAGAAGTCGCCTTCACTAAGTGGGCCCGCAGGCTATTTTTGGCGCAAAGTCTATTTTTAGACTATGTCTATTTTTAGACATATGGATCATGGTCTATGAGTTGCGGGATGCTATTTATGGATGGTTGGTCAAGTTGGTAAAAATACATGGACCTCTATTTTTAGACATTGGGCGGTTTCTATTTTTAGACTGCCGGGCTAAAAATAGAACAGTCAAATATTATTAACCCTTAATAATATTTAGACTATAAACATTATCTTATCCTCTTGGAGCACTTCAGTTTGATACTTGGATGTGGCACATGCAGCTGACAGAAGGAAATACGCTTTTCCTAAGGGTTAGTTGAGCTATTGCATGGTTGACTTCAGTTAGAACTCATGTGGCAGAGTTTGGTGGAGTTGATGAGACAGTTGGTGGAGTTGTGTTATGTTTAACTTAGTTGAACTAGTTGTATTTAGTCTAACTGAAAAATACACTAGTAATGAGTGGTGTGAATTAATTATTAATTAATTCACTAATTATTAACTCATAAATCAACTAAAGAACACATCAGTTAACTGCAATGCATGGACAGTTCAGTGGAGACCAGTGTTAGAGGTGGGTGAAAGGGTGTGATTGACTATCAATTGTGACCATGATTGTGCATGAGATTTGCACACACATTGATGGAGATTGCCAATGAGGATTGCGTAGTTGGAGCTAGTGGGATTCGAACTTGGATCTCATTCATTACTCACTTGGATTGCGCAGTAGAGGCAGGCAGACTTGTGGAGAAGATTTGAACCCATGACTTGTTCAAATCTCAGTTAGTTTTGTGTGTAACTTTTTGGAGATAGTGGTGAGAGCTGTGAGAGATTTGTGCTATGTATTGTTACATGTTCTCTATCATTATAATATACAGATAGTTGGGGGTTTTCAGCTATTGCTTTCCCCATTACATCCTGTGTTGATATGTGTGCTTGATTATGTTTTAATGAGCGCATGCGACTGATTTCTATTTCCGCATATTGATGATCAATTGTAGAAGAGGTTATGTATTATGCATGAAGCTTAAATAGTGTGTAATCAGGATAATCTCGGTGAATAATTCAGCTATTATTCAAATTTCTACAATGGGTAAGTATCAAGATACATGTTAGTATTTTGTACTATGTAGGCAACCTTTTTGAAGCATGGGATTCAATAGTTAATAATACAACGAGACCGAAGTGTCAATTCACATAGGAAAAGGAGAAATGGACTTCGTGGCACTCATAAGTGAAGTGAAATGCTTGACAATTGTCAAAATATTACATGAAATTCAAATTGTGTTAGTAGTGAGCACCACTTACAATCAGAAGTTCACACAAGCAACCTTTCTTCCACTTATTCAAACCCCTTAAGATGTGTAGCATCTCCATACATGAAACAAATACCAAAAAAGGGTCACAAAGAAAAACATAAAGGAAGCAAAAAATAAAAAAAAATACCATGGGGAGAAAAAATAACATCAAATAAAAGGAGAATAGAAAGAAAATATAAGTGAAGCAATGGAAAGACAAAGGAGACAAATAAAGGTATTGGTAAAGCATATGTTGGAACGATAAAAGGGAAAGGGGAAAACATAAGTAATCTACAAAGAGGAACAAAGAAACAAATAAGAAGAAGATATAATCTAAACTAAGTTAGCTAAGAAAACACAAGCAGTGGGGAAATCAAAAATAGGTTCACTGATCAATGGTAGCAATAATCAATGCATAAAAACAAGCTCAAACATTTGGAATCACACCATTCAAAAAATGCACCACTTGTAGCTTTCTCACCTTAAATCAAGCATGCTACAGAAACAAGAAAACCTAGGTTTCAACCATCTTAACCTACTCCAGTTTACAGGGGCTCCAATCCTTGATGATTCAAATCTTGAAAGGAGTAATGATAGGCACATTTTGCAAAGAGTATTCCTAAAGTGAAAAAATGAGAAGAAGATATAGGTTAAACCAATTATGCTAAGAAAACACAAGAAGTGGGGAAATAAAAAACATGTCCATTGATCAATGGTGGCAATCATCAATGCAAAAAAACAAGTTCAAACTTTTGGACTTAGACCATTAAAAAAATGCACCACATGTAGCTTTTTTGTCTTTAAGCAGGCATGCTACAAAACACGAAAACCTAGGTTTCAACCATCTTGACATTCTCCAGTTTATAGGGGCTTCAATCCTTGATGATTCAAAACATGAAAGGAGTAATGGTAGGCACATTCTGCAAAGAGTGTCCCTAAAATGAACTCAAATCATCTAGCTTACTTTTCATTTCTCTTCAAAATTTATTTATAGATTGAATCTTATACAAAATAAGTAATATTTGTTTCTAAAAAAAATAGAGAGAATTCATCATCCATTAAGACATCATTTGAGACTATGAGGTTTATTTGTACAATTTTTGTGCGAAGCAGAGGAAAAAAAAATTCCTATGTATCCATTAGAATTATTTCCCATTGCTCTATTATTAGAAAAGAGAACTCTTAAAGATACAAAGCATTGTTAGTTTCATAGTTTTATGTGTCAAGTTTTGGAAATCAAAGTTTCTAGCTTACTAGAACCCCTTTCTTGCCAGAAGGCCATTTGAATACAAGATCCACCAATTTCCTTATGCCACTTGCCTTTGCAATAGCAGCCTTAACAAAAGAAAACAAACATTAGCTTCATGTGTTATTTGGAAAGGAGGAGGAAAACTTGTTATTATTTGGATGATAGCAAAATGAAGCGGTATTTAGTCAAACATCCTAGTTTTTCTAATCAATAATGACAACCATAATTTACATTGCACTTCTAATGCATACAATGAGCAGGTAGTGCCACCAACATGCACAATGAAGACATGGTGCTTGATAAAAGGGGAAATAAGCATTCACTTTTTCATTTTTAGTTTTTAGATTAAAAAATAAATAAAGATAATATAGTCAACAACTTGAGCTCGACGTTGAGGAAGCGTTAAGCTATCTCGCCTAAAAGGAAAGGCTTCTTTGAAACCTTTCTTAGTTAGTCTTAGCAATTCGCACCATACAGAGATAGTGAGCCCCAACAATGACGGGCGGGAATTTTCATGGAGTAGTCGGATGAGTATCCCTTGATGGGCTCGTATGTGTGCTTTTTTGGCTTTGGGCTCGGATCTTGCTGGGACCCGAGATTTTGGGAAGGGTGTTGGCCCTAAAGGCATAGCCTGGTGTTTTTGGGTTTGGATTACTTGAGGTATAGTCTGGACCTTTGTGTTTGGCCATTATAATACCCTAAAAATGATATTTATTAGTAACCATCTTTGGTGGCGTGTTATTTTATGTTAGACTAAACTATATACTAGAATATTTGTAAGTTTTATTCTTTTAATTATATTATTTGAAATTAAAATACATCTAAAATGTTTTTGGTTGTTTAATTATATATATTCTCTTCTCCTACAGGCAGGTTCGACAGTCCTCCGTAGCCTCCTCAACAACCCATCTATTAGGGGACCTAGCAAGGGCTATGAAAATGCCAATGCCCCCTTCAATAGAAACCTCTTTGGAAACATCTGAATTGACTGATAAATTTTCTATGGCTCGCAGAAGAACAAATAAAATTCACTTGTTGACAACTTGATTAAGCCTTTCAAAATGTAATTGGAGAAGTGCTCAAGAAAAGCGACTCTCCAACAACACACAACTAACAAGTGCAGCTAATAACGATTATTGATTTCACAGAATCATCCATGGAAAAGTAAGTTAAGAAAGTTGTGCAGAATGCAAGGCAAAAAGAGACTGACTGACTTATAAATTGGGAATGTTGGTTTCAAATGATCAATTATGAACAAGTAATATTGAGAAAGTTATGCAAAGAGAAATGTACCTTTGCTTCTTTTGGATGCACCCCTCTCGGCACAAATTTTCAAGATCAACAGAACCCAACACTTCCTTATGCATTGCGACTTCTACCCTAGCGTGATCAACAATTTGTGTCTCATCATCCATCACCACAAACATCACAAGTTCAATGAATTCTCTCCATAATTCAATGCACACAGAACCTTTAATATCTCCAAAATTAGTAACCTGAAAGCCGCATCTAGGGTTATATCCTTGCATGATACATCCACTGCAACCAATTTTAGAAGACATACCCAGTGTTGCGAATAGATTGTCCACTTTATTTTCCGAGAACTTTCCACAGACAAAAACCAAAGGGACGCCGCATTTCGTAACATTGTCTCATCAAAATTCATCCAATCAAAGGAGATAAGCTCTGAAATATTATGGAAATGCTTGACAAGTGACCTGATAGCAACCCCATCCACGTCCCCTTTCCCTGAAAACCAGAGCTTCTTAAGCCTTGGGAAATAGAGGGCCATAACATCTTATCACATCACTTGCAATTTTCTCGCATAAATCTGGCCCTAGCTACAGGCTCTTGAACTGTTAGAGTTGGGTTGCTAGCATGGAAAGAGATGTATCCATGAGGTCACAACACCTCTTTGTATTCATCAAATTCATCTCCTGGAGTTCCTATGTCTCCAGGTTTATGACCATATTCCTAGCACTGGCTCCCTAGAAGCTTACGCTCCACAACTTTTTATACGCAGTGGTAGAGTCCAGAGGCATGACAAAGAGCATAAAAACCCCTACAAATTTAGGCGAGGCTAGCCTTATCAAAACCCCTGAAAAAGGAGGCGAGGTTAGCCCTATCAAAATCCCTAGAAAAGGAGGCGAGGTTGGCCTTGTCCCTGTAATTCAAGAGGGAAAAAAATGCAACAATGCTTTGGTCAGAAGAATCAACCAGTTAACCTCACGGTCCTCTTTTGACTTATTTGTAACAATTACCTATTTTTGTTTACTTCTCCTCATATTTTTCATAATTTTTCCACTACTATTTGAACGAATTGTCTTAATTTCTAACTTAAGACAATTAAAATATTTTTAAATTTTAAATTAAAATAATTAAAATGATAATTTAGGATTTGAATACAAAATATTAGTTTGGCATAAAAAAATTGTTTTAAAGTACTCTTATTTGTATTGATATAATCGTTGTGGTTGTTTAATCATTTAGTGTTTTCATAAATAGTTAAGGTAATTAATTAATGAATGAGGATTATTACTAATTTTTTCTATTCATGAGGATTACCTTAAGATGTTTGTGAGGGTGTAAGCCTAAAATAATCCAACATACAATGGTGCCATTGAGTACAAATTAAATTATAGAGGGTAGTGATGAGTTTCCTAATTAAAATTCCTGTAGTGATTAGATGGAAAAGTGGCAAAGAATATGCACTTTATATGAAAGTAAAATTCAAATAAGTGCACTGTAATGACAACATAATCCTTATAGCGTGATAACATATACAAAATAACCACGTGAACTCAAAGTGATATAAAATAAGTATATTAGAATCCATTTGATATGTGAATGAAGTGTTAGAAAGTAAATCATAGAGACACTATACCATGGGCTACCCTATCAAGCTCTCACATGTATTAATGGAAGTGCTCTCAAGTATGAAATGGATAAGGGCACATGATGAGAAGATCTTGACACATATGTAAGTAAATACACCCTATAGAATGAGGTCTTTCGCCTCTCCTTTATAGAACATAATAGGAGGAGAGAGAATGTAGTCGAGGATAGATAAGAGGATCAAATTGTGGGTTAAAGGCCTATGTGCTAGATCATTTTGGATGTCACAATTCCTCTCTACTGAATTGCCTCTCTTTCAAAACTAGGTTTGTTGAAAGTACACACCTGCTCAAGACACTTCGTAGCTAATGTTTTTCCTTTAATTGAAAAATATATTGAAAGTATCTTTAGTGAGGTGTATGTCTTCTAAAATATGTGTTATTTTAGCATGTAATACTCATGATAGTGCATTAAATGTATGAGCAACAATTCAACACAACACTATGGAACTACTTCTCCATGATATCTACTTTTTTCTTATTATGACGTTCCAACCTACTGGAAATAGTTCAATACGGTTCCCCCCTTGTAATAACTTGTTTTTTTTCTTTAGTAACCATATATATCTATTGATTTTTGTTTGTATGGATGAAATACGAGCGTTGCCTAGAACGATCCTCCTTGAGCACACCCTCACCAATATTGTTCACTGTTTGCATGGTTGAAACACGAAATCTTCCAATAATAATCCTGTTGGTGAAATTATTTCTGTTATAATTCCAACATTAAGTTATCAATCCAGGGCTCGTAAGCTTTGAGGCACAAGCGCAGGCGACACAAGATTAGAGCATATAACCTAAACTAGAATAAGAAATCAACTTTTTGTTTAAGTACATAATGCTAAATCCTAAATAAATTAACTTGACTAAAAAATACATATTTGCAATCTCAAATGAATGATTGATTAACCAAAGAAATTGTTCTCCTACTTATGATTCCATAACTCAATCCACACTTACCTCTATAAAAGAACAAACTGTTTACTGACTGTAAGGAAAACCCTTTGTTGAATTTTATTAATAAGGCATACACTACTCATTTCACACATGATCACACCATTCAGATGCTAAAAAAAAAGAATCCTCTCATTGCATCATTCACTTGCTAGAAATAAACTTCTAATCACACCAAACATCTGCTCGAAAGTAAACTTAGTTTCATTTTTATAAGACATTTTTTTCCCTTTTTTGAGAAAAAAATTCATTTTTTTATGTTCTTAAACTTTCTGCAAGCCAAAACAATTTTTTTGTTTAGAATTTCATTTTACGATAAAAATAAAAGTTGTCAAAAATTTTATTAGCTTTCTATTACTTATTTTTGGAATTTTTTTATACACATTTGATATGTCAACTTAGCGTTTCTTTGAGTGTGTGTTTTTTAACAATCAAAGGATTCATAAGAAGTCATGTTAATACGCACTGGTGTATTCTTTGAAACTTTGTGTTTTTGAGAAACAAAATGTGTTACAACAATCTAGATAGAGTCTACTTCGATTTCGTTATATTTACAAAACCAACTGATGCATATCATAATTACTAGAATTTTTTGAACTGATACAATATGAAAAAATTGCATATTTTGAATATGTTTCGCGACTTACGAAATTTCTCAACATATAACTTATAAACTAAAAATATAAAAACTACCCATTATAGATGACAGACCAATGTAATGCACCATAATTTTTTCAATTTTTTACAGTGTATTTTGGAAGATACAAAATATTGATTTCACTGAATCATAATGACCTTTAGAAATTGTTTGCACCCATTTTATTACAAAATTAATTAAAATTAGTAAATATTTATGAAATTCCATAAAAGTTATATTTCCTGAAAGTAGATTGAATTCTGAAAATGCTTGTCTTAGTTCTGACAGTTAATTCAGAATTTTTCATGGAGTTTAATCAGGCCAAAGTTGAAGATATGTATTCAGAGCTTGGATCTGCGTAATTGCAGACGTGTTAGTTCAACCGAACTTGTAAAAATGTTCGGTTGAATTATTTTTTGTGCCGACGGCCCGTCAAGTCTAACGACACAAAAATTTGGCCGAATTTATTATAAAATTTCGGCCGAAAATTTACTTGACTTTCCGTCGGCTGGAAAATACAACGAAGCCCCTCCAAAAAAATCATTTCGTGGCAATATAAATTGACGTAAAAGCATTCATTATTTTTGCATAATTTCACACATTTCTTCATTTGGTCTGATTTTGCAAAGGATTGTTTTGGGTTTAAGAACTTTTCTTGGAGGTACATTCAAAGGACATTTTTGCAAAGGATTGTTTTGGGTTTAAGGAATTTTCTTGGAGGTACATTCAAAGGAAATTTTTGCAAATGATTGTTTTGGGTTTAAGGAATTTTCTTGGAGGTACATTCCAAGGAAATTTCTTGGAGGTATGTGATACATTTTTTGGATGTTTTTTGGGCTTCATTTTTTTTGAAGGTATTTTGTTTTTAGAGGTTTTGTGCTTAATTTTCATTGTTTTTTTTAAGGTATTTTTTTTTAGAAGTTTTGGGTTTAATTTTCATTGATTTTTTTTTTTAAGTATTTTGTTTTTAGAAGTTTTGGGCTTAATTTTCAAAGGACATTTTTTTGGATGTATTTTTTTTTTAGATGGTTTTTGGGCTCAATTTCCAAAAGAAATTTTTTGGTTTTAAGGTATTTTGTTTTTAGAAGTTTTGGGCTTAATTTTCTTTGTTTTTAGAGGTTTTGAGCTTAATTTTCAAAGGACATTTTTTTGGATGTATTTTGTTTTGAGAGGTTTTTTGGCTTAATTTCCAAAAGACATTTTTTTTGACTTAATTTCGAAAGGACTCTTTTTAGGCTTAATATTCAGAGGACATTTTTTGGAGGTATTTTTAAAGTGATGTTTTTTTAGAGGTTTTTTTGAAGTATTTTTTAAAGTGACATTTTTTAAGAAGTTGGAATTAATTTTCAATGGACGTTTTTTGGAGGTATTTTTTGAAGTGACATTTTTTTAGAGTATGTGTTCTGGGTTGAAGTAAATCTTTTATAATGATTTTTTAAAATGAGTTTTTGTCTACCTTTTTAAATGAATTTATTTTGCAGGACTTGGAAGGAAATATTTTGAGCTTCGTTTCATTTTTATTAGACATTTTTTCTCGGATTTTTTAAACTAAGTGTTTTGGATTGAAATATGTATTTTTTGCAAAATTTTTAAAATGAGTGTTTTTTTTTAAATTAAATATTTTGTGATGTTTTTTTTAATTGAGTTTTTGTCTAAATTTTTGAAGGAATTTTTTTGAACTTCATACTCTATTATCATGGGAAATCGAAGGAATTGCGTGAGAAAATATGATTGAACAAGAGACCTTGAGGAACGTATAGAACATGGGAGAGAATCTCTCAAAAGAAAGAGAGAAGCATTCTCAAATATTGAAAGGGAAAATCAACCTCAATTAGAAGTTGAAGTAGGGATGTAAATGTAAATATTATGAATTTGATATTTAAAATTTTCCTAGTGTAAATTGTGTTCAAGCTTAATTTTTATTTTATGAACTAATTTGAAAAATATTTTGCAATGTAAACAGAGAGAGATATTCCTCAAAACATTGATGATGAGATACAAAATTTTGAAAGAGAAAGTGAAAGAGATATTGAACCAATGATTGAAGATGGTGAAAATTTTGAAAGAAATTCAAGTGAAGAAATTAAAGCACAAGGTATGTGTGTGTGTGTGTGTGTTGAACACATGCACGTATTATTGAAATTATACATATTTATTTATTTATTTATTTATTGAATATGTAAACTTATTATGTACTATTCATCCGAATATGTATAGATGAAATCAATGTCGATGATAAGATGTTAGAAAATGTTGACACTCACACATATGGATATAAAAGAGCTGACCATGTTATACGATATCGTGTTAAACGCATTTTTGATATGTAATTCAAAAAGAAAAATGTGACAGTTCAAGCCCAAATGTTGAAGGGTATCCTATCATTAAGGAAATTAAAAGAAGCTATGACTTTATTGGGTATTCAAAAATCAACAAAAGATAAAAAAATGAAGGAAAATGTGATACAAAATATAAATAGTGTTATAAATTCAATTAGAAGATCTAGACATAAAAATATTTCAGTTGTACATAGAGAAATACATATAGAGGTGGTTTCATCAAGTACTAAAGAGAATCGCTTGGTAAAATATATGACATGAGCATTAGGAACCTCACGAAAAACTTTGCACAAACATTGAAAATTTCGGTTGTAAATAGATATAAATGATGAAATCGCTTGTTGGAGAGCTATTTGTAGGCAACCATACAAATATAGACTTGGAGAAAATGTTAAAAAAATAATATATGAATATTGGAAGAAAAATTCACGTGTTTCGCCAAATGCAAGGGATGTGATGTGAATAAGAATAACACGAAATCACTACGAAGAACATGAAAAAATTTCTTGGAAACCACTCAGATAGAGTTGTTCAACAAGTTCAAAGAAGATAATCATGAAGTTCACATCTCAATCATTGCTTTTGTTCAACAAATACCATGGTATGTAAAACCTATCACCGTACATGACACTTGTTGTTGTCGTTATCATGTGGAATTTCAGTGATATTATGACACATTCCTTAATTTTGGTAGAAAATTTTGGAAATATTCACCTCCTCCTTCCACTATCCGTGATTTCATATCTCAAATTCTATGTGAAAGAGAAAGCGATGAATTATTTTACGAAAAGAAATGTGTTGGTGGTAAAAAATTCGATGATTGTGGAAAATTTGACTAAATTTCAAAACAAATATTGTA
This sequence comes from Pinus albicaulis, assembly GCA_034641835.2. Classification (NCBI taxonomy): domain Eukaryota; kingdom Viridiplantae; phylum Streptophyta; class Pinopsida; order Pinales; family Pinaceae; genus Pinus; species Pinus albicaulis. The sequence goes on along the minus strand of JAXQQM020092258.1, from coordinate 11,830 downwards.
TCGATATAAATGATCAATCATTGTCCAACATGAAAGTGAAATGGAAGAGATATGAATATCCATACATCGATTCAAGGTTCAAATTGTGCTAAAAGAATTGAATTACAAGAAGAATAAATTTTTGTGATATATTTTTTGAGAAAGTTTGAGGCAGAAATTTATAAATACATCAAGCATTCCCATAGAGCTCGATGGCAAGAATTGAAATTCAAAAAATCCCGTGAATTTTTTCCACCAGGTTCCATTTTGTTAGTAATTGATTTTGCAGAAAACTACACATTTGTTCCACAAAAAGAAATTTAGAGTGAATACTATCATTCTGACCAAGTCTCCATGCTCGTCCATATTCTATATAGACATGCTGAACAAAACGTCGATCATATAGAAAGCACCAGTGAAAATTGGCATGTTATTAAAGAATATCAATTTTATATCAGTGACGATTGTACATATGATACATATTTTGTACAACACTGTTTTGGAAAGATTTATGACTCCTTGAAAAGTCATGGAATAAAATTCAATGAACATTGGATATGGTCAGATGGATGCGCAGGTCAATTCAAATCTTGCGATCATTCTTTTGGTTGTGTTGTCTTCATAAGAAAACCTGCATTAAACATTGTTGGAGTTTCTTTGAGACTGGACATGGAAAAGGACAACATGATAGTGCAGGGGCATGCATAAAATGAGCACTTCAAAGATATCAAATGAACCCCTCTGCAAATCGACTTGTGGATGCTAAAGAAGTTGTTCAATGGTGCATCATTTCTCTAATCCATGAGACTAACCGATCAAGGGAAGCGCAAAGGTACATTCAATTTAATTTTTATTGGATATCCAATTTTAAACATTGTATATTTATCACAATGATTATCTTTGATGTTATTTTGATATCATATCTACATTCTTCTTTGAATTTTCCATTTATATGTTTTTTTGGCATATTGGGATCGAAGATGTAGATAGATCAATTGGAAATGACGTTGAAAAAATAAAAGGGACTCGAAAATTGCATTCAATTAAAGAAAATTTGTCCACAAATGTGTTTGCATTGGATAAAAGAAAATATTCTTGTTTTTGTCATGTTTGCATAGACAACACAGAATCCAATTAAGTTTGTGAAAACGAAATGTATGTAAAGTATTGGAAACATACAGAGCTAAATACAAAAGGGAAAATGTCCATTGCAATGTTTGAAGAAATGCATTCAGAGGAGACTACAATATCATCTGATGGTGATCGAGTTTCTGATCTTGTTAAAGAAGGTAACATTTGAATTGCTTTTAAATGATAGAGATCTAGAAATAGATACTAAAATTATTTTAAAGTTAATTTTTCATGTTAATTATGATCTAAATTTAAATACATAAGTTTGTTAAGTTTGTTTTATTGTGCAGGAGATGTTTTTGCTGTAATTGCACCTACTAACAACAATGAAAATGTGAAGTATTATTTGATGCATTGCACTGAACGAAAGATGGAATTATTAGAAAACTATAGTGATCACAGGTTTCCATATGACAGAGGATCTATTATACTGAAAGGTTATTTTTTCAGACAAACTAATCAAAGTGGGGATTTTTTTTACTTTGAAGACTATGAACCTGATGTCATAAGTTGTCAATATAGTCACTTGGTGTGTACATCACGCATAAAGTTGATAGAGGTTCAATCAAAGAAAAAAACGAAAATTAAGAAATGGAAAATGTCAAAATATGATCATGAACGGATCATTGACGATGACATTCCATTGGAATTTTTTTTTATTGAACTGCCCAACAATTTCTTCTCTTGGATTCATGTTTTAGAACTTCCAGAACTCAACTAAAAATTGAGCTGCCTTGTTATGTTATATGTGCACGTGTTTGCACATGTACATTGTTTTGGTACATGCACACTAATATCAACTGAAAGTAGCCTTTCTATACATGAATTGATGAAATTTTTTTCATGTATTGGATATATATATGTTCTAGAATGCAATTCACTGAAAGTAGCTTTTCTATGTGCATTGATGAAAAATGTTGCAAGTATTGGATACATACATACATACATACATACATACATACATACATATATATATATATATATATATATATATATATATATATATATATATATATATATGTTCTAGAATGAAATTAACTGAAAGTAGCTTTTCTATGTGCATTAATGAAAAATGTTGCAAGTACTTGATATATATGTTCTAGAATTCAATTAACTGAAAGTAGTTTTTCTATGTGCATATATATATATATATATATATATATATATATATATATATATATGTTCTAGAATGCAATTAACTGAAAGTAGCTTTTCTATGTGCATTAATGAAAAATGTTGCAAGTATTTGATATATGTTCTAGAATGCAATTAATTGAAAGTAGTTTTTCTATGTGCATTGATGAAAAATGTTGCACATACTGGATATATACATGTTATAGGAAATTTACTAAAAGTGGCTTTTCTATGTGCATTGATGAAAAATGTTGCATGTATTGGATATATATATGTTCTAGAATGCAATTAATTGTTCAAGTAGTTTTACTATGTGCATTGATGAAAAATGTTGAAGTACTGTATATATATATGTTCTAGAATGCAATTGAATGAAAGTAAATTTTCTATGTGCATTGATGAAAAATGTTGCACGTACTGGATATATATGTTCAGGGAATGGAATTAACTGAAAGTAGCTTTTTTATACATGCATTGATGAAAAATGTTGCACGTACTGGATATATATACATTATAGAATGTATTTTTAAAATTTTATGATTGTTTGACACATCCAACAAGACCTAGAATCTTATGATTGTTTATATATATATATATATATATATATATATATATATATATTGTACTTCAATTGTTTTAACATATATATTCAAACATGTGTAAAATCATTTCTATATGTACATATATTCATGTGATTTTTTTTTGTTTAGAAAATGACAACTTGACTTTTAAAAACAAAACATAATATCATAATCACATGCCAAATGTAGTTCAACCATCTAAAACTTGAGTTTTAAAAACAAAAACATTATATCACAACATTACTTCACATGCCATGCCAATTGTAGTTCAACTATCCAATAAAAAAAAAACATTATATCACATGCCGAATGTAGATCAACCATCCAAAACTTGAATTTTAAAAACAAAAAAATATAGATCACAAGTATCAAGTATCAAGTAACATTCCCTGGATGCGGGTGGCCAGCATGTTTGATAGGTGGCAGAGGCTTTGGGTTGGCGCGTGGGACTCTATCACCGCCACCCTACCCCTCGTCCTCCAGACCATTAATAGCATTTACACCGAGCCGCCCAAGGCATTAACGCTGCACATTTGCCCAGGTTTGCGTTCGCTCCACAGGGATATGGCTTCATCTGGAAGTTACAGGCCGACATTATTGCCTCTTCACTCCTTCTGCTCCTCGGCGGTCTCTGAGCCCAGCTCCAGGACCACTACTGGATGCAGATGCTCGCTTTCTTGTTGTTTAAAACTTACTCTGGGTCTGCACGTCTCACAGAGCTCCCATTGCTCTCAACGTCTCGGACTTCACTCTGTTTCTCTCCCAGTGACGTTCGGCTCTTCTCAGCCCTCTGTCCTCAGTTGTGGTCCGCCTGTCCAGACCCAGCCCTCTGCTCCTGCTCTATCAAGCTCAGTATTTCTCGCCCGAATCCCATGCCTTGGTTACGCCATAGGATGAGGTGCACACGTGGCTCGAGCCGTGGAGGTCCTCCCCAACACCCACCTTCCACCCCTCCGAGCTCCTCTTCTCCTCTTCTTCGCGGGGTCGTTACCCTGAAACTTGAAGTGGACGAGGCTCTCTTGCGGGGCGTGGGATTTCCAAGCCTGCAAGAGGCATCTCCAGTCTCCTACCGAGTCAGCAACATAGGGCTCAATTCCGTTTCCCCTATTTGCTTAATATGCCTACTGTTACAGCCACCATAACTATCGATTTCAAAGAAGAGCCACCTGAATTGGCTGCCGAGATCACGGGCTCTCAACTGGCGCAATTGACGGCTGACAGGCCTTGTTCTCCCTCTAGAGGAGGTCAGAAATGGAAATAGGTTGAGGGTAGCTCATCGCTGGACCTCAACATTGCTTCAGATGCGGGCAACATCAAGCGAGGCTGTTTTGCTGCTCCTATTGACAAGGCGGGTGCGGAAGATACCAAACATGACGTGTCAAGTGCTAAAGTTGATCTGCAGGCAAAGGAAGATCCCTACACCTACGCCTGTCGTGTGGTCGAGTCTCCCCCCTCTTCTCAAGGTAACTAATGGCCAATCTTTATACTAGCTTGTTTTTGGCTGATCGTCGAGCCAGGCTTAGCTCTGGTTGTTGCACGCTGTCTCAGTTTAGTTTTCATCAATTATACAGCTCGTTTGAATGCCGATTTCCCCTTTGTGGCCGTAAATTTTTTTTGTATAAGAACAATTATGTTTATATTTCCGGTTCTAGACTCTATGGGTTGATAAGTTGTTGGAGTTTTGCAGCCGGTTTCCCCTATGAGGGCGGCATTTTTTTGCTGAGATGCCTGTATGTGCTTCATTGCTGTAACTGTATTTTGGCACTGTGGGTTGATATTGTAGAAATTAGCTGAATAAATCACTTATTCACTGAAGATTAACCTGGTCATATATCAATTTCGAATTGCATACATAACACATAACCTTCTTCTACAATTAATTGTCACATGCGGAAATAACAGAAGCAATCTCACATCAATTCAATCACACATTAACTCAGTATGTATGGGGAAAGCCTATAGCTGAAAACCCCGCAGCTATTGTGTATATTATAATGGAGAAATCAAGTAACCAAACAAGTACAATACTCCTCACAAGTACTCAGTACTCTCTCATGAAGTTACTCACAATCTGACTCAGTTTTGAACAAGTCTGAGGTTCAAAACTCCCCGCCAATTGCCTTGCCTCTATTGCGCAATCATGGCCCGTATATGAAGAGGTTCAAGGTTCGAATCCCCTTCCCTTGATTGCGTAATTGTCATGGACAATTCCTCCAAGTGTAATGCAAATCTCATGCAAAACAAATCTACCAACTGATAGATTTACTCACCCTTTCATCTACCTCTTCCACTGGTCTCCACTGAACTGATCATGCACTGTAGTGAACTGAAGTGTTCTTGAGTTGACTAATGAGTTAATATTTAGTAAATTAAATATTATTTAATTTACTCCACTCATATCTAGTGGATTAGTTAGTTAACTAATCCCAACTAGTTCAACTAAAACAAACAGAACACAACTCCACTATCTGTCCCGTTAACTCCTCCAAAACTCCTGCCACTGAAGTCTAACTGAAGCCAACCATGCGAGATGCCATCAAACCCTAGGAACCACGTGATTCCTTGTGTCAGTTGCATGAGCCACCTCCATGACTCAAACTGAAGTGCGCCAAGAGAGTAAACTGCTGTTTATAGTCAAAATATTATTAAGGGTAAATAATATTTGACTTCCATATTTTTAGGAGATCGGTCTAAAAATAGCCTGGGTCCTAAAAATTAGGGTCTCATCTATTTTTACCGACATGTCGCATACTCCAAGAATCTCCAAGTAGAATTCCCAAATTATGCTCCGTATGTCTAAAAATAGACATTATCTAAAAATAGACTTTGCGCCAGAATTTGCCTGCGGGCCCACTTAGTGAAGGCGACTTCATTTCACTAAGCTCCATCATCTTGCTGCATTCTCAGCACTCCCTCTCAGCAAGATATGGATTATCTGCAATCCCTATCCTGCCTCTGTGGAATTCGAACTTGCTCCTGGTGAGCGCCTTCGTCAGGATGTCGGCATCCTGATCCTCCGTGGGAACATATGAAAGCATCATGATCCTCCGCTGAACACAATCTCTGATATGATGGTACCTGATGTCGATATGTTTGGACCTATCATGGAAAACTGGATTAGCCGAGAGCTTGATGCAGCTCTGGTTATCACAGTAGATCACTGTAGGCTCCAAATGCAACCTGAACAAACCTGCGAGGATCTTCCTCATCCAAATAGCCTCACATGCAACCAAGCTTGCTGCCATGTACTCGGCCTCTGCTGAACTGAGTGCCACGGATCTCTGCTTCCTGCTGTACCAGGAAACTGCTGTCGACCCAATGCTGAAAACTCCTCCAGAAGTGCTCTTACGGTCTGTTGGGCTCCCTGCCCAATCTGCATCAGTGAAACCAGAAAGCTTCACTCCATCCTCCTGTCTGTACCATAGACCATATCCCGATGTGCCTCTGATATAGCGCAATACATGCTTGCCCGCCTTCCAAAAGAGCTTGTTAGGCTTAACCATAGCTTGCGAAAGCTGGTTAACTGCATAGCATATATCGGGTCGAGTATTGACCAAATACATCAACGACCCCACCAACTGTCGATAGGCAGTGGCATCCACTACCTCCTCCGAAGTAGCATCTCCCTTCCTCCAACCTCCAGGAAGAGGGGTATCAACAGGCTTGCAGCCTTGCATGTTGAACCTCTCCAGAATCTCCCGGGCATACTTGCCCTGAGAAACAAACAGTCCTCCACTGTGCTGCCAAATCTCCAATCCCAGGAAATAATGAAGGATGCCCAGGTCCTTCATCTCAAACTCCCGTGCAAGATCCTCCTTGCATGAAAGTATCAACTGCTCGTCGCCAGTCAAAATCATATCATCTACATACAGTACGATGATCAACAGCTTCCCCTCCACCACAATCTGGTACAGGTTTGGATCCGCCTCACTCTTGGAGAATCCAAGCCCGGTGAAGTAGCGGTCTATCCGAGTGTACCAAGCACGAGGTGCTTGCTTCAGCCCATACAGTGCTCTCTTGAGTCGGCACACATGCGACTCACTGCTGAAGATCTCAAAACCTTCAGGCTGCTCTATGTACACCTCTTCCTCAATAACTCCATTTAGGAACGCAGTCTTCACATCCATCTGATGAATGTGCCACCCCATCTGCGCTGAGAGAGCAAGGATCGTCCGTATGGAAGAGTACCTTGCGACAGGTGCAAAAGTCTCCTCATAGTCAATCCCCTCGTTCTGTGAGAAGCCACGGGCGACAAATCTCGCCTTGTACTTCTCCACACTCCCGTCAGCTGCCTGCTTCACCTTGTAGATCCATCGCGAACCCACCGCTGATTTCCCAACCGGTCTTGGGACAATCTCCCATGCACTGTTCCTGACGATCGAATCATATTCTTCGATCATGGCATCAACCCATGCGGGTTCCTCCACAGCTTCCTCAAAAGAGGATGGCTCCGTCACAACACATTGACTCACGAGAGCCATGTATCCAGTGTACCGATCCGGTGACTGTCTCTGTCTGCGCTGTGCTGTAGGTGGTCCTACAACCTTCTCTGCATCCCGAGCCAGTCGCTCAGCTTCTGTAGTGCGCATGCGCCCTCTGATGGTTGGCGCTGCCTGGGTAGTTTCTTCCACCTCCTGAACCTCCTCTTGTGGCTGATCCACATCCGGAAGCTCCTCCTTAGGAACTAACAGCTCCTCATCTGCATGCAAGTGTGGCTCCCTCTCAAGCGAACACTGCATGGCTTTCTCCTACTGAAATTTTATATCCCGTCGCACAACAATCTTGCGACTGTCTGGCACATACACCCGATAGTTGTGAGGTGTATCAGTGTACCCCACAAATATTCCAACTTCAGCAGTTGGATCCAGCTTCCTTCTCGCATCCCTGAACCTCCTCTTGTGGCTGATCCACATCCGGAAGCTCCTCCTTAGGAACTAACAGCTCCTCATCTGCATGCAAGTGTAGCTCCCTCTCAAGCGAACACCGCATGGCTTTCTCCTCCTGAAATTTTATATCCCGTCGCACAACAGTCTTTCGACTGTCTAAAAAATACACCCGATAGTTGTGAGGTGTATCAGTGTACCCCACAAATATTCCAACCTCAGCAGTTGGATCCAGCTTCCTTCTCGCATCCTTCGTCACATGCATGTGGACAGGAGAACCAAAAATCCGCAAATGGGAAATATCAGGCCTCTTGCCAGAATAAGCCTCCTCCGGTGTACTCATGCCAAGAACCTTGTGAGGACAACGGTTCTGCACATACACTGCTGTATTGCATGCCTCAGCCCACAAGTGAAGGGGTAGGCCCCGATCATGCAACATCGCCCGTGCAGCACCCACGATCGTTCTGTTCTTCCGCTCAGCCACCCCGTTCTGCTGTGGGTTATGGGGTGCGATGAGCTCTCTCCGAATCCCTTCTGCGCTGCGGAACTCCTTGAATTCAGCCGAGATGAATTCACCACCGTTATCACTCCTTAGAGCAATCACCTTCTTCCCAGACTCCTTCTCGACCAAAGGCTTTGAACTCGTCGTAACTATCAAGTAAAAGCGCTCTTTCTTCGCATGAAGAAGATCCAAAGACTTTCGAGAGAAATCATCAACAAAGATCACATAATACTTGTGCTTGCCGTCGGGGGCTAACCGAGAGTGACCACACACGTCCGTGTGAACTCTCTCAAGGATCGTCGTGGCGCGACTATCCTTCTCGTGAAAGGTGGCTTTCACATACTTCCCTAAAGTACACCTCGCATCGATCTGATCGCGCAAGAGTGCCCTTAGGAAGTCCAAGAGGAAATCACATAGAATCTTTAAAGCTCCATGGTGAAGGTGGCCCAATCTCCGTGCTACGCTCGCCCTCATCCCGCTCACCACTTCTCCCCGCCTTGCATGCCATAGCCGCCAGCCATCTACCCGCAATCGATAAAGGTTCTCGAGTTCAACTCTATCTTCCGGGTCTCTCCAGTAGTCTTACTTCGCAGGAAGGCTTTTCCTTCGCTGAAGACCACATCATACCCCTTATCCTCCAACATCGCTAATGAAATCAGGTTCTTCTTCAATCCAGGTACATGCATGACATCCTTTAATACAAAGGGTTTACCAGACTCCCTCTGAAAGGATACGGTACCGATACCAGTCGCACTGTATCTACCATCATCGCCCATCTCGATGTGCACACCCAAATCTTTGTTCTCCAGATCTGAGAACAACTCGCGATCTCCCGTCATATGAAATGACGCACCGCTGTCTAGGAACCACACCGATCCCATCACAATTGAAACCAAGCATGCAATCAGTGAAAAGTCAAGCTCGAACTGTGAAGCCAAAGCTTCTCCATCTGCAGATCTTCCCGCTTGCTTGTTCTTCTTCTTCTTTGGACAATTGGTAGCATAATGTTCGTGATCATGGCAGTGAAAACATTTCACTTTCGCCATATCCTGCTTCTTGCCCTTAGCTCCAGAATGAGAGGTTTTCTTACCCTTCCCTTTCTTAGCTTTGGACACCAAAGCGCGGTTTTCTTCATCAGCTCCCTTTGATGAAGATCCATCTCGAGTAGTCCTCCTTATCTCCTCCTGCATGAGATCCGCCCAAAGGCGCTCCCATCCCGGCAGCTTCTCCCGACCATTGACACTATCTTGATATGAGTGCCAAGCCTTCGGAAGACCAAGGAGAGCCAGTTCGACCATATCCTCTTCATCGACAGTAACTCCCACACTTCCCAGTTCATCTCTGCATTGAGTGAACTTCGTGAGGTATTTAGCGATACTGTCGCCCTTCTCCATCTTGATGTTCCTGAGCTTGTCTTTGAGCGCCAGCTTCCTTTGGTCACTCTTACTCCGGAATAGATCCGTCAAAGCTTTCCACATTAAATATGGAGTAGCCTTTCCATGCAGGCTGGATACAATATGATCCTTGACGCCCTCCAATAGGATCCTTCGACATTTCGCCATCTTCTTTTGCCATGCTTCGACTTCAGCTGCATCAGTGGGCTTTTGGACATCCGTATCTACGAACTCCTTCAGACCATTATCTTCTAATACTGCTTCCATGCGATCCTTCCATGCAACATAATTCGAACTGCCTTCAAGAGCATATTCGAGTCGCAAACCGTTGAAAGAAGACATTTTCAACACCGGCACCAAGAAAACAAAGCTGCTGCAAAATTCGAATTCCAAACTCCAAGCTCTATCACTTCCAATCTACACTTGAGAACAAATTATTTCCAAATCAGAGATTGACTGCAAGGGGCTTTTACCAGACCTTTCACTTTCCGAAGAAAGATGAATCCGGAGGCTTCCTGGCCCGTATGCAGACTCTGTCCGAGGAAATAAGTTTGCAATCATCGTAATAGATCTCGACAATTAATCTTGCTCCGATACCATGTAGAAATTAGCTGAATAAATCACTTATTCAATGGAGATTAGCCCGATTACACATCAATTTCGAATTGCATGCATAACACATAATCTCATCTACAATTAATTGTCACATGCGGAAATAATAGAAGCAATCTCACATCAAATCAATCACACATTAACTCATTATGTATGGGGAAAGCCTATAGCTGAAAACCCCGCAGCTATTGTGTATATTATAATGGAGAAATCATGTAACCAAACAAGTACAATACTCCTCACAAGTACTCAGTACTTTCTCATAAAGTTACACACAATCTAACTCAGTTTTGAACAAGTCACTGGTTCAAAACTCACTGCTGATTGCCTTGCCTCTATTGCGCAATCATGGCCTGGTTATGTAGAGATCCAAGGTTCGAATCTCCTTGGCTTGACTGCGCAATTGTCATGGACAATTCCTAAAAGTGTAATGCAAATCCCATGCAAAACTGATCCTCCAACTGATAGCTATACTCACCCTTTCATCTACCTCTTTCACTGGTCTCCACTGAACTGATCATGCACTGTAGTGAACTGATGTGTTCTTGAGTTGAATAATGAGTTAATAATTAATGTATTAAATAATATTTAATTCACTCCACTCGTAACTAATTGATTAGCCAGTTAAACTAATCTCAACTAGTTCAACTAAGATAAACAGAACACAACTCCACTATCTGTCTCATTAACTCCTCCAAAACTTCTCTCACTGAAGTCCAACTGAAGTCAACCATGCAAGATGCCATCAAACCCTAGGAACCACGTGATTCCTCTGTCAGTTGCATGAGCCACCTCCATGACTCGAACTGAAGTGCTCCAAGAGAGTAAACTGCTGTTTATAGTCAAAATATTATTAAGGGTAAATAATATTTTACTTCCATATTTTTAGGAGACACAGTCTAAAAATAGCCTGGGTCCTAAAAATAAGGGTCTCATCTATTTTTACCAACATGTCGCATACTTCAAGAATCTCCAATTGGAATTCCCAAATTATGCTCCGTATGTCTAAAAATAGACATAGTCTAAAAATAGACTTTGCGCCAGAATTTGCCTGCGGGCCCACTTAGTGAAGGCGACTTCATTTCACTAAGCTCCATCATCTTGCTGCATTCTCAACACTCCCTCTCCGCAAGATATGGATTATCTGCAATCCCTATCCTGCCTCTGTGGAATTCGAACTTGCTCCTGGTGAGCGCCTTCGTCAGGATGTCGGCATCCTGATCCTCCGTGGGAACATATGAAAGCATCATGATCCTCCGCTGAACACAATCTCTGATATGATGGTACCCGATGTCGATATGTTTGGACCTATCATGAAAAACTGGATTAGCCGAGAGCTTGATGCAGCTCTGGTTATCACAGTAGATCACTGTAGGCTCCAAATGCAACCTGAACAAACCTGCGAGGATCTTCTCATCCAAATAGCATATAGCCTCGCACGCACCCAAACTTGCTGCCCATGTACCCGCCCGCCGAACTGAAAGCCACCTGACCGCTTCCGCCGTACGAAACCGCTCGTCGACCCAATAAAACTCCTCCCGTAAGCAAGTTTCGTCCGTTGACTCCCCGCCCAATCCGCACGTTGAAGCGTAAAAGCCGCTCCATCCCCTCCCC